>JAEVFF010000533.1:0-203953 GCA_018901945.1 Pugionium dolabratum
GAGCAATGACAAGAAGCAGATCAACGGCGCTCTTCCACAAATTCAGCCTATGGGTCAACAAGCTTCTAGAAGAAGATCGACTAAGGACAATGGGCCAAAATTACAAGGAAGAGTCCAATAGCTTCTCAACAACACAAGGGACATCAGAGACTTGGGCTTTAGTGGCAAGAGAGGTCAAAGCCCAGAGATTTGTAACCCAACTCCAAGTCGAAGACTAGGAGCAAGGCGCGTGCATGCCACAAGGACGGCCACCTTCCATTTCTTGGCCGTGAGGTGAGTTAAGGTAAGTTTACAATCGAATATATGCCTCTTTCTGTTTTGCAGGGTAGGATCAAGTTGCTTTACATTTTTGAGTTAAGAACATTTTAGGAATAGGTCCTTTTCGGTTATGCACTTTTGTATCTTTTCCTTTTGTGCACTTTTGTAAACTTTCCTTTTCTTTATTTGAGTCGACCCTAAAAGGTCAAGCTGTCGAGCATATTAATAAGGCTCCTTCCAGCATTGTAGTTCGACAACCTTTTTGATTATTAATAAAGTAGAACTTTTTCCCTACAAGTTTCTCTCTAAGAATCTTGTGCGCTTAGAACCTAGTTGAGACCAGCCCTCCTAGCTCTAAGTTTGTGATTTATCACGAGGTTCATCACCCCTCGTGGGGTTCACTTCACCCTTCAATCGTTTACCAACCAGAAAACCCCTATCCAGAAGCCTAAGGTTGAGTTTCTCACCTAATCTTCTACAAACAGCCCACGCGCATACATCCTTGAATCATGGCTTGTATAACCAGCGGAGAGGCCCAAACCTCCGGCCCAACTGGCGGTGACGTGGATGACACCGCCGGCCCATTTGGTGATGCCGCCGGCTCCGGGATCAACTTGGCCGGCTCCGATGACAATTCCGCCAGTACCTCGCACAGTCCAGCCGGTACAGCCGATCCAGCCTATTGCACCACCATTTCAGCATCCACACAAAGAGACTCGGACCAGATAAGCTACCAACTTCAAGGAATGCATCTAGATGAAGTTTCTACACCAGTGGTGCCACCAGGAGCAATGACAAGGAGCAGATCAAGGGCGCTCTTCCACAACTTCAGTTTGTGGGTCGACAAGCTCCTTGAGGATGATCGACAAAAAGCATTGGGCCAAGAGCACAAAGAAGAGTCCAAAGGCTTCTCAACACTACAAAGAACTTCAGAGACTTGGGCTTTAGTTGAAAGAGAGGTCAAGGCCCAAGGATTCCTGACCCTACTCCAAGTCGAAGATTAGGAGCAAGGCACGTGCATGCCACAAGGTCGGCCACCTTCCATTTCTTGGCTGATAGGTAAGAATGGTAAGTTTTCAATTTATATACTTGACATTTTCTGTTTTGGAGGGTAGGATTTAGAATGTTTACATTTTGAGTCAAAGACAATTTAGGTAGAAGTCCTTTTTCGGTTATTCACTTTTGTAATTTTTCCATTTGTGCACTTTTGTAAGTTTTCCATTTTTCTTTGATTCGACCCTAGAAGATCAAGCTGTTGAGAATATTAATAAGGCTCCTTCCAGCATTGTAGTTCGACAACCTTTTTGATATTAATAAAGATCGAATTTTCTTTCTACAAGTTTTTCTCTCAAGAGACTTGTGCGCTTAGAACCTAGTCGAGACCAGCCATCCTAGCTCTAAGTTTGTGATTTATCACGAGATTCATCACCCCTCGTGTGGTTCACTTCACCCTTCCATCCATTACCAAACAGAAAACCCCCATCCAGAAGCCTAAGGTTTAGTTTCTCACCTAATCTTCTCCACAGCCCACGCGCGTACAGCCTTGAATCGAGGCTTGTATCACATGGTTTTTGCATTGTTTCACAATGCGTTTCACCACCTTTTTCTTGTCTTTATTACCATTCTAGTCATTCTATACACCCATTCACATTCATTTGCATTTGAAATTGCATTATATAGGTTAGAGAATGCATTTTGCATCTTGCATATCTTCTCCATGTTTTCTGGTACAACGAGAAGTTTGATGGAATCAGGCGACAAGAACTGGCAATGGTTCTCCTGGATGCCACGAGATTGGCCATCAGGCTGATCTCAGCTGGCCAATCTCAAGGCAACTCCCTGTCCATCACGAGATCGGCCATCAGACTGATCTCAACTGGTCGATTTCAAGCCAACTTCCAGCCCATCCTGAGATCGGCCATCAGTGCCATCTCAGATAGCCGATCTCAGGCCGACCTGAGCCAACTCACTTCCCATCAGGCGGATCTCAGCTGGCCGATCTCGAGCCAACCCGATGCCAAACTCTTCTAAACCTATTTTAAGTTAACCGGGTTATCCCGGAACTAAACCTATTTGTTAGGAATACTATATACATTTAATCTAAGTTTTATTCTAGTTTCTTGTTGTTTCCGTTTTTAGAGAGAGGAGATTTTGGTTTGAAGTCTTATTTTTGCACTCTTTATTTCTAGTGAAAATTTTCTTTACCCTATCTCTTCTCTTATGTTTCATTGCTTCTATTTCATTATTCTTGTTGTATTTTGAATATGTTTGAGTAGTTCGCTGTGTTGATCGTGAGTTAGATATATTAGGGGAATTTGATATAGACTTAGGATTTTTTAGGTACATTAGATGAAAATTCCCTTATTTAGGGTATGATTAATGCTAGGGATTGAAGTAGCTAATCAATGCCTAGATCAATGATGTTTTGCTCCTGATATGTGTAGACAGAATGTGTACGTACATGAACATCCTTATCGCATCAACTCTCGTTTGCTAAGATGTAGTAAGGATGTTCAGACCTACCAACACGTTCTATCTATACTTATCAGGAGCAGAACATCATCGATCTAAACATTGATTAGCTCCTTCAATCCCTAGCATTAAGCACACCCTAAACATCAGGGATTTATCATCGAATCTACCTAAAAACCCTAAGTCAATATCATATTCCCCTAATCTACCTTACCCACGATCCATGCGGGAAACTACTCGAACGTATTTAATAAAAAAGTAAGCACAAAAAAGTAAAAGCAAAGAAACATAAGATTAAGAGATAAGGTAGAGAAATCATTCACTGGAAACCAAGAGTGCAAGAACAAAGCTTGAAAGCAGTCTCTCCTCTTTATAAAAATGGCCAGAGCAAAAACTTAGGTTAAAAGTGTTTAAAAATGGTTTATATAGTATCCCTAACAATTAGGTTTAATATTGGGACAAACCGGTTAAATAAAAATAGGTTCAAAACACTTTGGGCTCGGGTCAGCCCGGGATTGGCCATATGGCTGATCTCCTGATGGGCAGTGGAATCTTGGAGATTGGCCTGAGATCAACCACGGTGAGATCAGCCTGACAGCCGATCTGGTGATGGACAGGGGTGTTGCCTTGAGATAGGCCACATGGGATCGGTCCGATGGCCAATCTTGTGATGGACTGGGGTTTTGGCTTGATATTGGCAACATGAGATCGGCCTAATGGCTGTTCTCGTGATGGACATGGATGTTGGCTTGAGATCAGCGACATGAGATCGGCTTGATGGCTGTTCTCGTGATGGACATGGGTGTTGGCTTGAGATCAGCCAGGCTGGGAAAGGAATTGGATAAGGTTGGTTTGACATC
The DNA here is from genome assembly GCA_018901945.1 of Pugionium dolabratum. NCBI lineage: Eukaryota > Viridiplantae > Streptophyta > Magnoliopsida > Brassicales > Brassicaceae > Pugionium > Pugionium dolabratum. The sequence goes on from JAEVFF010000533.1 coordinate 3,591, forward strand.
CGCCACGCTGAGATCGGCCTGATGGCCGATCTTGTGATGGGCTGGATTTTGGGTTGTGATGTGGTCATCGGCCCAACCCCCGGCCAAGTCGTCGGCCCGGCCGGCGCAAGGAACACAAAGGTAGCCAAATACATGCAAAAGGATACATGGGTGTATATTCATGAATTCAAGCCTAACCAAGAAGCGGACAGCCAAGACCAAACATGGCCTATAATCCTGACTCACAAAGGACACGCAGCGACATGTAGCTCAGCCCAAACCAGGCCAGATCAAGTCATGCACCACTCATCAAGTTAGAGTTGTGGAAACTTACCACTATAAGAAAACTGCCAAAATGCAACTGTATTTTGCGAATACGTCTGTGGTCGCAAAGTCTGTGACTACATTTACAACAGTTTTGCGACCAATTTGCGACTACAAAGATGTAGTTGCAAAGTGGTCACAAAAGTGTTACTCAAACGTGTAGTCGAATATTGGTCGCAATACGCAACCATTATGCGACTAAAATGTGACTCATTGGCAACTGGTGGAGGCAGTCGCTAATCAGTCGCTACTTTGCGACTGATGAGCAACTATATGTGGAAGAACCACATGTTAGTCGCATATTGGTCGTTAAATATGTGACCACTTTGCGACTACATTTGGAGTGGCTCTTAAGTCACAAAGAGGTGGCAATGTGACAACATAAAAAACATGTGCGTGGTAGGTATACCGACTTTTAAGCAACTAACTATTGTGGTCGCAAAGTAGTGGAAAAGCAGTGCCAAAGTAGTGGCAAAGTAGTGGCAAAATCTTGTATATATATGCCCCATCCCATTCTCTCATTTGTAGAATTGAAAGGAGAAAAAAGTTCAAACATGTGGGGAAATTATAATAATTCGAGAGATTGGACGTACAAAAGGATTGATAATCAAACGAGAAATATATCGGCGGAATTTGCACAAGGCATGGAGCAGTTCATGAATTTTGCAAGTAGTCAACCAATAGCTCAAAGTAGCGGAGGTAAGTTTTTCTGTCCTTGTATTAATTGCAAAACTGATAAATTTATTCCGGGACAGAAAATATGGAGTCATCTATATAGTCGAAGATTTATGCCAAATTATTATATTTGGTATAAACATGGAGAAGAGTTGAATGTTCAGTTAGGAACGAGTAGTCGGGGTGATGTCCAAAGAAATCAGGGAGATACGTGTGGTACTAGTGAAGAAACAGTTGGTACATCCGGTAATAAATATGTTGAAATGGTGACGGATGTATTTTGTGAGACTACGACTGATCAGTACTATAATCAGAACGAGGAAGAATATAATAATGTAGAAGAACCTAATGTAGAAGCACAAAATTTTACAACATGTTAGAAGCTGCAAAAAATCCATTGTATGATGGTTGTCATGAAGGACACTCACAGTTATCTTTAGCTGCTCGGTTCATGAACATTAATTCTGATTTTAATCTACCAGAAAAATGCATGGATTCTTGGGCGGAGCTGTTTACATAATATTTGCTCGAGGAGAATCAGGCAACGGGTTCACCAAAAAATTGATGCGAAATTTAGGGCTCCCCTTTTATACAATTGACGTGTGTGTTCACAATTGTATTTTTTTTTGGAAAGAAGATGAGAATGAAAAAAATGTAAATTTTGCGATTCCCCCGATATAAGCCAAGTGAGGGCAGGACGAGAATAGCTTTCAGTCATATGTGGTATTTACCTATAGGCGACAGACTTCAGAGAATGTATCAAAACGAGAAAACCGCAGAGGCAATGAGGTGGCATGCAGAGCATGAAGCAGAAGACGGAGAAATGAGTCATCCATCTGATACTGCAGAGTAGAAAATTTGTCAATATCTACATCCTAGATTTGCTGCTGAATCTCAAAATGTTTATCTTGGATTATGTACTGATGGGCTCAATCCATTTGAGATGTCTCATAATCATTCATTATGGCAAGTGATTATCACTCATAACTTGCCGCCGGATATGTGTATGAAGAAAGAGTACTTGTTTCTAACAATTCTGAATTCGGGGCCAAATCATCCGTGCACTAGTCTGGATATATTCCTCCGACCTTTGATCAATGAGTTGAAAGAATTGTGGCCTACGGGAGTTGATGCATATGATGTATCGTTGAATCAAAATTTCAATTTAAAAGCCATGTTACTGTGGACGATAAGAAATTTTCCTGCTTATGGAATGTTGTTAGGATGGACAACGCATGGTAGACTGTCTTGTCCAATTTGTATGGATGATACAAAGGCATTTCAATTACCAAATGGTAGAAATACGTGTTGGTTTGATTGTCACAGAAGGTTTCTTCCTAAGGGTCACCCGTTACAAAAAAATAAAACAAAATTTTTAAAGGGGAAGCACGCTTTGAATGACTATCCTCCACAATCATTAACAGGCAAACAAGTTTCATACGAGCGAATAAAAACTGTCAATCCTCTAGGAACATCTGACTACGGAGGAAACAGTCATGAAAGTAAAGAAGAAGGTTATGGCAGCTGGCATAATTGGCACAAAGAAAGCATATTTTGGAGGTTGTCATACTGGACGGATCTTAACCTTTGACATCATCTTGATGTGATGCAGATAGAGACGAATTTCTTCGATAACATCATTAATAGTGTTATGAATGTCAAAGATAAGTCAAAAGATACAATTACGTCAATGTTGGATATTGTGAAGTTTTGCTCTCGGAAAAGTTTCGCGTGGATGGTCGGGGTAATGCTCCATTCCCTATATTTCGATTTACACAAAAAGCCAAAGAACGCTTATTGGAATGTATCAAAAATAATGTCAAAATTTCGGCCAGTTATGCGGCAGATTTAGCAAATTGTGTGGATATGGATGGACAGAAGTTCTTGGGCATGAAAAGCCATGACTGCCATTTTTTTATGGAAAGGCTTCTCCCTTTTATATTTGCAGAACTTTTACCATGAAATGTTCATCTAGCATTATCAAGTATATAGTAATAAACATATTTTATATTATAAGTATTTAAATTAATAATAATTGCATTTACTAATTAATACTAGATGGTAATATAGAGATTGGAGGATTTTTTGGTGATCTATGCTCCAGATCATTACAACAAAGTCGTGTCCGAATTCTGAAGGAAAACATCATAATTTTGTGCAATTTGGAGAAGATCTTTCCACCTGCATTTTTCGACGTCATGGAGCACATACCTATACATCTACCATACGAAGCTGAACTGGGTGGACCTGTGCAATATAGGTGGATGCATCCATTTGAAAGGTTTATTAAAAAACTGAAAAACAAGGTGAAGAACAAACGATATGCTGCAGGATCAAAATTTGTACTATAGTCACAAACTTTTGTGACTGATTTGCGACTACGGCTTTTGCAACTACATATGTAGTTGCAAAGTACTAGATTGTTACTTAAAACCAGTCGCAAAGTAGTCGCAAATACAGTCACCAATGTTTAGTCGCAAATTAGTCGCAAATTGTACCACTATTACCGTGGTCGCAAATCAGTCGCTAAAGTACGACTGATTTGCGACTAAATAATTTTGCGACGAAGATTTTGCAACTACCTTGTGTGGTCGCAAAGTCGTTGTTTTCTTGTAGTGTACCCTATGCTTATATGAAAGTCTCCAAACGTTTCTTTGGAGAATAGGAGAATTTTTGGTACTTCTTGGAGCTCCCTTAAGTACTTCTAGAAGCCCAAACATGCCTTGGACCAGGCGGGTCCATCTGTGCCTTCAAATGAACTGATTGGAGCCGTTTATGGCAAACCAAGACATGGCGTCCATGAGAGATTACTAAGGCCCTAAGAAGCCCAAAATCAAACTACCATGCACCAGCTACCATAGGATCACACGGATCCCTCTTCTCTAAGACTTGCCATATATGAACTGAAGTGCAATTAATATGTTCAGATTGTGATGTAAGATGCCGTATGAGCCCTTACAAGAGTTGTAGGCTGGCCGTGACACAAGATGGTGGTCACTCTCTCTTGTTACAGACAAAGGGATAAGGGTGGGGATTTTAACGAGCTGGCAGTTGCTCTCTCTCGTGGAATCAAGAAAGGGGAAGTTATGGGAGGGGGTGTGAAATGCACCACAAAGAGGGTGGAAACTCTTTGATACAGCACGAGGAGTTCAAGCAAAGAGGCGATGGCTCTTTCTTGATTGAACTCGCAAAGGGTTTGTTTTTTCCTTGAAGAAAATTCGATCTTTATTAATTAATAAGGTTGAAGTATTACAAGGCTTCAGGGGAACCTTATATAAGGGTTCTTCAGCTTTACCTAATGGCTGAATTAAATGAAAGAAATGCAATAAGGAAATCACAAACAAAAGGAAATCGCAACAACATATAAAAAGGAAAAGTTCATAAACAAATAAAAAGGAAAGTTGCAAAATGCTTGTGGGGTGAGGCGCCTAAGTTTGAACTGGCATCATTTTGGGGCGTTGTTAGTGCCATTTTTTCCTGCAAGAATGTAATAAATGGACCATACGTTAGCCTTACCTGCAAATGGCTGCGTAGGAGCACTAAGTGTTGAGCCCGTGTGTGTTTGGCGCATGGAGTGTCTTTGGTCGTGTCCTTGAGCTTTAAAGTCTTCTAAGTCTTCCCTTGATGCTTCAGGGTTTTTTTCTTGAAGCTCTTTTAGTTGTCTTCTCCATCTTGAAGCTCTTGATCCGTGGGTGTTTTTCCGGCCCTTTCTTGTTCTTGGTGAGCACCTCGGGTCCTTGTACGCTCTAATCCTATAAAGCAAGTTATGGCAGTTGATTTTTAACCAAAGGCAAAATATCTACCTGGAACTAGTTGTTAATGGCCATTGCCAATGGTCATTTGACTGAAGGTTTGAGAAAGATCTTTCAGTTGCTCGATTTTGTGGCCAGTGGGCCATCATTGCCAATGGTATCATCCACGTCGCCACCAGTTGGGCCGGAGGTTTGGACCTCTCGGCCAGCAATGCTGATCGGTCTGGTCCTGTTCGTCGAGGGTCCAGCGGTACCACTTGGGCCGGCAGACGTGCTAAATGGCCCGGCTGTCTTGGGCAAGCTCCCTGGTCGGCCAGTCTGGTCTCCTGGCCGGTCATACGACCTGATGTCCCCATCAGATCGGTTCAAGAACAAGCCTCCTGAGCCAACCCGTGACCAGAGAGAGCCTAGTAAGTCCTCTAACCCTCAAAGATCACGTGACATTACTTGTTTCAAGTGTAGGGGTCGCGGACACATCTCAAGGGAGTGCCCAAAAAACCTGGTAATGCTGATTACGGAAGCTGGACAGTATGAATCCCAAGATGAAGAAGACTATGAACCAGAAGGAGAATACGGTGACATTGAGTACCCTGATGTGGGGGAAGTGCTGGTCACTAGACGCATTCTCAGTGCAATGGTGGATCCCTCAGAGACCATCCAAAGGGAGAACATCTTCCACAGCCGTTGCACCATCAAGGGCAAGGTATGTAACCTCATCATAGATGGTGGTTCTTGCACTAACGTTGCTAGTGCGTACATGGTTGATAACCTAGGTCTAGAGAAGACAAGGCACCCTCGGCCATACAGACTGAGATGGCTCGATGACAAAGTGGAGCTCAAGATCCATGAGCAAGTCACTGTGCCATTCAGTGTGGGCAAGTACCAAGACCATGTCCTGTGCGACGTGGTGCCCATGCAAGCTGGCCATCTTCTGCTAGAAAGGCCATGGCAGTTTGACAAAGAGACCAGGCATGATGGCCGAACCAATCTCTACACTTTTGTGCATGACAAAAGAAAGGTCAGCCTAGCTCCTCTTACACCTGCCCAGGTACACGAGCTACAACTCCAAATGAGTAAGGAAAAGAAACTTATCAAGTCTAATTTTCTTACTCAACCAAGCCATGTCCGGAGAGCTTTAGCCTCGAAGGATTTAATGTTACTAATGGTCTTCAAAGAAATTTTGGGTATAGAACAGGAACAGGTAGAGCTATCTCCTGAAGTAGCAACTCTCCTCAACAAGTTCCAGGATGTGTTCCCAGAGGAGATACCAGCAGGCTTGCCTCCTCTACGTGGCATAGAACACCAGATCGACCTAGTGCCCGGAGCAGCCCTGCCCAACCGGCCAGCCTACCGGATGAGTCCAGAGGAGTCTAAGGAGCTTGAGAAGCAAGTCAAGGAGCTCCTGGAGAAAGGCTATGTTCGAGAGAGCCTCAGTCCATGTGCCGTACCAGTGCTACTAGTGCCCAAGAAGGATGGGACTTGGCGAATGTGCGTGGACTGCCGAGCAATCAACAACATCACAGTCAAGTACCGGCATCCGATACCACGGCTGGATGACATGCTAGATGAGCTGAGTGGAGCCACGGTCTTCTCCAAGATAGACCTCAAGAGTGGATACCACCAGGTCAGGATGAAGAAAGGTGATGAATGGAAGACTGCTTTCAAGACAAAGCAAGGGCTCTACGAGTGGACAGTCATGCCATTTGGCTTGACTAATGCCCCAAGCACCTTCATGCGCCTTATGAACCAAGTTCTTAGGGCGTACATCAGTAAGTTTGTAGTGGTTTACTTTGATGACATACTAGTTTATAGTAAGTGCCTACGGGAACACCTCACACATCTTGAGATGGTACTTAAAACCCTTCGACAAGAAGAGCTTTATGCCAATCTCAAGAAGTGCACCTTTTGTACTGATAAGCTTGTCTTTTTAGGTTTTGTTGTGAGTTCACAGGGCCTACAGGTTGATGAGAGAAGATTCGAGCCATACAAGAATGGCCAACACCAGGAAACATCAGCCAAGTAAGGAGCTTCCACGGACTGGCCAGCTTCTATAGGAGATTCGTGCCCAACTTCAGCAGTATTGCCTCACCACTGACGGCAGTAGTGAAGAAGAACGTGGGATTCAGCTGGGGAGAAGCTCAGGAGAAGGCATTCCAGGCCTTGAAGGACAGCCTTACACATGCACCAGTGCTAGTCCTGCCCAACTTCAACAAGACGTTTGAAGTGGAGTGTGATGCCTCTGGAATAGGCATAGGAGCAGTGCTAACCCAAGGAGGGAGACCAGTGGCATACTTCAGTGAAAAGCTAGGTGGTGCCTCACTGAACTACCCCACTTATGACAAGGAGCTCTATGCCCTTGTCCGAGCACTGGAAACTTGGCAGCATTACTTGCTGTCCAAGGAGTTTGTGATCCACACTTATCACGAGACTCTCAAACACCTCAGAGGGCAAACCAATCTCAAGAGGAGACATGCCAGGTGGATGGAGTTCATAGAGACCTTCCCGTACATCATCAAGTACAAGAAGGGCAAAGACAATGTGTTAGCCGATGCACTATCAAGGAGGTTTGCCTTGATATCAACCATGGAGGCAAAGGTCCTAGGATTCGAGCACATCAAGGACCAATACAAGGATGATCCTGACTTTGCTGAGAGCTACAAGGAGTGTGGCACAGGGAGTCATGGCAAGTTCTACATCCATGAGGGATTTTTGTTCCGAGAAAGAAGGCTGTGCATACCACAAGGATCATTAAGGGAGCTTATCATCCGAGAAGCTCATGGAGGAGGACTCATGGGCCATTTTGGTGTCGACAAGACTCTAGCAGTGGTCAAGGAGCACTTCTACTGGCCACACATCAAAAGGACAGTAGAAGCACATTGTGCAAGATGCATCACTTGCAAGAAGGCAAAGTCCCGAGTGCAACCTCACGGGTTGTATCTCCCACTGCCCATACCAACACATCCATGGGTGGACATCTCAATGGATTTTGTTCTAGGTCTGCCCAAGATCAACCACAAAGATGCAATCTTTGTAGTGGTGGACAGATTCTCCAAGATGGCACACTTCATCCCGTGTGCCAATGTTAATGATGCCACGCAAACAGCCGAGCTGTTCTTCAGGGAGATAGTACGGCTTCATGGAGTGCCAAGGACCATCGTGTCAGACAGGGACACCAAATTCCTCAGCCATTTCTGGAGGACCCTTTGGAGGAAGCTAGGCACGAAGCTACTCTTCTCTACCACCTGCCATCCTCAAACCGATGGCCAAACTGAAGTTGTCAACCGGACACTGTCAACTCTTCTCAGGACTACACTAGGGAAGAACCTCAAGACTTGGGTGGAGTGCCTGCCATTCATAGAATTCGCTTACANCACATCCATGGGTGGACATCTCAATGGACTTCGTTCTAGGTCTGCCCAAGATCAACCACAAAGATGCAATCTTTGTAGTGGTGGACAGATTCTCCAATATAGCAAACTTCATCCCGTGTGCCAATATTCATGATGCCACACAAACAGCCGAGCTGTTCTTCAGGGAGATAGTACGGCTTCATGGAGTGCCAAGGACCATCGTGTCAGACAGGGACACCAAGTTCCTCAGCCATTTCTGGAGGACCCTTTGGAGGAAGCTAGGCACGAAGCTACTCTTCTCTACCACCTGCCATCCTCAAACCGATGGCCAAACTGAAGTTGTCAACAGGACACTATCAACCTTCTCAGGACTACACTAGGGAAGAACCTAAAGACTTGGGTGGAGTGCCTGCCATTCATAGAGTTCGCTTACAACCGAGCCGTGCACTCAGCAACCAAGAAAACACCATTTGAAGTAGTATACGGCTTCAACCCTCTCACCCCATTGGAGCAAACGCCACTACCACCAGCTGAGATGACCAACCTCAACGGAGCATCCAAGGCAGAGTTCATAAGGAGGTTACACCAGAAGGTAGCAGAAAACTTGGAGAAGAGGACCGGACAGTACGTGACTCATGCCAACAAAGGAAGAAAGGAGGTGATCTTTCAACCATGCGATTGGGTGTGGCTACACCTACGGCAGGAGAGGTTCCCAAACCTAAGGAGTTCCAAGCTAGCACCAAGAGGAGATGGACCATTCAGAGTGCTCGAGAGGATCAACAACAACGCCTACCGGATCGAGCTGCCAGGTGAGTTTAATGTGTCCAATACATTCAATGTTACTGACTTAGCCCCTTTCCATGCAGATGAACCAGTTTTGAGGACAAAACCTACTGAAGAGGGAGGGGATGATGAGGACATCAGGTCGTACATCCAGCCAGCAGACCAGACTGGCCGACCAGGAAGCTTGCCCGAGACAGCAGGGCCATCTGGCACGCCTGCCGGTCCAAGCAGTACCGCCGGACCCTCGACCAATAGGACCAGAGCAACCAGCATTGCCGGTGGAGAGGCCCAAGCTTCCGGCACACTTGGTGGGGATGTGGATTACACCGCCGGTCCCCTTGGTGATGCCACCAACTCCGGGATCAACTTGGCCGGCCCTGAAGGCATTCCGGCCAGTACCTCGCACAGTCCAGCCGGTACAGCCGATCCAGCCGAGTGTACGAGCAATTCAACTTCCACACAAGGAAACTCGGACCAGATAAGCTACCAGCTTCAGGACATGCATCTAGAGGAAGTATCCACACCAGTAGTGCCACCAGGAGCAATGACAAGAAGCAGATCAAGGGCACTCTTCCACAAATTCAGCTTATGGGTGGACAAGCTCCTAGAGGAAGATCAGCTAAGGACAATGGGCCAGAAGAGCAAAGTAGAGTCCAAAGGCTTCTCAACAACACAAGGGACATCAGAGACTTGGACTTTAGTGGCAAGAGAGGTCAGGGCCCAAAGATTTTTAACCCTACTCCAAGTCGAAGACTAGGAACAAGGCACGTGCATGCCACAAGGACGGCCACCTTCCATTTCTTGGCCGTGAGGTAAGTTAAGGTAAGTTTCAATTCGAATATATGCCTCTTTCTGTTTTGCAGGGTAGGATCTAGATGCTTTACATTTTTGAGTCAAGAACATTTTAGGAATAGGTCCTTTTTCGGTTATGCACTTTTGTATCTTTTCCTTTTGTGCACTTTTGTAAACTTTCCTTTTATTTGTTTGAGTCGACCCTAGAAGGTCAAGCTGTCGAGCATATTAATAAGGCTCCTTCCAGCATTGTAGTTCGACAACCTTTTTGATATTAATAAAGATAGAACTTTTTTCCCCAACAAGTTTTCTCTCAAGAGACTTGTGCGCTTAGAACCTAGTTGAGACCAGCCCTCCTAGCTCTAAGTTTGTGATTTATCACGAGGTTCATCACCCCTCGTGTGGTTCACTTCACCTTTCCATTGAATACCAACCCAAAAACCCCTATCCAAGAAGTCTAAGGTCGAGTTTCTCACCTACACTTCTCCAAACAGCCCACACGCATACATCCTTGAATCAAGGCTTGTATCAAATAGCTACCAAAGTATTTAAATAATCCAATGTATCCAAAACTGCGTGATGCTATTCATTATGGTTCATTTAAAAGTCTTTACTCAAGGAGCACCAATTATCATTTTAACTGGCCGATCAACTTTACATTTCCACACTAAATCGTCTGTAACTTTTGATTTAGAGGACAAAATGACACCAATCCAATGCCCACGTTAACCTAACTCAGTTTTCTATATTGTGACAATGTTCGAGAATGAAAGACCTACCACAAAGCCTCCAAGTAATACAATGTATCTAAAACTGCGTGATGCCATGCAGTACGGTTAATTTATAAGCATTTACTCAATGAGCACCAATGATCAGTTTAGAATGATCATTATAACTGGCCGATCAACTTGACATATCCACACTAAATTGTCCGTAACTTTTAATTTACAGTTCAGAATGACATGAATCCAAAGCCAACGTTAAGCTACTTCAATTTTCTATATTGTGACAAAATTTATGACCAAAATAGATACGAAAAAAGCCTCCAAGTAGTCGAATCTATATTGTGACAACAGTTAAGACTGAATGAGTTATGAAAAAACCTCCAAGTAATCCAATGTATCCCAAACTAAGTGATGCCATGCAAAATGCTTCATTTGTAACCCTTTAATCAAGGAGCACCAATCATCAGTTGAGAATGATTATTTTAACTAACTGATCAACTTGATATGTCCGCACTTAATCGTCTTTAACTTTTGATATAGAGCTCAAGATGACATCAATCCAACGCCCACGTTAAGCTAGCTCAATTTTCCATATTTTGACAACATTTGAGACTGAAAAAGCTTCCACAAAGCCTTCAAGTAATCCAATCTATCCTAAACTACGTGATTGAAAAAGGTTCCACAAAGCCTTCAAGTAATCCAATCTATCCTAAACTACGTGATGCTATGCATTATGTGTCATTTATAAGCCTTTACTAAAGGAGCACCAATCATCAGTTTAGAATGATCATTTTAACTGGTCGATCAACTTGATATGTCCACACTAAATTGTTTGTAACTTTTGATTTAGATTTCAAAATGACAATAATCCAAGACCCACGTTAGCTAACTCAATTCTCTATGTTATGACTAAATTAAATATTGAAATAGCTAAGCCAAATCCTCCAAGTAATCCAACATATCCCAAACAGCGTGATGCTATGCATTATGCTTCATTTATACGCATTTACTCAATGAGCACCAATGATAAGTTTAGAATGATCATTTTAAGTAGCTGATCAACTTGACATGTCCAAACTAAATCATCTTTATCTTTTGATTTAGAGCTAAAAATGACATGAGCTAGCGCCCACGTTAACCTTGCTCAATTTTCCATATTTTTACAACATTTGATACTGAAAGAGCTATGAAAAAACCTCCAAATAATCCAATGCATACCAAGCTGTGTGATGCCATGCATTATGCTTCATTTATAACGCTTTATTCAAGGAGCACCAATGATCAGTTTAGAATGATCATTTTAACTATTTGATCAACTTGACATGTCCGCTGTAAATCTTCTTTACTTTTTCATTTAGAGCTCAAAATGACATGAATCGAATGCCCAGGGGGTAGCTCAATTTTCCATATTGTGACAACAATTGAGACTGCAAGAGCTATGAAAAAGTCTCCAAGTAATCCAATGTATCCCAAACTGCCTGATGCCATGCATTATGCTTCATTATAAGCCTTTAACCAAGGAGCACCAATAATCAGTTTAGAATGATTATTTTAACTGGCCGATCAACTTAATATTTTGGCACTAATGGTCTATAATATCATATTTATAGCTCAAAATAACATGAATCCATCGCCCACGTTAAGCTAGGTCAATTTTCGATATTGTGACAACATTTAAGACTGAAAGAGCTATGACAAAGCCTTCAAGTAATCCAATGTATTCAAAATTGCGTGATGCCATGCATTACATTTCATTTAAAAGCCTTTAATCAAGGAGCACCAATGATGAGTTTAGAATAATCAATTTAACTGGCGGATCATCTTGACATGTTTGCACTAAATCATTAGTAACTTATGGGTTATAGTTCAAAATGACACGAATCTAACGTCCACGTTAAGCTAGCTTATTTCTTTATATTGTCAAATAAGTTAAGACGAAAATAGCTCCGACGTTGCCTCCAAGTAATCCAATGTAACCCAATCAGCGTGATGCCATGCATTATGCATCATTTATAAGCCTTTATTCAACAAGCACCAATGATCATTTTAACTGACCGATGAACCGCACTAAGTGTCTATAGCTTTTGATTTAGAGTTCAAAATGACATGGATCCAACACTCACGTTATGCTAGCTCAATTTTCCATATTGTGACAAGATTTAATACTAAAAGAGCTTCAACAAAGCCTTCAAGTAATCCAATGTTTCCCAAACTACGTGATGACATGCATTATGCTTCACTTATACGTTTTTACTCAATCAGCACCAATGATCAGTTTAGAATGATAATTTTAACTAGCTGATCAACTTGACATGTCCGCACTAAATCATCTTTAACTTTTGATTTAGATCTCAAAATAACATGAAACCAATGCCCACGTTAAGCTAGCTCAATTATCCATATTGTGACAACATTTAAGAGTGAAAGAGCTACGACAACGCCTCCAAGTAATCCAATGTATTTCCAACTGCGTGATGCCATGCATTATGTTTCATTTAAAAGCCTTCAATCAAGGAGCACGAATGATCAGTTTAGAATGATCATTTTAAGTAGCTGATCAACTTGACATGTCCGAACTAGTGATCTATAACTTTTGATTTAGAGTTTGGAATGACACGAATCCAACGTTCACGTTAAGCTAGCTTAATTTTCATATTGTGAGAACATTTGAGACTTAAAGAACAACGACAAAGCCTCCAAGTAATCCAATGTATGCCAAAATGCATGATGACATGCATTATGCTTTATTTATAAGCCTTTAATCAAGGAGTACCAATGATACATTTAGAATGATCATTTTAACTGGCCGATCAACTTGACATGTTCGCACTAATCGTCTATAACTTTTGATATAGAGTTCAGAATGATATGAATCCAACGTCCACGTTAATATAGCTCAATTTTTTATGTTGTGACAACATTTAAGACCAAAATAGCTGCGACAAAGCCTCCAAGTAATCCAATGAATCCCAAACTGCATGATGTCATGCATTATGATTCATTTATAAGCCTTTAATCAAGGAGCACCAATGATCAGTTTAGAATGATCATTTTAACTGGCCGATCAACTTGACATATCCGCACTAAATCCAACGCCCACGTTAAGCTAGCTCAATTTTCCATATTGTGAAAATATTTGCGATTGAAAGAGCTACTACAAAGCCTCCAATTAATTCAATGTATCCAAACCTACACGATGCCATTCATTATGCTTCATTTATAAGCTTTTGATCAAGGAGCACCAACGATCTTTTTAGAATGATTGTTTAACTGGCCGATCAACTTAACATGCCTGCACTAATGGTCTATAATTTCATATTTAGAGCTCAAAAACATGAATCCATTGCCCACGTTAAGTTAGCTCAATTTTCCATATTGTGACAACATAAAGATTCAAAGAGCTATAATAAAGCCTCCAAGTAATCCAATATATTCAAAACTGTGTGATGCCATTCATTACATTTCATTTAAAACCCTATAGTCAAGGAGCACCAATGATGAGTTTAGAATGATCATTTTAACTAGAAGATCAACTTCACATGTTCGCACAAAATCGTCAGTAACATTTGGGTTATAGTTCAAAATGACACGAATCTAACGCCCATGTTAAGTTAGCTAATTTTTCTATATTGTGAAATAATTTAATACAAAAATAGCTCCGACGTTTTCTCTAAATAATCCAATGTATCCCAAAATACGTGATGTCATGCATTATTCATCATTTATAAGCCTTTAATCAAGGAGCACCAATAATCAGTTTAGAATGATTATTTCAACTGACTGATAAACTTGACATGTCCGCACTAGGTGTCTATAAGTTTTGATTTAGATTTCAAAATTACACGAATCCAACACTCATGTTAAGCTAGCTCAATTTGCACAAGGCATGGAGCAGTTCATGAATTTTGAAAGTAGTCAACAAATAGCCCAAAGTAGCGGAGGTAAGTTTTTTTTGTCCTTGTATTAACTGCAAAAACGATAAATTTATTCCGGGACGGAAAATATGGAATCATCTATATAGTCGAGGATTTATGTCAAATTATTATATTTGGTAAAAACATGGAGAAGAGCTGAATGTTCAGTTAGGGACGAGTAGTTAGGGTGATGTCCAAAGAAATCGGGGAGGTACGTGTGGTACTAGTGAAGAAACAGTTAGTACATCCGGTAATAGATATGTTGAAATGGTGACGGATGTATTTCGTGAGACTACGATTGATGAGCACTATAATCAAAACAGCGAAGAATATAATAAAGCAGAAGAACCAAATGTAGAAGCACAAAAATTTTACCGCATGTTAGAAGCTATGAAAAATCCATTGTTTGATGGTCGTCATGAACGGAAGTCACAGTTATATTTAGCTGCTCGGTTCATGAAAATTAAGTCTGATTTTAATCTACCAGAAAAATGCATGGATTTTTGGGCGGAGCTGTTTACAAAATATTTTCCTGAGGAGAATCAGGCAACAGGTTCATATTATGAAACCGAAAAACTGATACGAAATTTTGGACTCCTATTTTATACAATTGATGTGTTTGTTCACAATTGTATGATCATTTGGAAAGAAGATGAGAAATGGGAAAAATGAAAATTTTGCGATTCCACCCGATATAAGCCAAGCGAGGGAAGGAGGAGAATACCTTTCAGTCGCATGCGTTATTTACCTATAGGTGATAGACTTAAGACAATGTATCAAAGTGAGAAAACCGCAGAGGAATGAGGTGGCACGTAGAGCATGAAGCAGAAGACAGAGAAATGAGTCGTCCATCTGATGTTGTGGAGTGGAAAATTTTTCAATATCTACATCCTAGATTTGCTGCTGAATCTTGGAACGTTTATCTTGGCTTATCGGTTCAATCCATTTGGGATGTGTCATAATCATTCATTATGGCCGGTTATTATCACTCCTTATAACTTGCCACTGGAAATGTGTATGAAGAAAGAGTACTTGTTTCTAAAAATTCTGAATTCGGGGCCAAATCATCCGCGCCCTTGTCTAGATATATTCCTTTGACCTTTGATTGATGAGTTGAAAGAATTGTGCTTTACGGGAGTTTATGCATATGATGTATCGTTGAATCAAAATTTCAATCTAAAAGTCGTGTTACAATGGACGATTAGCATTTTTCCCACTTATGGAATGTTTTCAGGATGGACAACGCATGGTAGACTATCTTGAACAATTTGTATGGATGATACGAAGGCATTTCAATTACCTAATGGTAGAAAGACGTGTTAGTTTGATTGTCACAAAAGGTTTCTTCCTAAGAGTCATCCGTTACGGAAAAATAAAACAAATTTGAAAGGGAAGCACACTTTCAATGACTATCCTCCACAATCATTGACAGGCGAACAAGTTTTATACGAGCGAATAAAAACTGTCAGTACTCTAAGAACATCTGACTGCGGAGGAAACGGTCATAAAAGTAAAGAGGAAGGTTATGGAAGCTGGCATAATTGGCGCAAATAAAGCATATTTTGGGAGTTGCCGTACTGGACGGATCTTAACCTTCGACATAATCTTGATGTGATGCATATAGAGAAGAATTTATTCGATAACATCATTAATACTGTTATGAATGTCAAGGATAAATCAAAAGATACAGTTAAGTCAAGGTTGGATATTATGAAGTTTTGCTCTCGAAAAGAGTTGCATGTCGATGGTCTGGGTAATGGTTCATTCTCTATATTTCGATTGACACAAAAAGTCAAAGAACGCTTATTGGAATGTATAAAAAATGATGTCAAATTTCTAGACGGCTACGCGGCAGATTTAGCAAATTGTGTGGATATGGATGTACTGAAGTTCTCGGGCATGAAAAGCCATGACTGCCATGTTTTTACGGAAAGGCTTCTCCCTTTTATATTTATAGAACTTTTACAATGAAACGTTCATGTAGCATTATCAGGTATATACTATTAAAAATATTTTATATTTTAAGTACGTAAATTAATAATAATTGCATGTAGTAATTAATACTAGATGGTAATATAGGGATTGGAGGATTTTTCCGAGATCTATGCTACATATCAATACAACAAAGCCTTGTCCGAATTCTAAAGGAAAAAATAGTCATAATTTTGTGCAATTTGGAGAAGATATTTCCACCTGCATTTTTCGATGTCATGGAGCACCTACCTATACATCTACCATACGAAGCTGAACTGGATGGACCTTTGCAATATAGGTGGATGTATCCATTTGAAAGTTTTTTAAAAAAAAAACTGAAAAGCAAGGCGAAGAACAAACGATATGCTACAAAGTCGATTGTTGAATCATATGTGAATGATGAGATATTTTACGTCTCGGAGCATTACTTTGCTACCCACATACGCACAAAAAATAGGTACCATAAATTATTGTGTTTATTAATTAATTATATTATTTTTAAGGGTACTTAATTAAATTTTTGTGCTAAATATCATGTATAATATATATATAGGTCTACAAGATTCGATGAAGGTAACATTCCGATATATCCGGATCCCGTAGTGCGGGATATATTTACTCACATGGGTTGTCCAAATGGTAAATGTAAAGAAATATAGCTTTCCGAAAAAGAATACAAATATGCATATGCATATGTTTTGAGGAATTGTGAATATTTTCCACCACTAGAGAGGTAAATACTATGAAAACAATGTCAATTATTACATTACAATTTTATTGTAATCAAGCAATATATATTAATTTTTCATATTTAATTTTGTAGCATGTTTGAAGAACACATTCGTTGTACGTATCCATATCTTTCGGAAGATGACATTTCATCGAAAAGAGAGGAAGAGTTCCACATATGGGTTCGAGATTATGTATGTTTAATTAATTCACATGAATATTATATTATTTTTTTTTAATTTTAAAATACTAATTACTTTTTATATATATATAATCATAGGTCAATGCATGCACTTCAACAGATACGCGCGTCTTTCTGATATGGGCTCAAGAATTAGTTCAAGGGCCGATGAATAAAGCGTCAACTTGGCCGATCTATTTTACAAGAGGTTATATGTTCCACACAAAGAAACATGGACACAAGAGAAAGACATGTAACTACAACATTTGTGTCAAGGAAAACAATTACTCAGATGCATATGATGAATCTGATTTCTATAGGATTTAATAGATATCATTCAACTTGAGTATGTTGAACTCTTAAATTTGAAGATCACACTTTTTAAATATGAGTGGTACGATCCTACGTTTCAAAAGGAACTCGGAAGTCGGAAAATGGCGTCGTTGATGTCTTATCATTAGGGAAATACTTCAAATACAAACCATTTATTCTAGATACGTACATAAATAATTAACTATAAATATATGTTAATTTATATATTTTAAGTACATTAAATTCTATAAATTAATTTCGTTATATATATAACTAATTTACATTATTAATTATGATGTACCAGCCTTTCAACCACATCAAGTTTGTTATATTCCGAATCTGCACACCAAATCATCATCAAGACAAACATGGCTCAGTGTTCTGAAAGTTAATCCTAGATCTAATATTTTGGGGAAATACAAAAACAAAGACGAGATTGGCCTTTTGAGACAAGAAAATGATGAAGAGGTAATGGTTGTTGAAGAGAAAGAAGTGGATCGTTTGGTCGATATAGTTAATCATACCAAAGAAATTCATTTCAATGTCAAAGATGCCAAAATAGAAGATGAATTTCAGTGTAATAGTTCATCTTCAGATGATGATAAGGACGAAGAGCTGTAATTAATATGTGTGACTTTTTATGTATTTTTGACATTTGATCCTTATATATTTTTGTAAAATGTTGTTGTTTGTTACTAAAGTTTTTTTCTACAACTCCTAATCATGTTATTACTCTTATAGAATTCATTGTATTCACAAAAACCATATAATTTATGTTTTAGGGCATTGTGACTACTTTGCCACCACATTGCCACTACATTGGGAATGTGGTGGCAAATTGGTAACAAATATTACCCGTGGTCGCAAATCAGTCGCAAATCAGTCGGAAATGAAAGGTTCAAAATTTGTACAGTGGTCACAAATTGGTCGCAAAATAGCTACTACTTTGCGACTACATAGGGTAAATTCACATTTTGGCTATGTATTTTCACATTTACAAATTATTTTTGCATTTCTAGGTCAGTACTAACCATTATAGGTGGTCAAATATAAACAAAATCATATTTGTGTTGATGTAAATGTTAGAAAATTTTGAAGTGTATATAAGAGGTATAAGTTTAAGGAAAGGTGTTAAGTATTTTTCGTAAATGATATTTATATTTGGTAAATTTGGTAAATGTTGTTTTGTACTTAGTAATTGAAGTTTGTACAACTCCTAATCATGTTATCAATGTTATATAATTCAATGTATTCAACAAAATCATATAATTTAGGATTTAGGACATTAACTGTGACTACTTTGCCAGCACATTTCCACTATATTGGGAATATTGTTGCAAATTGGTCACAAATATTACCCGTGGTCGCAAATCAATCGCACATTTGCGACTGATTTGCGACCACATTTGAAAATAAAACAGATTATCATATATAAAATAAAATATAGTCGCAAATCAGTCACATATGAGCGACTGAATTGCAACCACGTATTATTTTATCGAATTTAAATTGGTAGTCGAAAATCAATCACAAATTTGCGACTGATTTATAACCACCTGTGCATTCGGTGGGAACTGAAAATCGGAAAAGGTTCAAACACCCACCGTATTAAATGGTGGTCGCAAATCAGTCGCAAATTAGTGACTGATTTGCGACTTCCAATTAATATGGTGGGGATTGAAAATTTTGGAATTTTTTTATTCCCACCAAATTAAATGGTGGTCGCAAATCAATCGCAAATTTGCGACTGATTAGCGGCTGATTTGTGACCAACATTTAGTTTGGTGTGAGTTTGAAAGTTTTAGGATTTTTCAACTCACACCAAATTAATTGGTGGTCACAAATCAGTCGCAAATTTGCGATTGATTTGTGACTACCTGTTGAATTTTCACTTTTGCGATTGATTGCGACCACAGATGTGGTCGCAATATTTCCTATAAATACGTGACTCTTTTCCTTCGTTTTTCAAAATTCACACTTCTCATATTCCTAAAAACTCTCTCAGTCTCCTAAACACTTAAGCACCTAAAACTCTCACTAAGTAATACCAAATGGCCAGTAGCGGTATGTCGATGAAAGGTCGTGAAAGACAAAAAATCCGGTCGTCTTCCGGCCGTGGTAACTCTTCGGCCTCCTCGAACCCCTCACCCGCCACTTATAGAGTGGCATCCCGCCTCCCTCCACAATAAAAATTCACCCCTCACTTGGTTTCTGAAACGGATCTTAAAGTATTTTCCAGTACCAAACTTCTCACAAGAAACATAAATATCCTTAAAATCAGCATCAGTAGCATATAAATTTTTGATTTGCTCAAACCATAGCAGTTTAACTTTGAAAGAGTTCAATAGCACATACCTCGGAGAAAGAGCATCGGCTACAACATTCTTTTTACCTTTCTTGTATTTGATCACATAAGGGAAGGTCTCAATGAATTAGACCCACCTAGCATGTCTTTTGTACAGCTTTTGTTGTGCTTTGAGATGATTGAGTGACTCATGGTCGATATGGATGACAAACTCCTTGGTCCAAAGATAATGTTGCCATGTTTGCAAGACCCTCACAAGCGCATATAGTTCTTTGTCATAGGTTGGGTAATTGAGTGTGGCCCCTCCAAGTTTCTCACTAAAGTAGGCTATGGGCTACCTTTCCTGCATAGGAACATCACCAATACCGACTCCTGAGGCATCACATTCAATTTCAAAAGTTTTATCAAAGTTAGGAAGAGATAGCATTGGGGAGTGTGTGAGCTTGTCTTTCAAGGTTTGGAATGCTTCTCTTGCCCCTGCTCCGACTTAAATCCCACATTCTTTTAAGCTACAAACCGTACTCTTAACTAGACAGCGAGTGTGGAATAAGTTCTCTCTTTGCTCATTCTTTTCTGTCCTAGTTTGTAAGTTTAGAGTTCTCCTATTGACTAAGAGTTTTCCAGCATGGGGCATGTCTACATTTTCTTCCAAGGACTCAACAACCGTATGGTCATCCTCTGGTTTTACCTCACCATTAGCCCTAATAACTATGGTTCTCTTATTGGTACATTCCCTAGAGTAGTGACCAAAGCCCTTACACTTAAAACACTGAATATCCCTAGTTTTGGTGCTAGAACCCATATCCATTCTGATAAGTTTCGAATCTTCTAATTAGGTTTAGTGAAAGGCTTGTAATCTTTGCTAGATTTATCGTCTTTAGATTGGCTAAACCTAGTAGAACTAAATCCGGGTTTAGAGTTTTTCCTATTAAGTTTTTTTTCAAACATGATAGCCTTATGAAGAAGTTCTTCTATTTTGACATAATGGTGAACCTCTAGCCAATCTATGATTTCCATATTAAGGCCACCCATAAACATAGCCATAGTGGCTTCACTATCCTCTTGAACATCAGCCCTAAGCAATAAGGTTTCCATCTCCTTAAAGTACTCCTCTACGGTTCTAGATCCTTGAGATAGGTTTCTAAGCTTAAAGTGAAGCTCCCTATGGTAGTGGCTAGGTATAAACCTTTTCCTAAAGATTACTTTCATCTGGTTCCACGAATCTAGGCAAATTCCCAGCCCTTCTCGTAGAAGTAATTAAATGATCCCACCAACTTAATGTAAGAATATTGAGATTATAGAGGAGAAATGTGAAGAATTGAATCTGAAAACTCAAAGAGAAGTATGAGAAAATGAGAAATGACTTAGACTTATGGAGAAGAATCTCCTAAGAGTATATTATACATTGAGTCTTTACAGCCCTTTTATAGAGGATTTACAATGTGAACACAAAAGAAAACGAATTCAAACTTGTGGATGAGTTTGAATAGAGGAGGAGCCTGTCAACAACCAATGAGAAGAGAGGAGACAGCATGGGCATGACTGTTTGGTGTGGTTGCCAAGACTGTGTGCAGCATGGGCATGACTGTTTGGTGTGGTTGCCAAGACTGTGTGCAGCATGGGCATGACTTTTTCACCTTGATTCTTCTCCCAAGGTAGCTATTTAACCATTTCAACCATGTGGTTAATAATAACCCATCCTTTTTCATTTCCCTTGTTATTCAAACTGAATTTTCGTGCTCACACTTGCCTTGTAGGTCAAGATAGGTCTTATTTGATTTTCCTATGTCAATACTCCCCCTCAAGCTAAAGACTTTGGAATCACCCTAAAGTCTTAAGCTTGGGAACCCAAGGCAACACCTCATTAAAAACCTTATTAAGGAAAACCACTTGGGACAAAACCTTAATAAGGGAAAAAGAGTGTGTTGCTCTTGGATTAGGAGACCTTTGATCATGGGTGTGATAAATCAACAAGCCCAAGTTTGCTAAAGATGTTCTTGCAAACTTTGAGACTTGCTGCCTTTGTGAAGATGTCAGCTAGTTGGTCTTCACTCCTTGTATAACATGGCAGAATGGTTCCATCTTGAACTTTCTCCCTAACCTTATGGCAGTCGATCTCTATGTGCTTGGTCCTCTCGTGAAACACTGAGTTTGAAGCTATGTGAATGGCTGCCTGATTATCACAATGGAAGGTAATTGGCCCTGGTTGTGCAATACCGAAATCTTTCAAGAGTGCTTTGAGCCAAGTTACTTCATTTGTCAGCTTCCTCATAGCCCTATATTCTGCTTCAGCACTAGAACATGATACCACCTTCTGCTTCTTAGTCTTCCAAGTGACTAAGTTCCCACCAACGAAGGTGCAATACCCAGTGGTTGATTTCCTATCCACCCTATCACCAGCCCAATCCGCATCACAATACCCGACAATCTCAGTGTTCCCATTCTTGCCCATCCATATACCTTGACCAGGAGATCCTTTGATGTATCTAAGGATCCTTTCTACCATGCTCCAATGATATACAGTAGGCTTTTGCATATGTTGACTTACTTGATTCACAGCAAAACACAAGTCTGGTCGTGTGAGGGTGAGGTAGATCAGCTTCCCAACTAGTCTCCTATACTGAGAAACATCCTTAAATAACTCATCAGCTTTCTCCCCCTTTCCGTTGACCTTGTAGCCATCTTCAAGAGGAGTTTTGGCCGGTTTAGCCCCAAGCTTTCCCGTGTCTGTCAACAGATCAAGAGCATACTTTCTTTGGGATAGAAAGAGCCCTTCTTGAGACCGACACACTTCAATACCCAAGAAGTACTTCAACTCTCCAAGATCCTTGATGTCAAATGATCTGTTTAAGAAGGCCTTTGTGGACTGAATTCCTTCCTTATCATCTCCTGTGATGATAAGGTCATCCACATAAACCAAGACCGCCACGATTCCTTTGGAGTTTTGACGAGTGAACAAAGTATGATCTGAATGGGATTTCCTAAACCCATTATCAGTAAGTGTGGAGCTTAATTTGTGATACCAGGCCCTTGGTGACTGCTTCAACCCATATATTGCCTTCCTAAGTCTTAGAACCTGTCCCTCTTTGCAAAAATCTTCAAGGCCTGGTGGTGGAGTCATATACACTTCCTCTTCAAGTTCTCCTTGTAGGAATGCGTTCTTGACATCCATTTGCCATAAGTCCCAAGTCAGATTCGTAGCTAGTGAAAGAACAACCCTTACAGTGTGTAGCTTAGCCACCGGTGCAAATGTATCAGTATAGTCCTCTCCATATGTCTGAGTGAAACCTCTTGCAACTAGACGTGCCTTGTACCTTTCTATGTCCCCATTGCTCTTATACTTGATGGTGAACACCCACTTGGAACTCACAGCCTTCTTGCCTTTGGGAAGTTCTTGTATATCCCATGTATGATTCCTTTCCATAGCTCCCTTCTCATCTCTTACTGCATCTAACCATTCTTTCTTGCTCTCAGCTTCTTCATAAGTCCTTGGAATCTGACTTTGTTCAATCTTTCCAAGGAATGCTTGATGACTAGATGGCAAGAGGTCAAGGGAACAAACAGCTTGTATGGGATGAGCCACGGCCTGGTTGTTGTAGAATACCCTAGTGTTCCTAAGTCTAGTACTCCTCCTTAAATGCTGAACAGGTGGTGCAGCCTCCTCTACAACCGTTTCCTCTTCCATTTGGTGAATAGGTTCCTCTATACCCACTTCCAAGTCGTCTTGTTCTTGATTTTGGGCCATAGCTTCTTCTTGGATTGGAGTTGGTTCTTGAGTTACCACCCCTTGTTCATTCTCTTGGGTATCTTGTGAACTACTTAAGGTTCTTGTTTCTTCGTGTCTTGAATCCTTTGGCAGATCATTTCCCAAATGATTCAAGAGAAACCTCAAACTCGTAGCCAAATCAGAAGGTGACCTTGAGAGATCCTTCAATCCTTCCCAATCTTTCTGATCATAATAGCTTTGTTCTTCTATGAACTTGACATCTCTAGACACATATGTCCTGTTGTTGCTCGGATCATAGCACTTATAACCCTTTTGTGTTGTCGAATATCCAAGGAACATACACTTGATGCTCTTTGCCTCCAACTTGTTTCTTAGATCACCTGGAACATACACAAAGCACACACACCCAAATACACGTAAATGATCAATGGAAGGTTTAGTTTTATTGAGTACCTCAAATGGGGATATATCTTGCAAGACTTTGGTTGGAATCCGATTGATGAGGTAGCAAGCAACCAAGACTGCATCTCCCCAAAAACTTTTAGGAACATTGGTATGAAACATCATGGATCTTGCTACTTCCATTAAGTGTCGGTTCTTCCTTTCAGCAACTCCATTTTGTTGTGGTGTGTGTGGACAGCTAGTTTGATGTAGTATTCCATGTTTGTTTAGATGAGCTTTGAATCTTTGACTTGTGTATTCCCCTCCATTATCTGATCTTAACACTTTGATCTTGGCATTGAATTGATTAGTAACATAATTATGAAAGTTTATAAATGCCTCATAAACCCTATCTTTAGATGGAAGTAATGTAACCCATGTATATTTCGATTTCTCATCTATAAAGGTCACAAAGTATTTATTCCTATCTCTAGACATGTAAGGTGAGGTCCAAACATCGGAATGTACTAAATCAAAGCAATGCTCATAAATTGTAGACGATTTAGGGAAAACAACACGACAATGTTTGCCAAGGATACAAGCCTCACAAACTGAGTGATCATAAGCGACATTAGGAATTATTAAGCTTAAAGCACGAGCATGAGGATGTCCTAATCTAGCATGCCATAAGACATCTTTATTAGCAAAAACACAGGATTTGAAAGCTAAGGAATCCAAATTGCTTGGAGGGTCTTCAAGAACATAGAGCTCATCTTGAGTTACACCACCTCCAAGTATCTTACCACTCTTAATATCCTGAAAGTAAACATTGTTAGGCCCAAATGTAACATTGCAATTGAGGTCTTTAGTAGCCTTTTTGACAGAAACTAGATTAGACTTAAATTTAGGTACAAAGAATGCATTAGTTTCTTTGTCAAATAGTCTTAATTTTCCGGTTCCTTCAATTGGAATACCCTTACCATCAGCTATAGTTACTTGTCCTAGACATGGTTCAATGTTCTTTAACAACCTAGCATTGCTAATCATATGGTGAGAAGCACCTGAATCCA
The DNA here is from genome assembly GCA_018901945.1 of Pugionium dolabratum. Lineage (NCBI taxonomy): Eukaryota > Viridiplantae > Streptophyta > Magnoliopsida > Brassicales > Brassicaceae > Pugionium > Pugionium dolabratum. Next base: position 28,564 of record JAEVFF010000533.1, read on the forward strand.
CTACCAACTTATGATCTGGTTTATCAAGCGATTTATGGGAGTAGAGTGTGATACCGGAGAGTTTTGAGGCATAGGCCTTGATGAGATCCTCCAAGTCACTCTTCTTAACATACTCCATGGATACATTCATAGCTAGCTCCCCTCCTTGGTTGGATGAACTTGCCGGTTCAGTCGCAACCATTTGAGAGATGTTAGCCTTTGAATCCTTGAACCGGTTTGGCTTGAGATGAGGATGAAGTATCCAGCACTTGTCCTTGATGTGGCCATTCCTCTTACAATGCTCACACATCACACTCTTCCTATCCTCTTGCTTAAACACGCTTTTGTTGGCCATGACTAGTTCTCCTTTACCACCAAACAAACCAATGTTGCCTTGCTCCCTTTGAATCCGTGAGCACACCTCTTCGAAATCAGGGAGTTTTGGCTCTCTCAGGATGGACTTAATCACATCCTTAAAGGCTGGATTTAGGTTGAGAAGGAGCCCAAATATCTTGTCTTGTTCCTTCCTTTCATTAAGCACCTTTGGATCCATAGAACTTGGTCTCAACATGTCAAGCTCGGACCATGTTGACTGGAACTTGCCCAGGAATTTTGTGAACTCCATATCCTCTTGGTGTAGATCATTGAGAGCCTTCTTAACCTCATACACACGGCTGAGGTTTGAAACATCCCCATACACCCTCTTGAGAGTGTCCCAAAGAGACTTGGCAGTTTCACAATGTGAATAAGCTTCAAGAATGGATGGGTCCAATGAATTTTGGAGGAATCCAAGGACTGATTGATCTTCTTGGAACCACCTAGCTTCTTCTTTTCTTGTTGCCTCATCCTTCTTCTCCTTTGGATCATCTATAGATGGAGTATTATCCTCCAAGATGTGATTCCAAAGTCCTTTGCCACAAATGGCTGTCTTGATGGTTCTTGACCATAATGTGTAGTTCAAGCCTTTGAGAACTACTGCTATCACCGTAGGTTTCAGGCTGGAACTAATTTGAACTGTATCCTCCATTGTTAGGCTTTGAAGAGCTCAAAGGAAGCAGCTTTTATGGTTGAATGAAACCGTGAGTTTTTAGTCTAAAGACTGAGAGATTTTTGACAGAATTTTAGATTAGAAACTGAGAGATTTGAGTAGAAAAGATAAGAGAATGATCTTATGCTCTGATACCATGTAAGAATATTGAGATTATAGAGGAGAAATGTGAAGAATTGAATCTGAAAACTCAAAGAGAAGTATGAGAAAATGAGAAATGACTTAGACTTATGGAGAAGAATCTCCTAAGAGTATATTATACATTGAGTCTTTACAGCCCTTTTATAGAGGATTTACAATGTGAACACAAAAGAAAACGAATTCAAACTTGTGGATGAGTTTGAATAGAGGAGGAGCCTGTCAACAACCAATGAGAAGAGAGGAGACAGCATGGGCATGACTGTTTGGTGTGGTTGCCAAGACTGTGTGCAGCATGGGCATGACTGTTTGGTGTGGTTGCCAAGACTGTGTGCAGCATGGGCATGACTTTTTCACCTTGATTCTTCTCCCAAGGTAGCTATTTAACCATTTCAACCATGTGGTTAATAATAACCCATCCTTTTCATTTCCCTTGTTATTCAAACTGAATTTTCGTGCTCACACTTGCCTTGTAGGTCAAGATAGGTCTTATTTGATTTTCCTATGTCAATACTTAAGGCATAATCTTTAAAAGCGGTTAGTGCTACTCTAACCTTACTATCCTGAGTGTATTCCCTACAATTAAAGACTATTTCTATCTTCTTTTCCCACTCTAGATACTCCTCAGGGTCATTGGTTCCATGTTAAGAGGGAATCTTGATTTTAAGGCCAGCGAAAGGGTCGCGAGGATTGGGTTGGTTATTCCTATGTGGTTGGTCATCTCTTGGCCGCCTTCTCCTAGGGTGTTGTGACCTAGATGAGTGACTGTAGTATTTCTCAGTATCAGAAGGTGGCTGGTTTATCATAAGTCGGTCATTAATGGATCTTTCTATTTCAGCTCTCATGGTCGCCATACTTTCATCCATCATGTCTTTAGATTCGTTTTGAAACGAATTTAATTGGTATTTCTGGTTCTATTAAGTCTTAAGAACAAGTTTCATTCAGGTTTTAATCTTTAAATATTCAAACAAAAGGTGATAAACTCGGATTAACAAAAACAGTTTCTTAGAACCTCAACAGTGCCGATTCGGTGTTTCACAAGTTTTGTCCTTTAGAAATCGGTTCTAAACTATTTTCAAGTTAATTTCCAGGTTCTTCAAAGATCTAAGATCAACAAGAAACAAATCCAGAAACATTTTAAAACAAATCGCAAAATGAAGGAAAAAGGTTACAAAACGTTTTTGCAAGAATACGAAAGGGTGCAAACAGGTTTGTAGAGATACAACCTGGTTTGGATTGGGCTCTGATACCACTTGATGTGATCCTGATGAGTATCAAGCTGCTGATTAACTCCAAATGGTTGTGGAAGAGTGGATGAATGGATTAAAGTTGTGGAATGGGAGAAACCATGGTGTAACTTGCTGATGTGTGAGCTCTTAAGTGGATGGATCCGAGAACAGGGGGAAATGGATGATACTTCTCAAGGATGGTAGAAAATACTTGGACTATCTGCTTGCTCTGTGTGAATGACAAAGGCCAGGCACATTGGACAATGGGTGAATTGAATTGAAACTTTCAAGGGTGATGAAGATCCCTTAGACTTTCGGCTCTTGAGAAGAATGAGAAAGTATTCTAAAATTCCTTATTCAAGTGGATGATCAAACGAGTTTAAGAAGGAGCTTTGATGTTAAAATGTTTGATGACTCAGAAAGAAGGATACAAGAGAGTACTTATAGTAGTCTAGGAAATTGAAAATGACTCCTAAAATTCTAACAAAACATTAAAGGAAATACTTAAGGAATTAGAAAGACAACGAAGACAAATACTAAGAACTAAATAATGTTTTGACTTGATTCTTCCTCTCTTATTTCGTGGAGGATGATATAGAATGGATCTTGATTCACCAAGAGGCTGTGGTAAACTACCTTGGGCTTGCCTCATTAAAAACTTATCTTAGAAAACCCGTTGGGTCAAAACAAAGAATAGGGAAAAAGAGTACAATCCGAGGCACCTGACTTGGTGAGGTTTAGGTGGCTTGAATCACAACCAATGTGGTTGGATTAGCACACACTAAACTGGCCTGAATGGTGTTGAGAAGGTGTTGTACTGTTGTTTTAAGTTTGGCTTCCTTGGATTGGGTAATGGGGCCCTTAAAGATTTGTAGGATAAGGGAGCACCAATGATCATGCATTATGTTTCATTTATAAGTCTTTAATAATGGACCACCAATGATCAGTTTAGAATGATCACAGTAACTGGCCTATCAACCTAGCATGTCGTAACTTTTTTTTCGAAAAAAAAGACTCCAATATGACGCCCACGTTAATCTAGCTTAATTTCAATATTGTGACAACATTTGAGTCTGAAAGAGCTACGATATAGCCTGGTCCAAATAATCTAATTTATCCCAAACTGCTTGATACCATGTATTATACTTCATTTATAAGTCTTTACTCAATGAGCACCAATGATCAGTTTAGAATGTTCATTTTAACTGTCGATTAACTTGACATTTGCGCATTACATCATCGGTAACTTTTTATTTAGTATTCAATGGGACACGAATCCAAGTCTCACGTTGTCTAGGAAATTGAAAATGACTCCTAAAATTCTACCAAAACATTAAAGGAAATACTTAAGGAATTAGAAAGACAACAAAGACAAATACTAAGAAGTAAATAATGTTTTGACTTCATTCTTCCTCTCTTATTTCGTGGAGGATGATATAGAATGGGCCTTGATTCACCAAGAGGCTGTGGTAAACTACCTTGGGCTTGCCTCATTAAAAACTTATCTTAGAAAACCCATTGGGACCAAACAAAGAATAGGGAAAAAGGGTACAATCCAAGGCACCTGTCTTGGTGAGGTTTAGGTGGCTTGAATCACAACCAATGTGGTTGGATTAGCACACACTAAACCGGCCTGAATGGTGTTGAGAAGGTGTTGTAGTGTTGTTTTAAGTTTGGCTCCCTTGGATCGGGTAATGGGTCCCTTAAAGATTTGTAGGATAAGGGAACACCAATGATCATGCATTATGTTTCATTTATAAGTCTTCACTAAGGGAGTACCAATGATCAGTTTAGAATGATCACAGTAACTGGCCTATCAACCTAGCATATCGTAACTTTTTTTTTTAAAAAAAAGACTCTAATATGACGCCCACGTGAATCTAGCTCAATTTCTATATTGTGATAATATTTGAGTCTGAAAGAGCTACGACATAGCCTGATCCAAATAATCTAATTTATACCAAACTTCTTGATACCATGTATTATACTTCATTTATAAGTCTTTACTCAATGAGCACCAATGATCAGTTTTGAATGTTCATTTTAACTGTCGATTAACTTGACATTTGCGCATTAAATCATCCGTAACTTTTGATTTAGTATTCAATGGGACACGAATCCAAGTTTCACGTTACGGCATCTCAATTTTCTATATTAAGATAAAATTTAAAAATTAAATAGCTACGACAAAGCCCCAAGTAGTCCAATCTATCCCAAACTGCGTGATGCCATGCATTATGCTTCATTTATTCCCATTACTCAAGGAGCACTAATGATCAGTTTAGAAAGATCATTTTAACTAGCTGATCAACTTACATGTCTACACTATATCATCTTCAACTTTTTATTCAGATCTCAAAAGGATAGGAGTCCAACACCCACGTTAAGCTAGCTCAATTTTCCATATTGTGACAACATTTGATACTCAAAGGGCTACGAAAAAGCCTCCATGTAATCCAATATATCCCAAATTGCATGATGCCATGCATTATGCTTCATTTATAAGTCTTTACTTAAGGAGCACCAATGATAAGCTTAGAATGATCAGTTTAACTAGGCGATCAACTTGACATGTCCGCATTAAATCGTTCGTAACTTTTGATTTAGAGTTCAGAATGACACGAATCCAACGCCCGCATTAAGCTAGCTCAATTTTCTATATTTATACAATATTTGAGACTGAAAGAACTACGACAAAGCCTCCAAGTAATCCAATGTATCCCAAACTGCGTGATGCCATGCATTATGCTTCATTTATAAGGCTTTACTCAAGGAGCACCAATGATCAGTTTAGAATGATCATTTTAATTGGCCGATCAACTTGACATTTCCACACTAAATTGTCCGTAACTTTTGATTTAGAGTTCATAATGAAACGAATCCAACGTCGATGCTAAGGTAGCTCAGTTTTCTATATTGTGAAAAAATTCGAGACTGAAAGAGCTACAACAAAGCCTCCAAGTAATCTAGTGTATCCCAAACTGCGTGATGTCATGGATTATGCTTCATTTATAAGCCTTTTCTCAAAAAGCACCAATGTTCAGTTTAGAATGATCATCTTAACTTGCCCATCAACTTGACATGTCCACACTAAATTGTCCGTAACTTTTGATTTAGAGTTCATAATAACACGAGTCCAACAGCCACGTTAAGCAGCTCAATATTCTATATTGTGAAAAAATTTAACATCAACATAGCTACGAAAAATCCTCCAAGTAATCATATTAATCCAAAACTGCATGATGCCATACATTATGACTCATTTGTAAACCTTTGCTCAATGAGCACCAATGATCTGTAAAAAATGATCATTTTAAATAGCTGATCAATTTTACATGTCCACACTAAATTGTCCGTAACTATTGATTTAGAGTTTGGAATAACACAAATCCGACATCCACGTTAAGCTAGCTCAATTTTCTGTATTTTGACAAAATCTAACGCTAAAATAGCCACAAAAAGCCTCCAGGTAATCCAATGTATCCCAAACTGCAAGATGCGAAGCATCATGCTTCATTTATATGCTTTTAATAAGGAGCCCCAATGATCAGTTTATAATGATCATTACAACTGGACGATCAACTTGACATGTCCGCATAAATCGTCCGTAACTTGTGATTTAGAGTTCAGAATGACATGAATCCAACGCCCATGTTAAGCTAGCTCACTTTTTTCTATTGTGACAACATTTGAAACTGAAAGAACTACCACAATGCCTCCAAGTAATCCAATGTATCCCAGACTTTGTGATGCCATGTATTATGCTTCATTTAGAAGCCTTTACTCAAAGAGTACCAATGATCAGTTTAAAAGTATCATTTTAACAGGCCGATCATGTTGACATGTCTGCAATAAATCGTCCGTAACTTTTGATTTAGAGTTCAAAATGACAAGAATCCAATTCCCACGTTAAACTAGCTCAATTTTTTATATTATGACAATATTGGAGACTGAGAGCACTACGACAAAGCATCGAAGTAATCCAATATATCCCAAGCTGCGTAATGCCATGCATTATGTTTCATTTATAAGCCTTTACTCAACGAGCACCAATAATCAGTTTAGAATGATCATTTTAACTGGCTGATCAACTTGACGTATCCACACTAAATCATCCGTAACTTTTTATTTAGAGTTCAAAATGACACAAATCGAACGCCCATGTTAAGCTAGCTCAATTTTCTATATTGGGACAAAATTTAAGACCAAAATAGCTATGGCAAAGCCGCCAAGTAATCCAATCTACCCCGAACTGCATGATACCATCCATTATGCTTCATTTATACGCCTTTACTAAAGGAGCACAAATGATCATTTTAACAGACCGATCAACTTGTCATGTCTACACTAAATTGTCCATAACTATTGGTTTAGAGTTCGGTATGACACGAATCCAACACTCACGTTAAGGTAGTTGTATTTTATGTATTGTGACAAGATTTGAGACTGATAGAGCTACAAAAATGCCTCCGAGTAATACAATGTATCCCAAACAGCGTGATACCATGCATTATGCTTCATTTATAGGCCTTTATTCAAGGAGCACCAATGTTCATTTTAGAATGATCATTTTAACTCGCCGACCAACTTTACAGGTCCACACTAAATTTTCAATAACCATTAATTTAGAGTTTGGAATGACACAAATCCAACACCCACGTTAAGCTAGCTCCATTTTCTATATTGTTACAAAATTTGAGACTAAAGAGATACGACAAAGCTTCCAAGTAATCCAATATATCCAAAACTGCGTGATGTCATACATTATGCTTCATTATAGGCCTTTACTCAATGAGCACCAATAATCTATTTAGAATGAATATTTTAACTGGCCGATCAACTTTACATGTCCGCATTAAATCGTCCTTAACTTTTGCTCTAGAGTTCAAAATGACACGAACCAAACGCCAACATTAATCTAGCTCAATTTCCTATATTATGACAAGATTTATGTCCAAAGTAGCTATGACAAAGCCTCCAAGGAATCCAATCTATCCCAAACAGCGTGATGTCATGCATTATCCTTCGTTTATAAGCCGTTACTCACGGAGCACCAATGATCAGTTTAGATTGATCAGTTTTGGTATCTGATCAACTTGACATGTCCGCACTAAATCGTCTTTAACTTTTGATTTAGAGTTCAAAATGACATGAGTCCAACGTCCACATTAAGCAAGCTCAATTATCCATATTGTGACAACATTTTAGACTGAAAGAGCTACAAAAAGTCTCCAAGTAATCCAACGTATCGCAACAGCATGATGCCATGCATTATGCTTCACTTATAAGCCATTACTCAAGGACCACCAATGATCATTTTAGAATGATCATTTTAATTGGCCGATCAACTTGACAAGTCCACACTAAATTATACGTAACTATTGATTTAGAGTTTGAAAGTATACGAATCCAACATCCACGTTAAACTAGCTCAATTTTCTGTATTGTGACAAAATTTAACACTAGAATAGCTACAAGAAAGCCTCCAAGTAATCCAAGGTATCTCAAACTGCATGATGTCATGCATTATGCTTCATTTTTATAAGTCTTTACTCAAGTAGCACCTATGTTCAGTTTAGAATAATCATTTTAACTGGACAATCAACTTGACATGTTCGTACGAAATCATCTATAACTTATTATTTAGAGTTCAGAATGACATGATTCCGATGCCCATGTTAAGCTAGCTCAGTTTTCTATATTGTGACAACATTTGAGACTCAAGGGGCTACGACATAGCCTCCAAGTAATCCACTGTATCCCAAAATGTGTGATGCCATGTAATATGCTTCATTTATAAGCCTTTACTCAAGAAGCACCAATGATCATTTTAACATGCCGATCATTCTGACATGTCCGCATTAAATTGTTCATAATTTTTTATTTAGAGTTGAAAATGACACGAATCCAACGTCCATGTTAAGCTAGCTCAATTTTCAATATTTTGATAACATTGGAGACTGAAAGAGATACGACAAAGGCTCCAAGTAATCCAATGTATCCCATGCGTGATGCCATGCATTATGCTTCATTTAGAAGCCTTTACTTAACAAACACTAATGATCAGTTTATAATTATCATTTTAACTAGCAAATCAACTTGATATATCCGCACTAAATCGTCCTTAACTTTTTATTTAGAGTTCAAAATGACACGAATCTAGTACCCATATTAAGCTAGCTCAATTTTCTATATTTTAACAAAATTTAAGCCCAAAATTGCTACGACATAGACGCCAAGTAATCCAATGTATCCCGAACTGCGTGATGCCATGCATTATGTTTCATTTGTAAACATTTACTCAATGACACCAATAATCAGTTAAGAATGATCATTTTAACTAGCTGATCAACTTAACATGTCCACACTCAATTCTCTTTAACAATTGATTTAGAGGTCAAAATGATATGAATCCAACGCCCACGTTAATCAAGCTCAATTTTCAATATTGTGACAACATTTGAGAGTGAAAGATCTACGACAAAGCCTGCAAATAATCCAATGTATCCTAAAATGTGTGATGCCATGCATTATGCTTCAATTATAAGCCTTTACTCAAAGAGCAAAAATGATGAGTTTAGAATGATGATCATTTTAACTAGCCGATCAACTTGACATGTCCCACTACAAGAAAACACGGATTTTGCGACCACTCCCGTAGTCGCAAAGAGGTGGCATATCCCAAATTTATGACTGTGACCACAATCCGTCGTCGTAAATCTTTCATCGCAAGTTTACGTGGTCGTAAATTAGTCGGATATTTGCGATTGATGTTCGACCACAATAATAGTTGTACATTTTGCGACTAATTAGTGACCAAATATTGGTCCTGGATATTGAGACTACTTTGTGATTGCATTGTAGTAATTAAGTTTGTGACAATATTGCAACTACATCCATGGTTTCCAAAATTGTGGTCGCAAAATGGTCAAAAAATTTGGGACTGATTTGCGACCACAGTTGAAATGTGGAAACAAATCGGTCACAAAGTTTTGTGACCATTTTGTGATTATGAGTACACCGTAGTCACAAATCAGTCAGAAAATTTTGTTACTGATTTTCGATTGCATACCAAGTGTGGTCGCAAATCACTCAAATATTATGACTGATTTGCGACTACAACAAACCGTGATCGCAATTTTTTTGCGACCAATTTGCGATCACAGTTCTATTTTGGAAAAAAATAGAACGACGTCGTTTTGACTTATGATCACAGTTCTATTTTAAATCATGGCTTTATTTTTTTGAAAATTTACATTCTTCAAAACATATATGTATCTATATACACAAAAACATTTCATCTAAAATATATATATTTTAAATCATGGCTTTGTTTTTTTGTAAATTTTACATTCTTCAAATCATATATGTATATTTAAAATATATATATATATATTTTAGATGAAATGTTTTTGTGTAGTTAAATCTTACAAATTGATTTTTTAATCTGTACAATTTTTTTTATCATAAGTCAAAACAACGTCGTTTTGATTAAAATGCAAAACGACGTAGTTTTAAACTGCATTTTCGTCCATCAATTGATATGCTGAGTCAGCTACCATGTGTCACATGAGTCAGCAGTTTTTCACGTTTCATTGACGACGTTAAAAATTTCGTTGAAAAAGGCACTCTCGATATAGTTCGTGTAGAAAGTTCAAATTATATCATTGTTCATGTGGTTTAACGTACTTGTACTAAATTCAGTTTGAAATGAGCACGATGAGAATTGTTCACATTGATTTTGGCCCTTTTCTCCAAATATTTGTTACTCTTTTGCGACCAATTTATGACCAATTTGCGACTACAACCGAATTATTTAAAATAAAATAATTAATTAAAAAATTTAATATTAAAATTAAAAATAATAATTTTTAATTTTACTGTTAAAAGTTTTTAATTAATTTTTTATTTTTAGTATAAATATTTCTATTATAATAAAATAATAAATAATTCTAATAATTATTATAAAAACAAAAGTGTGACCATTTTGCGACCACATATAAAATATAGGATGTGGTTGCAAATTGGTCACAATAACCACATTAATATTTTTGTATGTGGTGGCAAATTAGTGACAAATAATATCTTAAACCCTAAGTTATAAGAATTTGGTAAAAATTATGAATTATATAAGATTGATAACATCATTATGAGTTGTATAAACTTCAATAACTAAGTAAACAACAACAATATACACATTTACCAAATTTACATATCATTTACCTAAAACACTTAACACATTTCCTTAACCTTATACCACTTATATACACTTCATATAGTGCGGCCAATTTGCGACTACATTCGAAAAACAAAATTGTAGTCGCAAATTGATCGCAAATTAGTGACCCATTTGCGACTACATTCGAAAAACAAAATTGTAATCACAAATTGGTCGCAAATTGGTCGCAAATTAGTGTCCAATTTCTAACTACATAGTTAAAAACTTGTTAAAAAATAGTTAATCAAAATTCAAAAACGATTATGGTGAAATTAATTATTCTCTTAGAGATTTTGGATATAATGCGTACAAAATTTGTAATATCAGTTTCATAAGTCAAATATATTACATCTCTTTGTCCTTATTGTAGCACCCCCGATCCTCAGTAAAGATCGGTTGGGTAAGCTGGCCGGCAGCTGGGCGAGCTGGCCGGCAGCTGGGCGAGCTGGCCGGCAGCTGGGCGAGCTGGCCGGCAGCTGGGCGAGCTGGCCGGCAGTTAGACGAGCTGGCCGGCAGCTGGGAGAGCTGGGCGGCAGCTGGGCGAGCTGGCCGGCAGTTGGGTGAGCTGGCCGGCAGTTGGTAGCAGGGCCAACTGGCCAGCTAGCACTGGCTTGGGCAGTTGGTGCCGAACCGGTGCCACGACCAGGGACCGTTGTTCGACTGGAAATGTTGATTGGTCGAGCAAAACCCGTGACTGTTCGTGAAAACTGACCACGGGCCCTATAAATATGAGTTTTAGGTTCGGTACAAGGGATGACGGATAGAGGAAAATCCTAGAAATTTCCTAAAACACATAATCAGATAAGTGTTAGACCGAGTGAGGTAGAGATCGTGAACTTTGGATCGGGAGGCCGACAATGACGGTCCGCGATTAAGGGCTAACCATTGTCGGGGTGAGTAATCCCTTACCCTTTCATGTTTGGATTCCTCTTTGCCGATGGTTCGTTGTTCAGCGGAATCCAAGGGGTCTAGTTGGGTAAATTTGGCCAAGTGGTCGGGATTGGGTGAAACCTTCCCGGTCAGATAATCGACCTGGCCTGCCCTTAGACCAGATTGAGTCTTTCAGGGCGAATGTCGACTGACCAAAGGATTGGCTGATTCCTACCAAGGCCGGTTGGTCGATCAGTTCTGCCCAAGATCAAACTGAGTGTGTCTTGGTCGAATGTTAACGTAAACTTAGAGAATTGACGGGTTTTGCATGAGTTGCATTCATTCATGCATTTTCTAAAGCCTTATCGAGTAATATTCGTTAAGTCCACGATAATTATGCAGCTTTGGCCCTTTTCAGGAAAAGATGGTGATCGTGGTAAGGATTTGGCTTGAGCGCAAGAATGGTGGCCCGAGATATGGGTGGTGCATTGGTCCGGGTAGTTAGGATCGTTTGAATGTGTAAGCCTTCGGGCAAACTATCATGTTGTAACGAATCCTATTCTTATACTTCAATAAAAATCCGGATCCATTATAAGATGACTCTAATAATGACTTTAAAAACTCATGAATCTCAGAATAACTCGAATTTGGACTTCTTAGACTAAATAAAGGACCCTAAAATATGGACCTTAGACTCAGAATTCCTTGGTGAATACGAAAGGGAATAACCTCTTCGAACTGATAATCCGGGAAGGGTGTTTCAAGTTGGTATCAGAGCATGCTTGGTCCTAGGATGGGTTAGATGTGGGTTAAGTAGGCACCACTCATTAGGCACCAGGTCTTGCGCATGTTAAATGTTGAGACTAACTAAACGGTTTTTCCTATGGGCAAGAGTGGCAAGACTGGGAAAAGCAAGAAGGATAATGCAAAAGGTGGTGAACCAAGTCAAAATACTAGAGCCTTGTCGGATCCAAATTTATTTGAGCCTTCTACGGCGCATGTTTCGGCAAGTGAGTAGAACCATCCGGAAGGTGAGGATGAGGAGTGTACTGCCCATCGCACACATGTGGGTGAAGAAGGACAACGAAACCAAGAAGCCGTGGATGCAATTCCTAATGCGGTTCCGAGTCCACAATAAATGTGGAACACAATGAGGACCGTGATAAGTCAGTTGGCTATACTGACTTAGGCGGTTAAGCCCAAGCCACCGGTTCCTGAGGTGCCACACATGGGCAAAGAACCGGTTCCTATGGAGACCAGGATGTGGTCATCCTAGATGACGTACCTAAGTCCACTAGAAAGAAGATGGGATACTTGAGCATCCTTGAACACATGATACACCTGAAAACAGGTAGTTTCACTTGGGGCTCTGACCCAATTAAGGCTGACGAGTGGAAGAATCTATTGGTGAGGAACTTTCAGTCAACTAGGTGTCCCGGTGACTGCTGGAAGGATATCGCAGTCCACTTCCTGGAAGGGGATGCGCATAACTGGTGGGTTACCGTGGATAAACGGTTGGGTGAAAGGATTCAAACCTTTGAGGAATTTAAGGAGAATTCAATAAGAAATTCTTTCCATTAGAGGCGTGGGATTGATTGGAGTGTTCATACCTGGAATTGGTTCAAGGGAAGCAAACTGTCCAGGAATATGAAGAAGAATTTAACTGCTTAAGGCGTTATGCGGGAAGAGATCTTGAAGATGAACTTGGGCAAGTGCGCCGGTTCATGAGTGGGCTAAGGGTCAAAATACGTAACCACTGCTTGGCGCAGAAGTTCGGTTCGGTCACTGAATTGGTGGAAAGGGCTGCCTTGATCGAGAAGGGGATCGAGGAGGAGAACCGGTTGAAAGAATCCAAAGTCCCGAATCGTTATGGCCAGTCAAGTGGTGGTGATCGGAAAAGAAAGTGGGATAAGGTTGATGACTCTAGCAAACCCCTAGGAAGAGCTAGGGAATGCAAGACGTGCGGTAAGAGGCACGGTGGGGAATGCTAGAAGGCAATGGGAGCATGTGCACGTTGCGGTAACAAAGAACATGCTACCCGAAACTGCCCAAAAATGGATTACGGACAGCAAGGACTGCCGAGTGATGACTCGAGGACTTGTTTCAACTTTGGTAAGTCACACCACATCAGGAAGGATAGCCCCAAAGGGACAGCAGAAAGGAAACTCGAACGGAAGGACTTCTGTGGGGTAACCGAGGCAGCGGCTAAGAGGCAGGCCATAACACCACGGGTTTATGAGCTATCGTGGGACATGGGCGATACGGGCAGGTACAGCTCGATCACTGGTACGTACATAACCCTAACTGTTAAATAAAAACGAGCATTGCATGGCATGCATAAAAAGTAGGGTACTTAGCATTCAGGATGAATGTGTAGGGACCTTGGTTGTGGGCGGTGTTGAAACACACGTCCTGTTTGATTCCGGGGCTTCACATTGCTTTGTAAGCCCGGAATGGTTTAAAAAGATTGGGATTGAAGGAGAACCCATCTCTGGATTGAGTAGAGTACAAGCGGCTGGAGGGCAAATAATGAATTCCCAGGGAATTGTGCAGAACATCCCGGTTATGATTGGCAATGTCAGTTTGCCGGCTGACTTGGTAGTCGTCCAACTCAAGAATTACGAGGTAATCCTGGGTATGGACTGGCTGGGAATTAACAAGGTGACCCTAGAGTGTCATAGGGGCCGAGTTCGGTTTGAAAAAGAGGGAGGGAGATTGGAGTTCCAAGGGATCTAACCCACCTCGGGGAGTTTGATAATCTCAGCAATCCAGGTAGAAGAGATGCTTGAGAAGGGGTGCGAGGCCTATGTAGCCACCATACGCACCAAGGAAAATAATAAGAGTTGGGAGTTAAAGGATATCCCAGTGGTCAATGGATTCGAGGATGTGTTCCAGGCCTTGTTCGGGTTACCGCCAGATAGGTCGGATCCATTCACGATGAATTAGAACCAGGGAGTGCCCCAATCTCGAAAGCACCATATCATATGGCTCCAGCCGAGTTGGCTGAGTTAAAGAAACAATTGGAAGAACTGTTGGATAAAGGATTCATCAGGCCGAGTGAGTCACCTTGGGGTGCATCGGTACTGTTTGTGAAAAATAAGGATGGAAACTTTAGGCTTTGCATCGATTATCCAGGATTGAATCGGGTTACGGTAAAGAACAAGTACCCATTGCCCCAGATTGATGAGTTGTTGGATCAACTCAGAGGTGTGGCCTGGTTCTCAAAGATCGATTTGGCCCAGGGTTATCACGAAATTCCGATTGAGCCATCGGATATTCGGAAGACAGCTTTCCGGACAAGATATGGACACTACGAGTTTGTAGTGATGACATTCGGTTTAACCAATACCCCGACAGCCTTTATGAAGATGATGAATAGTGTATTTCATGATTGTTTAGATGAGTTTTTTTTTCATTGATGACATCCTCGTCTATTCAAGGGGCCATGAAAGGCACCAAAGTCATCTAAAGGTGGTCATGGAACGGTTAAGGGAGCATAAGCCCTATGCCAAGCTGAGAAAGTGTAGCTTTTGGCAGAGAAGTATTGGGTTCTCGGGGCACATTGTGTCAGACCAAGGGGTGTCGGTAGACCCGGAGAAAGTTAACGCTATCAAAGATTGGCCAAGGCCTTGGAATGCAACCGAGATTAGGAGCTTCCTAGGTTTGGCCGGATACTATAGACGGTTTGTCAATGGGTTTGCGAAAATGGCTTACCCCATGACCTGTCTAACCGGGAAGGATGTTAAGTACGAGTGGACAAACAAGTGCGAGGAATATTTCCAACGGTTGAAGGAGATGCTGACGGCTGCACCAGTCTTGGGACTGCCTGAACCGGATGAGCCCAATGCAGTATACACAGACGCATCCAGAACTGGGATGGGTGGTGTTCTGATGCAAAAGAGTAGGGTGATTGCCTACGTATCAAGGCAATTGCGGAAACATGAAGGAAACTATCCCACCCATGACTTAGAAATGGCGGCAGTAATCTTTGCATTAAAGATTTGGCGGTCATACTTGTATGGAGCCAAAGTGCAAGTTTTTACCGACCATAAGAGTCTGAAGTACATTTCCACTCAACCCAAACTGAACCTTAGGCAAAAAAGGTGGATGGAATTCGTGGCTGGTTATTACTTAGATATTGCCTACCACCCGGGAAAGGCAAATCTTGTGGCAGATGCCTTGAGTAGGAGGCGATCGGATGTTCATGCGGAAAAGGATGCGGAAACCCTTGTCAGACTGGTTAAGATGATGCATTTGAATGCAATATCAGGTGAACTAGAACCGTTGGGTTTAGACACAGCAAATCGGGCAGATCTTTTGAGTAAGATCTGATTAGCCCAAGAAAAGGATGAAGTGCTGAACCAAGCAGTCCATAACAAACAGTCCGAGTATGGGAAGTCGAACAACGGGAAAATTGCGATAAGAGGACGAGTGTGTGTTCCTAATGTACGGGAATTAAGAGAAGAAATCCTAAGGGAAGCACATCATTCTAAGTTCGCAATTCACCCGGGTGCAAGTAAGATGGACCGAGACTTGAAGCGGTACTACCATTGGGCAGGGCTGAAGAGAAATGTGGCTGGATGGGTGGCTAAGTGTCCGACTTGCCAACTGGTCAAGGCAAAACACCAAGTTCCGAGTGGTTTGTTGCAAAACTTACCCATTCCGGAATGGAAGTGAGACCCTATCACTATGGATTTTGTGAATGGGCTACCAAGGACCAAGGCACGACACGATGCTATAAGGGTGGTCGTGGATAGGCTGACCAAGTCGGCACACTTCCTGGCTATCCAGAAAGCGGATCGGGCAGAAAGAATTGTGGCACGTTATGTGGAAGAAATAGTCTGATTGCCTGGAGTCCCGGTAAGCATTGTCTCCGATCAGGATCCACCATTTACAGCCCATTTATGGTAGGCATTCCAAAAGGCCTTAGGGATGAGGGTGAACATGAGTACGGCTTACCACCCCCAAACAGATGGGCAATCCGAACGAACCATCCAGACACTCGAGGACATGTTGCGGGCATGTGTTTTGGATTGGGCCGGATCTTGGGAAAAATATCTGCCCTTGGCCGAATTCTCATACAACATTAGCTTCCAGTCGAGCATTCAAATGTCTCCTTATGAAGCATTGTATGGACGGCCTTGTCGGACCCCATTGTGTTGGACCGAAGTGGGGGAGCATAGGACCTTTGGACCAGATATTGTGGATTAAACCCCTGAGAAGATCAAGTTCTTAAGGATCAAGATGGAGGAGGCCCAAGATAGACAGAAAAGCTATGCGGACAAACCAAGAAGAAATTTGGAGTTCGAGATAGGTGATTGGGTATATTTGAAAACAATCACATTTAAGGGAAGGAATTGAACTTCGAAGAGTGGGAAGTTGAATCCAAGGTACTTAGGCCCGTTTAAAGTCACAGAAAGAGTTGGATTAGTCGCATACAAACTAGACTTATCACCCAAAATGGACAATGTTTCATAATGTCTTCCATGTGTCGCAACTAAGCAAGTGCCTATCGGACCAAGACATAGTCATTTCCGGACCACGAACTGAACTAAGGGAAAATCTAACCTTAGAAGCTATTCCAGTTTGGATCATCGACCGAATGGAAAGAGTTACCAGAAGGAAGGTGGTTCGGATGGTCAAGGTAGTATGGAAGTGCAATGGGACCGAAGAAATGACTTGGGAAACTGAAGACAAAATGAAGGCCGAATTTCCTAAGTGGTTCAAGGAGTGGGAAACCAGCCAGATACTTGGCCTGGATTCGAGGACTAATCCACTTCAAGTGGGGGAGACTTGTAACACCCCCGATCCTCATTAAGGATCGGTTGGGCAATTTGGCCGGCAGGTGGGCGAGGTGGCCGACAGCTGGACAAGCTGGCCGGCAGCTGGGAGAACTGGCCAGCAGCTGGGCGAGCTGGCCGGCAGTTGGGTGAGCTGGCTGGCAGTTGGACGAGCTGGTTGGTAGCTGGGCCAACTGGCCAGCTAGCACTGGTTCGGGCAGTTGGTGCCGAACCGGTGCCACGACCAGGCACAACGGTTCGACTGGAAATTTTTATTGGTCGAGAAAAAGCCGTGACTGTTCGTGAAAACTGACCACGGGCCCTATAAATACGAGTCTTAGGGTCGGTTCAAGGGATGGCGGATAGAGGAAAAATCCTAGAAATTTCCTAAAGCATTATCTGATAAGTGTTAGACCGAGTGAGGTAGAGATCGTGAACTCTGGATAGGGAAGCCGACACAGACGGTACGCGATTAAGGGCTTAGCGTGGTCAAAGTGAGTAATCCTTTACCCTTTCATGTTTGGATTCCTCTTTGCCATTGGTTTTGCGATCAAGGGAATCCAAGGGGCCTAGTTGGATAAATTTGGCCGAGTGGTCGGGATTGGGTGAAACCTTCCCGGTCAGATAATAGGCTTTGCCTGGCCTTAGACCAGATCGAGTCTTCATGGCGAATGTCGACTGGCCAAAGGATTGGGTGATTCCTACCAAGGCCGGTTGGTCGATCGGTTCTGCCCAAGACCGAACCCAGTGTGTCTTGGTCGAATGTTAACGTAAACTTAGAGAATTGATGGGTTTTGCAGGAGTTGCATTCATTCATGCATTTTCTAAAGCCTTATCGAGTAATATTGGTTAAGTCCACGATAATTATGTGGCTTTGGCCTTTTTCAGTAAAAGATGGTGATCGTGGTAAGGATTTTCCTTGAGCGCAAGGCTGGTGGCCCGAGTATATGGGTGGTGTATTGGTCCGGGTAGTTAGTATCGTTTGAATGTGTAAGCATTCGGGCAAACTATCATGTTGTAACGAATCCTATTCTTATAATTCAATAAAAATTCGGATCTATTATGTTATGACTCTAATAATGACTCTAAAAACTCTTGTATCTTAGAATAACTCGAATTTCGACTTAGACTAAATAAAGGACCCTAAAATATGGACCTTAGACTTGGAATTCCTTGGTGAATCCAAATTGGAACAACCTCTTTGGACTGATAATCAGGGAAGGGTGTTTCACTTATCCTCATTTGAAGATGAACTATTACACTGAAATTCATCTTTTAGTTCGGCATCTCCGACATCGAAATCAATTTCTTTAATATGATTAACTCTATTAACCAAACGATTCACTTCTATCTCTTCAACCACCGTTACCTCTTCATCATTTTCTTTTTGCAAAATTCCAATCTCGTCTTTGTGTTCGTATTTCCCCAAAATGTTAGATTTGGGATTAACTTTGAGAACACTGAGCCATGCTTGTTTTGATGATGATTTGGTGTGCGGATAAGGAATATAACAAACTTGATCTACTTGAGATGCTGATACATAATAATTAATGAAATGTAAATTGGTTATTTATATAAAAAAATTAATTTATAGAATTTATGTCCGTAATATATATAAATTAACATATATTTATAGCTAATTATTTACGTACCTAGAATAAATGGTTCGTATTTGTAGTATTTCCCTGATGATAAGACATCAACGATGTCATTTTCCGACTTTCGAGTTCCTTTCGAAAGCGTAGGATCGTAGCACTCACATTTAAAACGTGATCTTCAAATTTAGGAATCCAACATAGAAATTTAGGAATCCAACATTCAAATTTGAATGATATTTGTTAAAATCCCATAGAAATCAGTTTCCTCATATGCATCTGAGTAATTGTCTCCCTTGACAGAAATGCCGTAGTTGCATGTCTTTCTTCTGTGTCCATATTTCTTTATGTGGAACATATAACCTCTTGTAAAATAGATCGTCCAAGTTTTTGCTGTATTCATCAGGTCTTGGACTAATTCTTGAGCAGATATTGGAAATGTGCATGGATCTGTTGAAATGGTTGCATTGACCTATGATCATATATATACATATATATACTCAGTAATTAGTATTTCAAAATTATAAAAAAAATTAATATAAATAACACATACATATGAATTAATTATACATACATAATCTCAAACCCATATGTTGAACTTTGCCTCCCTTTTCGATGAAATGACATCTTCGAAGAGATATGGATATGTACAAAAAATTTGATCTTCAAACATGCTATAAAATTTGATATAAAAAATAATATAGATTGATTAATTATAATGAAATTGTAATGTAATAAATGAAATTATTTTTATAGTAACTTATTTACCTCTCTAGTGGACGAAAATATTCACAATTCCACAAAATATATGCATGTGCATATTTGTATTATTTTTCGGAGAGCCATATTTCTGCCACTCTGGGATCCGGATACATAGGGACGTCACCTTAATCGAATCTAGTAGACATGTATATATATATTATACACGATTCAGCACGAAAATTTAATTACTTAGCCTTACAAATAAAATAATTAATAAACATAATAATTTGTGGTAAATACATGTTTTTGTTGTGTGTATGGGCAGCAAACTAATGCTATGAGAAGTAAGATATCTCATCATTGACATATGATTCAACAATCGACCCTGCAACATATCGTTTTTTCTTCACCTTGCTTTTAAGTTTTTTAAAAAACCTTCCAAATGGACACATCCACCTATATTGCACAAGTCTATCGAATTCAGCTTCGTATGGCAGATGTATAGGTAGGCAATTCATGACATCAAAAAATGTAGGTGGAAAGATCTTCTCGAAATTGCACAAAATTATGACTATGTTTTCCATCATAATTTGGATATGGCTTTATTGCAATGATGTGGAGCATATATCTCAGAAAAATCCACCAATCCCTACATATGAATCTAGTAATTAGTACATGCAATTATTATTATTATACGTATCTAGAAAATAAAATATGTTTAATAGAACATGCTGATGAACGTTTCGTGGTAAAATTTTTGCAAATATAAAAGGGAGAAGCCTCTCTATAATAAGATGGCAGTCATGGCTTTTCATGCCCGATAACTTCAGTCCATCCATATCCACAAAATTTGCTAAATCAACCCGCGTAGCCGTCCGATAATTTTACATCATTTTTGATACATTCTAATAAGCGTTCTTTGACTTTTTGTGTCAATCTAAATATAGGGAATGAAGCATTATCCTAACCATCCACATGCAACTCTTTTCTAGAGCAAAACTTTGCAATATCCAACATTAACATAACTGTATCTTTTCATTTATCCATGAAATTCATAACAGTATTAATGATGTTATCAAAGAAAATTTTCCTTTATATGCATCACATCAGGATTATGTCGTATGTTAAGATCCGTCCAGTACGGCAATTCTCAAAATATGCTTTCTTTGTGCCAGTTATGTGAGCTTCCATAACCTTCTTCTTTGGTTTCATGACTATTTCCACCGTAGTGAGATGTTCTTAAAGAATTGACAGTTTTTATTCGCTGCTATAAAACTTGTTCGCCTATTAATGTTTGTGGAGGATAGTCATTCAAAGCATGCTTACCCTTTAAAACATTTGTTTTATTTTTCCGTAACGGATGATCCTTAGTAAGAAACCTTCTGTGAAAATCAAACCCACACGTCTTCCTACTATTTGGTAATTGAAATGCCTTCGTATGATCCATACAAATTGGACAAGACATCTACCATGCGTTGTCCATCCTGACAACATTCCGTACGCTGGAAAATCGCTTATCATCTACAGTAACATGACTTTTAGATTGAAATTTGGATTCAGAGACACATCGTATACCTCAACTACCATAGACCACAATTCTTCCAACTCATCAATCAAAGGTCGGAGGAATATATCCAGACTAGCGCGCGAATGATTTGGTCTTGGATTTAGAATTGTTAGAAACAAGTACTATTTCTTTATACACATATTAGGTGTCAAGTTATATGGAGTGATAATCACCGACCATAATGAATGATTTCGAGACATCCCAAATGGATTGAACCCATCAGTACATAAGCCAAGATAAACATTTCGACATTCAGCAGCAAATCTTGGATGTAGATATTGAAAAATTTTCCACTGCGTAACATCAGATGCATGACTCATTTCTCTGTCTTCTGCTTCATGCTCTGCATGCCACCTCATTGCCTCTACGGTTTTCTCAGTGCGATACATTCTCTTAAGTCTCTCGCCTATAGGTAAATACCACATATGACTGAAAGGTATTCTCGTCCTACCCTATCTTGGCTTATATCGATGGGAATCGCAAAATTTATATTTTTCCCATTTCTCATCTTCTTTCCAAAATAGCATACAATTCTTAACACACACGTTAAGTGTATAAAACAGGAGCCCTAAATTTCGCATCAGTTTTTTGGTTTCATAGTATGAACCCGTTGTTTGATTTTCCTCGGGCAATTATTAAGTAAACAGCTCTACCCAAGATTCCATGCATTTTTTAGGTAGATTAAAATTAGACTTAATGTTCATGAACCGAGCAGCTAAAGAAAACTATGAGTGCCATTCATGAAAACCATCATACAATTATTTTTCGTAGCTTCTAACATGTTGTAAAAAATTTGTGCTTCCAAATTTGGTTCTTCTACATTCTTAAATATTTCCTTGTGCTGATTATAGTACTCATCAGTCGTATTCTCACGAAATGCATCCGTCACAATTTCAACATATCTATTACTGGATGGACCTACTGTGTTTCTTCACTAGTACCACATGTACCTCCCTAATTTCTTTAACATCATCACCCCGACAACTCGTGTCTAACTGAACATTCAGCTCTTCTCCATGTTGATACTAGATATAATAATTTGGCATAAATCCTCGACTATATAGATGATTCCAAATTTTGCGTCTCAAAAGAAATTTATCGTTTTTGCAATTAATACAAGGACAGGAAAACTTACCTCCACTACTTTGAGCTATTGGTTGACTACTTCCAAAATTCATTAATTGCTCCATGCCTTGTGCAAATTTCGCCGATATATTTTTGTTTGATTATCAATCCTTTTGTAAATCTAATCTCTCGAATTATTTTAATTTCCACACATGTTTGAAGTTTTTTTCTTTTGATTCTACAAACGAAAGAATGGGACATGGGGCCATATTTATATATATGATTTTACCACTATTTTGCCACTATTTTGGCACTAGATTGCCACTACTTTGCGACCACAACAGTGTGGTCGCTTATATGTCGGTATACCTACCTCGCACATGTTTTCCATGTTCTGGCTTTGCCACCACTTTGTGGCTGGAGAGCCACTCCCACCGTGGTCGCAAATTGGTTGCATATTTTGCGACCAATATGCGACCAACAAAAGTGGTTCTTCCATATGCATTCGCTGATCAGTCGCAAATTGGCGACTGGTTAGCGAATGCATAACCTGGTCGCATATTAGTTGCATATTAGTCGCAAAATGGTTGTGTATTGCAACTGATTTGTGACTACTGTTTTTACTCCCAAAATTGCGACCAGTCTGCTCCATAGTCGCAAATTTGGCTTAAAACCATAGCAAATGTGGTCGCAAAATGCAGTGACATTTTGGAAGTTTTCTTGTAGTGTCCGCACTAAATTCTCCATAAAATTTGATTTAGAGTTCAGAATTACATGAATCCAACACCCATGTTAAGCTAGCTTAATAAATATTGTGACGAAATTTCTGTCCAAAATAGCTATGACAAAGCCTCCAAGTAATCGTATCTATCCCAAACTGTGTGATTCATGCAATATCCTTCATTTGTAAACCTTTGGTCAATGAGCACCAATGATCAGTTTAGAATGATCATTTTAACTAACTAATCAACTTGACATGTACGCACTAAATCGTCTTAAACTTTTGATTTAGAGCTCAAAATTTCATGAATCCAACGCTGATACAAGCCTTGATCCACGATTGTAACACTCTCGGACAGGTTGCAAGAAGTTTAGGTGAGAAAAACGGCCTTAGGCTTGTGATGTGCGTTTTCTGGTGTGTGTGATGGGTGGTGGGGTGAAGTGAACCACACGAGGTATGAAGGGCCTCGTGATAAATCACAAACTTAGAGCTAGGAGGGCTGGTCTCGACTAGTTCTAAACGATAAGAGTTTTGTGGAGAAAATTATTAGAAAAAATGCTCTCTTTATTAATTATCAAAAACGTTGTCGAACTACATTGCTGAAAGGAGCCTTGTTAATATGCTGGGCAGCCTGACCTGTTAGGGTCCACCCAAAAGAAAAATGGAAGGATACAAAAGTGCATAAAAGAAAATTACAAAATGGAAACAACCAAAAAAGGACAACTACTTAATTGTTCTTGACTCAACAAAAAGGAAAACTACTAGTTCCTACCGTGCAAAATAGAAAAGGCAATTTTGTAATTGAAAACTTACCTTCTTACCTTTTGGCGAAGAAATGGAAGGTGGCCGAGCTTGTTTGCACCCGCCTAGTCTTGCACTTTGAGTAGGTTAATGATTTGTTTGCCCAAGTTTGAGAAGCCCTTGACTTGATCCTTGCACTCTTGGCCCATTGGTTCTTGTCTTTGGTCTTCTAGGAGCTTTTCCACCCACAAGCTGAACTTGTGGAAGAGTGCCCTTTTCTGCTTCTTGTCATGGCTCATGGTGGTACCATTGGTGTTGAGCTGTCCTCTAGGTCCATGCCCTGAAGCTGGCTGATGATCTGGTCCGAGTCTCTTTCTGTGGAGATTGAGCTGGCCGTGTTATCGCATTAGAAGGCTGTGCAGCGTGTTGACCTGGCTGAAATGCAATCGCAACCGGCCGGAATTCTAGGTGAGCCGGTGGTGTCATCAGCCGAGTCGCTGGTGTTGGCCACATCACCGCCTTTTGGGCTGGACATTTGGGCCTCTTCACCGGCGGAGTTGGTCAGCCCGGCCTTACTGCTCATCAGGACGGCGGTATCGCTTTGCCCGGCCAAGTCGCGTATCAGCCAGGCTGTCTCGGGAAGGCCTTCTTCACGATCTGGTATGAAATTTTCAGAATCCAGCCGCCCATTTGATCTGGTGTCCTCATCAAACACCCATGTTAAACTAGCTCAATTTTCCATATTGTGACAAAATTTGAGACTGAAAGAGCTACGACAAAGCCTCCAAGTAATCCAATGTATCTCAAACTGGGTGATGCCATGCATTATGCTTTATTTATAAGCCTTTAATCAAGGAGCACAAATGATCAGTTTAGAATGATCATTTTAACTGGCCGATCAACTTGACATGCCCGCACTAAATCGTCCGAAACATTTGACTTAGAGTTCAGAATGACATTAATCCAACACCCATGTCAAGCTAGCTCAATATTCAATATTGTGACAAAAGTTAAGACCAAAATAGGTATGACAAAGCCTCACAGTAATCCTATCTATCCCAAACAGTGTGGGGCCATACATTATGCTTTATTTGTAAAACATTTCTCAATCAGTATCAATGGTTAGTTTAGAATGATGATTTTAACTAGCTGATGAACTTGAGATGTCCGTACTAAATAGTTTTTAATATTTGATTTATAGCTCAAAATAACATGAATCCAAAGCCCACGTTAGTCTAGCTCAATTTTCAATATGGTGACAACATTTGAGACTAAGAGAGCTATGACAAAGCCGCAATGTAATCCAATGTATCCCAAACTGCATTATGCCATGCATTATGCTTCATTTATAAGCCTTTAATCAAGGAGCACAAATGATCAGTTCAGAATGATCATTTTAAATTGCTGATCAACTTAACATGTCCGCACTAAATCGTCCGTATTATTTGATTTAGAGTTCAGAACAACACGGATCCAATTCCAAGTTAAGCTAGCTCAATATTCTATATTGTGATAAAATTTAAAACCGAAATAGCTATGACAAAGCCTCCAAGTAATCATATCTATCCCAAACTATATGATGACATGCATTATGCCACATTGTTAACCTTTACTCAAAGAGCACCAATGATCAGTTTAGAATGATCATTTTAACTGGACGATCAACTTGACATGTCCGCACTAAATTGTCTGTACCTGTTGATTTAGAGCTCAAAATGACATGAATCCATTGCCCACGTCAATCTAGCTCAATTTTCAATATTGTGACAACATTTGATACTCAAAGAGCTACGACAAAGCCTCCAAGTAATCCAATGTATCCCAAACTGTGTGATCACATGCATTATGTTTCATTTCTCATCCTTTAGTCAAGGAGCACAAATGATCTGATTAGAATGATCATTTTAACTGGCCGATCAACTTGACATGTCGGTACTAAATCTTCTTTAACATTTGAATTAGAGTTCAGAATTACATGAATCAAACACTCATGTTAAGCTAGCTCAATATACTATATTGTGACAAAATTAAAGACCAAAATAGCTATGACAAAGCCTCCAAGCAATCATATGTATCCCAAACTGTGTGATGCACACATTATGCTTCATTTCTAAACCTATGCACAGTGAGCACCAGTGATCAATCTAGAATGATCATTTTAACTAGCTGATCAACTTCACATGTCCGCACTAAATCGTCTTTAACATTTGATTTAGAGCTCAAAATGTCATGAATCCAACGCCCACGTTAATATAGCTCAATTTTCAATAATGTGACAACATTTGAGACTGAAAAAGCTACGACAAAACCTCCAAGTAAGACAATGTATCCCAAACTGCGTGCTGCCATACATTATGCTTCATTTATAAGCATTTTCTCAAGGAACACCAATGATCAGTTTAGAAAGATCATTTTAACTGGACAATGAACTTGACATATCCGCACTAAATCGTCCGTAACTTTTGATTTAGAGTTCCGAATGACACAAATCAAACACTAACATTAAGCTAGCTCAATATTCTATATTGTGACAAAATTTAAGACCAAAATAGCTACGACAAAGCCTCCGAATAATCATATCTATCCCAAACTGCGTGATGCCATGCATTATGATTTATTTGTAAACCTTTGGTCAATGACCACCATTGATCAGTTTAAAATGATCATTTTAACTAGCTGATCAAGTTGACATGTCCAAACTAAATAGTCTGTAACATTTGATTTAGAGCTACAAATACATGAAACTAACACCCTCATTACTCTAGTTCAATTTTCAATATTGTGAAAACATTTGAGATTGAAAGAGTTACGACCAAGCCTCCAAGTAACATCAATGATCAGTTTAGAATGATCATTTTAACTGGCTGATCAACTTGATATGTCCACACAAAATCATCCTTAACTTTTGATTTAGAGTACTGAATGACACCAATCCAACGCCCACATTAAGCTAGCTGAATTTTCTAAATTGTGAGAAAATTTAAGACCTAAATAGCTAAGAAAAAGCCTCCAAGTAATCCAATATATCCCAAATTGCGTGATGGCATACATTATGCTTCATTTGTAAACCTTTGCACAATGAGCTCCGATGATCAGTTTTGAATGATCAAATTAACTACCCGATAAACTTGGCATGTCCCCACTAAATCATCCATAAATTTTGATTTACAGTTCCGAAGGACACGAATCCAACACCCACGTTAACCTACCTCAATTTTCAATATTTTGATAAAACTTAAGACCAAAATAGCTACGACAAAACCTCCAAATAATCCAATCTATCCCAAACTGCGTGAAGCCATGCATTCTTCTTCGTTTTTAAATTTTTGCTCAATGAGCACCAATGATCAGTTTAGAATGATCGATTTAACGTGCCGATCAACTTGACATGTCTACACTAAATCGTATGTTACTTTTGATTTAGAGTTCAAAATGACATGAATCCAATGACCACGTTAAGCTAGCTCAATTTTCTATACTGTGACAATATTTCAGACAGGAATGGCTACGACAAAGCCTCCTACTAATCGAATGTATCCCAAAATCCGTGATGTCATGGATCATGCTTCATTTATAAGCCTTTATTCAAGGAGCACCAATGATTAGTTTAGAATGATCACACTAACTGGCCAATGAACTTGCCATGTCCACACTAAATTGTATGTAAATTTTGATTTAAAGTTTGGAATGACATGAATCCAATGCCCACGATAAGCTAGCTCAATATTCTATATTGTGACAAAATTTAAGACCGAAATAGCTGCGAAAAAGCCTCCATGGAATCCAATCTATCCCAAACAACTTGATGCCATACATTATGCTTCATTTGTAAACCTTTGCTCATTGAGCACCAATGATCAGTTGAAAATGATGATTTTAACTAGCTGATCAACTTGACATGTCGACACTAAATTGTATTTAATATTTGATTTAGAGCTGAAAATGACATGAATCCAGCAGCCATGTTAATCTAGCTCAATTTTCAATATTGTGACAACATTTGAGACTAAAAGAGCTACCACAAAGCCTTCAAGTAATCCAATATATCCTAAATGTGTGATGCCATGCATTATGCTTCATTTATAAGCCTTTACTCAAGGAGCACAAATGATCAGATTAAAATGATCACATTACTGGCCGGTCAACATGACATTTCTGCACTAAATCATCCGTAACTTTTGATTTAGAGTTTAAAATGACACGAATGGAACGCCAATGTTAAGCTAGCTCACTTTTCGATATTGTCACAACATTTGATATTGAAATAGCTACCACAAAGCCTTCAAGTAATCACAGTATCCCAAACTGAGTGATGCCATGCATTATACTTCATTTGTAAACGTTTGCTCAATCAGCACCAATGATCAATTTAACTAGGTGATAAACTTGACATGACCGCAATAAATCATCCGTAACTTTTGATGTAGAGTTTAGAATGACACAAATCAAACGACCACGTTAAGCGAGATCAATTTTCTATATTGTGACATAATTTCAGACCAAATTAGCTGAGAAAAAGCCTCCAAGTTATCTAATATATCCCCAACTCCGTGATACCATTCATTATGATTTATTTATAAGCCTTTACTCAAGGATCACCAGTGATTAGTTTATAATGATCATTTTAACTAGCCGATCAAGTTGACATGTATGTACTAAATCGTACATAACTTGTGAATTACAGCCAGAATGACACGAATCCAACGCCAATGTTAAGCTAGATCAATTTTCTATATTGTGATAAAGTTTAACACTGAAATAGCTACGACAAAACCTCTATGTAATCCAATCTATCTCAAACTGCATGATGCCATGCATTATTCTTCATTTGTAAACCTTTGCTCAATGAGCACCAGTGATCATTTTAGAATGATCAATTTAACTAGCTGATAAACTCTACATGTCCGCACTAAATCGTCCGCAACTTTTAATTTAGCTTTCATAATGACATGAATCCAACGTCCACATTAAGGTAGCTCAATTTTCTGTATTGGGGAAAACGTTAAGACCAAAATAGATACACTAAACCCTCCAAGTAATCGAATGTATCACAAACTACGTACTGCCATGTATACTGCTTCATTTATAAACCTTTACTCAAGTAGCACCAACTGATCAGTTTAGAATGATCATTTTAATTGGTCGATCAACTTGACATATACGCACTAAATCATCCGTAACTTTTTATTAATAGTTCAGAATGACACGAATCCAACACCCACCTTAAGCTAGCTCAATTTTGTTTATTGTTACAACATTTTAGACTAAAAGAGCTACCACAAAAGCTTCAAGTAATCCAATATATCCTAATCTATTGCATGCAATGCATTATGCTTCATTTATAAGCCTTTACTCCTGGAGCACTAATGATTAGTTTAAAATGATCACTTTAGAATGATCACTTTAGAATGATCACTTTATCTGGCCTATAAACTTGACATATCTGTACTAAATTGTCTTTAACATTTGATTTAGAGCCCTAAATGATAAGAATCGAATGCCCACGTTAATCTAGTTCATTTTTCAATATTATGACAACATTTGAGACAAAGCCTTCAAGTAATCCAATGTATCTCAAACTGTGTGATGCCATGCATTATGCTTCATTTATAAGCCTTTACTCAAGGAGCACCAATGATGAGTTTAGCATGAACACTTTAACTAGCCATTCACCTTGCCATGTCCAGACTAAATTGTTCATAACTTTTCCTTTAGAGTTCCGAATGACACGAATCAAACGCCGACGTTAAGCTAGCTCAATATTCTATATTGTGAAAAAATATAAAACCAAAATAGCTACGACAAAGCTTCCGAGTAATCCAGTCTACCCCAAACTGCATGATGGCATTCATTATGCTTCATTTGTAAACCTCTACTCAATGGTCACCAATGATCAGTTTAGAATGATCGATTTAACTAGATGATAAACTTGACATGTCTGCACCAAATCGTTTATAACATTTGATTTAGAGCCCTAAATGATAAAATTCGAATGCCCACGTTAATCTAGTTGAATTTTCAATATTGTGACAACATTTGAGACTGAAAGAGCTACGACAAGCTTTCTAGTAATCCAATGTATCTCAAACTGTGTGTTGTCATGCATTATGCTTCATTTATAAGCCTTTACTTGAAGAGCACCAATGATCAATTTAGAATGAACACTTTAACTAGCCAATCAACTTGCCATGCCGCAATAAATTTAGAGTTCGGAATGACACGAATCCAACGCCCATGTTAAGCTAGCTCAATTTTTTATATTGTGAAAAAATATAAGACCGAAATAGCTATGTCAAAGCTTCCTAGTAATCCAATCTATCCCAATCTGCGTGATGGCATGCATTGTGCTTCATTTGTAAACCTTTTCTCAATGAGCACCAATGATCAATTTAGAATGATCAATTTACCTAGCCGATAAACTTGACATGATCCATAACTTTTGATTTAGAGTTTAGAATGACATGAATCCAATGCACATGTTAAGCTAGCTCAATTTTCTATATTTTGAAAAAATTTAACACGGAAATAGCTACGATAAAGCCTCCAAGTAATCCAATGTATCCCAAACTGCATGATGCCCTGTATTATGCTTCATTTATAAGCCTTTAATGAAGAAGCATCAATGATCAGTTCAGAATGATCATTTTAATTGGCCGATCAAATTGACATGTACGAACTAAATCATCTGTTACTTTTTTATAGTTCTGAATGACACGAATCAAACGCCCACGTTAATCTAGCTTAAGTTTATATATTGTTACAACATTTGAGACTAATAGAGCTACCACAAATCCTTCAAGTAATCCAAGATTTCCTAAACTGTGTGATGCCATGCATTATGCTTTATTTATAAGACTTTACTCAAGGAGCACTAATGATTAGATTAGAATGATCAGTTTAACTGGTCAATCAACTTGACATGTCCGCACTAAATCTTTTGTAACTTTCGATTTAGAGTTCAAAATGACACGAATCCAACCCGCATGTTAAAGTAGCTCAATATTATATATTGTGACAAAATTTAAGATCGAAATAGCTGAGACAAAGCATCCAAGCAATCCAATGTATCCCAAACTGCGTGATGCCATGCATTATGCTTCATTTACACAAGGAATACCAATGATTAGTTTAAAATGATCATTTTAACTGGCTGATCAACTTGACATGTATGCACTAAATCGTCCGTAACTTTTGATTTAGAGTCACGAATCCAATGCCTACGTTAAGCTAGCTCAATGTTCCATTTTGTGATAAAATTTAACACCGAAACAGCTACGACAAAGCCTCTAAGTAATCCCATATATTTCAAACTGTGTGATGCCATGCATTATGGTTCATTTGTAAACCTTCGCTCAATGAGCACCAATGATCAGTTTGGAATGCTCAATTTAACTACCGGATAAACTCTACAGGTCTGCACTAAATCACCCGTAAAATTTGATTTAGAGTTTAAAATGACACGAATCCAACGCCCACGTTAAGCTAGCTCAATTTTCTATATTGTGGCAAAATTTAAGACTGAAAGAGCAACGAAGTAATCCAACATATTCCAAACTGTGTGATGCCATGCATTATGCTTTATTTATAAGCTTTTACTGAAGGAGCACCATAGATACGTTAAGAATGATCATTTTAACTGGCCGATCAACTTGACATGTACACACTAAATCGTCCGTAACTTTTGATTTAGAGTTCAAAATGACACGAATCCAATGTCCACATGAAGCTCGCTCAATTTTCTATATAATGAAAACATTTGAAACTGAAAGAGCTACCACAAATCTTTCACGTAATCCAATGTATCCTAAACTGTGTGATGCCATGTATTATGCTTCATTTATAAGCCTTTACTCAAGGAGCACCAATGATGAATTTAGAATGATCGTTTTAACTGGCCGATCAAGTTTACATGTACGCAATAAATCGTACCTTACTTTTGATTTAGAGTTCACAATGACAGAAATGCAACGCCCACGTTAAGCTAGCTCAATTTTCTATATTGTGATATAATTTAAGACGAAAATAGCTACAACAAAGGCTACAAGTAATCCAATCTACCCCAAACTGCGACATGCCATTTGTTATGCTTCATTTGTAAACATCAATCCAATTAGCACCAATGATCAGTTTAGAATGATCAATTTAACTAGCCGATAAACTTGACATGTAAGCACTAATCGTCTGTGACTTTTGATTTAGAGTTCAGAATGACACAAATCCAATGTCCATGTTAAGCTAGCTCAATTTTCAATATTGTGACAACATTAGAGACTAAAATAGCTACCACAAAGCCTCCAAGACATTCAATCTATCCCAAAACTGTGTGATTCCATGCATTATGCTTGATTTGTAAACCTTTGCTCAATGAGCACCAATAATTGTTTAGAATGATTATTTTAACTACCTGATTAAACTTCACATGATGGCACTAAATCGTTTTGAACATTTGTTTTAGAGTTCAGAATGACATGAATTCAACGCCCATGTTAATCTAGCTAAATTTTCAATATTGTGACAACATTTGAAATTGAAAGCGCTATGGCAAACCCTCCAAGTAATCCAATGTATCTCAAACTGCGTGATGCCATGCATTATGCTTCATTGATAAGCTTTTACTAATGGAGCACTAATGATCAGTTTAGAAAGAACATTTTGACTGGCTGATGAACTTGACATGTATGCAGCAAATCGTCCGTAACTTTTGATTTAGAGTTCAGAATGACAGGAATCCAACGCCATATTAAGCAAGCTCAATTTTATATATTGTGAAAAAACTTAAGACGAAATAGCTACGATAAAGCCTCCAAGTAATCCAATGTATCCCAAACTGTGTGACACCATGCATTACGCTTCATTTATAAGCCTTCACTCAGAGAGCACCAATGATCAATTTAGAATGATCACTCTAACTGGCCAATCAACTTTACATGTCCGCACTATATGGTACGTAACTTTTGATTTAGAGTTCCGAAGAACACGAATCCAACGCCCACGTTAAGCTAGCTCAGTTTTCTATATTTTGCAACAATTGAGACTGAAAGATGTACCACAAAGCCTTCAAGTAATCCAATATATTATGACTCTAAAAACTCTTGAATCTCGGAATAAATCTAATTTTGACTTAAACTAAATAAAGGACCCTAAAATATTAACCTTAGACTCGGAATTCCTTGGTGAATCCAAAAAAGAACAACCTCTTCGGAATGATAATCCGGGAAGGGTGTTTCACTTATCGTCATTTGAAGATTAACTATTTCACTGAAATTCATCTCTTAGTTTGGCATATCCGACATCCAAATCAATTTCTTTGGTATGATTAACTTTATTAACCAAACGATCCACTTCTATCTCTTCAACCACCATTACTTCTTCATCATTTTCTTGTTGCAAAAGGCCAATCTCGTCTTTGTGTTCGTATTTCCCCAAAATGTTAGATTTGGGATTAACTTTGACAACACTGAGCCATGTTTGTTTGATGATGATTTGGTGTGCGGATAAGGAATATAACAAACTTGATCGACTTGAGAGGCTGGTACATCATAATTAATGAAATGTAAATTAGTTAATTATATAAAAAATTAATTTATAGAATTTTACGTGCATAATACTTATAAATTAACATATATTTATAGCTAATTATTTATGTAACTAGAATAAATAGTTCGTATTTGTAGTATTTCTCTGATGATAACACATCAACGATGTCATTTTCTAACTTCCGAGTTCCTTTCGAAAGCGTAGGATCGTACCACTCACATTTAAAAACATGATCTTCAAATTTAGGAGTCCAACATACTCAAGTTGAATGATATCTGTTAAAATCTCATAGAAATCAATTTCATCAAATTCATCTGAGTAATTGTCTCCCTTGACCGAAATGCCGTATTGGCATGTCTTTCTCCTCTGTCCATGTTTCTTGGGGTGGAACATATAACCTCTTGTAAAATAGATCGTCTAAGTTTTTTCTTTATTCATCACGTCTTGGACTAATTCTTGAGCCCATATTGGAAAGGTGCATGGATCTGTTGAAGTGGTTGCATTGACCTATGATCATATATATATATATATATATATATATATATATATATATATATATATATATATATATATATATACTCAGTAATTAGTATTTCAAAATTATAAAACAATTAATATAAATAACACATACATATGAATTAATTATACATACATAACCTCAAACCCATATGTGGAACTTTGCCTCTCTTATCGATGAAATGACATCTTCGGAGAGATATGGATACATACAACAAATTTGATCTTCAAACATGCTATAAAGTTTAATATGAAAAAACATATATATTGATTAATTATAATGAAATTGTAATGTAATAAATGAATTTTTTTCATAGTAAAATATTTACCACTCTAGTGGACAAAAATATTCACAATTCCGTAAAACATATGCATGTGCATATTTGTTTTCTTTTTCAGAGAGCCATATTTCTGCCACTCCGGGATCCGGATACACAGGGACGTCACATTAATCGAATCTAGTAGACATGTATATATATTATACACGATTCAGCACGAAAATTTAATTACTTATCCTTAAAATTAAATAATTAATAAGTACAATAATTTATGGTAAATACATGTTTTTGTTGCGTATATGGGTAGCAAAGTAATACTCTGAGAAGTAAGATATCTCATCATTGACATATGATTCAACAATCGACCCTGCAACATAACATTTTTTCTTCACCTTGCTTTTAGGTTTTTTAAAAATTCTTCCAAATGGATACATCCACCTATATTGCACAAGTCCACCCAATTCAGATTCGTATGGCAGATGTATAGGTAGGTAATTCATGACACAAAAAATACAGGTGGAAAGATCTTCTCCAAATTGCACAAAATTATGACTACGTTTTCCTTCATAATTCGGATATGGCTTTGTTGCAATGATGTGGAGCATATATCTCAGAAAAATCCTCCAATATCTACATCTGAATCTAGTAATTAGTACATGCAATTATTATTATTATACGTATCTAAAAAAAAATGTTCAGTAGTACATGCTGATGAACGTTTCGTGGTAAAATTTCTACAAATATAAAAGGGAGAAGCCTCTCCATAATAACATGGCAATCATGGCTTTTCATATCCGATAACTTCAGTCCATCCATATCCAAAAAATTTTCTAAATCTATCGCGTAGCCATCCGGAAATTTGACATCATTTTTTGATACATTCCAATAAGCGTTCTTTGGCTTTTTGTGTAAATCTAAATATAGGGAATGAAGCATTACCCTAACCATCCACGTGCAACTCTTTTCTAGAGCAAAAATTTGCAATATCCAACTTTGACTTAACTGTATCTTTTGATTTATCCTTGACATTCATAACAGTATTAATGATGTTATCAAAGAAA
This sequence comes from Pugionium dolabratum, assembly GCA_018901945.1. Lineage (NCBI taxonomy): Eukaryota > Viridiplantae > Streptophyta > Magnoliopsida > Brassicales > Brassicaceae > Pugionium > Pugionium dolabratum. The sequence goes on from JAEVFF010000533.1 coordinate 63,609, forward strand.
TTCTTCTCTATATGCATCACATCAAGTTTATGCCGTATGTTAAGATCCGTACAGTACGACAACTCTCAAAATATGCTTTCTTTGTGCTAGTTATGCGAGCTTCCATAACCATCTTCTTTGGTTTCATGACTGTTTACACCGCAGTCAGATGTTCTTAGAGGATTGACAGTTTTTATCCGCTCGTATAAAACTTGTTCGCCTATTAATGATTGTGGAGGATAGTCATTTAAATCATGCTTACCCTTTAAAAAATTTGTTTTATTTTTCCGTAACGGATGATCCTTAGGAAGAAACCTTCTGTGAAAATCAAACCAACACGTATTCCTACTATTTGGTAATTGAAATGCCTTCGTATCATCCATACAAATTGGACAAGACATCTACCATGCGTTGACCATCCTCACAACATTCCGTACGCTGGAAAATCGCTTATCGTCCATAGTAACAAGACTTTTAGATTGAAATTTGGATTCTGAGACACATCATATACCTCAACTATCATAGACCACAATTTTTTCAGCTCATCAATCAAAGGTCGGAGGAATATATCCAGACTAGCGTGCAGATGATTGTGCCCCGAATTCAGAATTGTTAGAAACAAGTACTATTTCTTTATACACATATCAGGTGGCAAGTTATATGGCATGATAATCACCGGCCATAATGAATGATATCGAGACATCCCAAATTGATTGAACCCCTCAGTACAAAGCCAAGATAAACATTTTGAAATTCAGCAGCAAATCTTGGATGTTGATATTGAAAATTTTTCCAATGCGCAACATCAGATGGATGACTCATATCTCTGTCTTCTGCTTCATGCTCTGCATGCCACCTCATTGCCTCTACGGTTTTCTCGGTGTGATACATTCTGTTAAGTCTCTCACCTATAGGTAAGTACCACATATGACTGAAAGGTATTCTCGTCCTGCCCTAGCTTGGCTTATATCGGTGGGAATTGCAAAATTTATATTTTTCCCATTTCTCATCTTCTTTCCAAAATATCGTACAATTCCTAACACACGCGTCAATTGTATAAAACAGGAGCCCTAAATTTTGCATCAATTTTTTGGTTTCATAATATGAACCCATTGTTTGATTTTCGTCGGGCAAATATTAAGTAAACAGCTCTGCCCAAGAGTCCATGCATTTTTTAGGTAGATTAAAATTAGACTTAATGTTCATGAACCGAGCAGCTAAAGATAACTATGAGTGACATTCATGACAACCATCATACAATGGATTTTTCGCAGCTTCAAACATGTTGTAAAATTTTTGTGCTTCCGAATTTGGTTATTCTACATTCTTAAATACTTCCTTGTGCTGATTATAATACTCATCAGTCGTAGTCTCACGAAATGCATCCGTCACAATTTCAACATATCTATTACTGGATGTATCTAGTGTTTCTTCACTAGTACCACATGTACCTCCCTAATTTCTTTAACATCATCACCCCAACAACTCGTGTCTAACTGAACATTCAGCTCTTCTCCATGTTGATACCAGATATAATAATTTAGCATAAATCCTCGACTATATAGATGATTCCAAATTTTGCGTCTCAAAAGAAATTTATCATGTTTACAATTAATACAAGGACAAAAAAACTTACCTCCACTACTTTAAGCTATGGTTGACTACTTGCAAAATTCATGAATTGCTCCATGCCTAATGGAAATTTCGCCGATATATTTCTTGTTTGATTATCAGTCCTTTTGTAAATTTAATCTCTCGAATTATTGTAATTTTCCCATATTTTTGAAGTTCTTTTTCTTTTGATTCTACAAACGAAAGAACGGGACATGGGGGCATATATATATATATATATATATATATATATATATATAAGATTTTATCACTATTTTGCCACTAGATTTCCACTACTTTGCGACCATACTGTTGTGGTCGCTTATATGTCGGTATACCTACCTCGCACATGTTTTCCATGTTCTGGCTTTGCCACCACTTTGTGACTGAACAGCCACTCCCACCGTGGTCGCAAATTAGTCGCATATTTTGTGACCAATATGCGACCAACAAGTGGTTCTTCCACATGCATTCGCTAATCAGTCGCAAATTGGCTACTGGTTAGTGAATGCGTAAACTGGTCGCATATTAGTTGCATATTAGTCGCAAAAAGGATGCGTATTGCGACTGATTTGTGACTAATGTTTTTATTCCCAAAATTGCGACCAATCTGCTCCATAGTCGCAAATTCGGCTCAAAACCATTGCAAATGTGGTCGCAAAATTCAGTGGTATTTTGGTAGTTTTCTTGTAGTGTCCGCACTAAATTCTCCATAAAAATTTATTTAAAGTTCATAATTACACGAATCCAACACCCATGTTAAGCTAGCTTAATATTATATATTGTGACCAAATTTCTGACCAAAATAGCTGTGACAAAGCTTCCAAGTATTCGTATCTATCCCAAACTGCATGATTCCATACATTATGCTTCATTTGTAAACCTTTGGTCAATGAGCACCAATGATCAGTTTAGAATGATCATTTTAACTAACTGAACAACTTGACATATCCGCACTAAATCGTCTTTAACTTTTGATTTAGAGCTCAAAATGATATGAATCCAACGCTGATACAAGCCTTGATACACGACCGTGACACTCTCGGACAGGTTGCAAGAAGTTTAGGTGAGAAACTCGGCCTTAGCTTTCTGAGGTGGGTTTTCTGGTGTGTGTGATGGGTGATGGGGTGAAGCGAACCACATGAGGTATGAAGGGCCTCGTGATAAATCACAGACTTAGAGCTAGGAGGGCTGGTCTTGACTAGGTCTAAGCGATAAGAGTTTTGTGGAGAAAACTGTTAGAAAAAATGCTCTCTTTATTAATTATCAAAAAGGTTGTCGAACTACAATGCTGAAAGGAGCCTTATTAATATGCTGGGCAGCCTGACCTTCTAGGGTCCACCCAAAATAAAAATGAAAAAATACAAAAGTGCATAAAGGAAAATTACAAAATAGAAACAACCAAAAAAGTACAACTACTTAATGGTTTTTGACTCAACAAAAAAAGAAAACTACTAGTTCCTACCATGCAAAACAAAAAAGGCAATTTTATAATTGAAAACTTACCTTTTTACATTTTGGCCAAGAAATAGAAGGTGGCCGACCTTGTTTGCACGCGCCTAGTCTTCCACTTTGAGTATGTTAATGAATTGTTGGGTCTTGACTTCTTTTTCCACGAAAGCCCAAGTTTCTGCAGCACTTTGAGAGGTTGAGAAGCCCTTGACTTGATCATTTCACTCTTGTCCCATTGCTTCTTGTCTTTGGTCTTCTAGGAGCTTTTCCACCCACAAGCTGAACTTGTGGAAGAGTGCCCTTTTTCTGCTTCTTGTCATGGCTCCTGGTGATACCATTGGTGTTGAGCTTTCCTCTAGCTCAATGCCCTGAAGCTGGCTGATGATATGTTCCGAGTCTCCTTGTGTGGAGCTTTAGCTGGGCGTGTTATCGCATTAGACGGCTGTGCAGCGTGTTGAGCTGGCTGAAATGCAATCGGAGCTGGCCGGAATGCTTGGTGAGCCGGTGGTGTCATCAGCCAAGTCGCCGGTGTTGGCCATGTCACCGCCTGTTGGGGCGGAAATTTGGGACTCTTCACCCACGGAATTGGTCAGCCCGGCCCTACTGCTCATCAGGCCGGCGGTATCGCTTTGCCCGGCCAAGTCGCCTATCAGCCCAGCAGTCTCGGGCAGGCCTTCTTCACGATCCGGTATGACATTTTCACAATCCGGCCGGCCATTTGATCTGGTGTCCTCATCAAACACCCACGTTAAAGTAGCTCAATTTTCCATATTGTGACAACATTTGAGACTAAAAGAGCTACGACAAAGCCTCCAAGTAATCCAATGTATCTCAAACTGGGTGATGCCAAGCAATATGCTTTATTTATAATCTTTTAATCAAGGAGCACAAATGATCAGTTTAGAATGATCATTTTAACTGGCCGATCAACTTGACATGTCCGCACTAAATCGTCCGAAACATTTGACTTAGAGTTCAGAATGACATAAATCCAACACCCGCGTCAAGCTAGCTCAATATTCAATATTGTGACAAAAGTTAAGACCAAAATACCTATGATAAAGACTCACAGTAATCCAATCTATCCCAAACAGCGTGAAGCCATGCATTATGCTTTATTTGTAAAACGTTTCTCAATCAGCACCAATGATCAGTTTAGAATGATGATTTTAAATAGCTAATAAACTTGAGATGTCCATACTAAATCATTTTTAACATTTTATTTATATCTCAAAATGACATGAATCCAACGCCCACGTTAGTTTAGCTCAATTTTCAACATGGTGACAACATTTGAGGCTGAAAGAGATACGACAAAGCTGCAATGTAATCCAATGTAACCCAAACTGCATTATGCCATGCATTATGCTTCATTTATAAGCCTTTACTCAAGGAGCACAAATGATCAGTTCAGAATGATCATTTTAAATTGCCAATCAACTTTACATGTCCGCACTAAATCTTCTGTAATATTTGATTTAGAGTTCAGAATGACACGAATCCAATCCCAAGTTAAACTAGGTCAATAATCTATATTGTCACAAAATTTAAGACCGAAATAGCTATGTCAAAGCCTCCAAGTAATCATATCTATCCCAAACTACATGATGACATGCATTATGCTTCATTTGTAAACCTTTACTGAAGAAGCACAAATGATAGAATGATCATTTTAAATTGCCAATCAACTTGACATGTCCGCACTAAATCATCCGTAATATTTGATTTAGAGTTTAGAACAACACGGATCCAATCCCAAGTTAAACTAGCTCAATATTCTATATTGTGACAAAATTTAAGACCGAAATAGCTATGACAAAGCCTCCAAGTAATCATATCTATCCCAAACTACATGATGACATGCATTATGCTTCATTTGTTAACCTTTACTCAAGGAGCACCAATGATCAGTTTAGAATGATCATTTTAATTGGACGATCAACTTGACATGTCCGCACTAAATTGTCCGTACCTTTTGATTTAGAGCTCAAAATGACATGAATCCATTGCCCACATTAATCTAGCTCAATTTTCAATATTGTGACAACGTTTGATACTCAAAGAGCTACAACAAAGCCTCCAAGTAATCCAATGTATCCCAAATTGTGTGAGCACATGCATTATGCTTCATTTCTCAGCCTTTAGTCAAGGAGCACAAATGATCTGATTAGAATGATCATTTTAACAGACCGATCAACTTGACATGTCGGTACTAAATCGTCTTTAACATTTGAATTAGAGTTCAGAATGACATGAATCCAATACTCACGTTAAGCTAGCTCAATATTCTATAATGTGACAAAATTAAAGACAAAATAGCAATGACAAAGCCTCCAAGAAATCATATGTATCCCAAACCGTGTGATGCATACATTATGCTTCATTTGTAAACCTTCGCAAAGCGAGCACCAATGATCAAATTAGAATGATCATTTTAACTAGCTGATCAACTTCACATGTCCACACTAAATCGTTTTTAACAATTGATTTAGAGCTCAAAATGTCGTGAATCCAATTCCCACGTTAATATAGCTCAATTTTCAATAATGTGACAACATTTGAGACTGAAAGAGCTACGACAAAGCCTCCAACTAAGCCAATGTATCCCAAACTGCGTGATGCCATACATTATGCTTAATTTATAAGCATTTTCTCAAGGGGCACTAATGATCAGTTTAGAATGATCATTTTAACTGGCCGATGAACTTGACATATCCGCACTAAATCGTTTGTAATTTTGATTTAGAGTTCAGAATGACACGAATCATACCCTGGCATTAAGCTAGCTCAATATTCTATATTGTGACAAAAATTAATAACAAAATAGCTACGACAAAGCCTCCAAATAATCATATCTATCCCAAACTGCGTAATGCCATGCATTATGATTTATTTGTAAACCTTTGGTCAATGACCACTATTGATCAGTTTAGAATTATTATTTTAACTAGCTGATCAAGTTGACATATCCGCACTAAATAGTCTGTAACATTTGATTTAAAGCTCCAAATACATGAAACTAATGCCCTCATTACTCTAGCTTAATTTCAATATTGTGAAAATATTTGAGATAGAAAGAGTTACGACAAAGCCTCCAAATAGCACCAATGATCAGTTTAGAATGATCATTTTAACTGGCCGATCAACTTGACATGTCCACACTAAATCATCCTTAACTTTTGATTTAGGGCGAATGACACCAATCCAACGCCCACATTAAGCTAGCTGAATTTTCTATATTGTGAAAAAATGTAAGACCTAAATAGCTAAGAAAAAGCCTCTGAGTAATCCAATATATCCCAAATTGCGTGATGCCATACATAATGCTTCATTTGTAAACATGTGCTCAATGAGAACCAATGATCAGTTTAGAATGATCATTTTAACTAGCTGATCAGCTTGACATGTCCGTACTAAATTGTATTTAACTTTTTATTTTCAGCTCAAAATGATATGAATCCAACACCCACATTAATATAGCTTAATTTTCTATGTTGTGACAACATTTGAGATTGAAAGAGTTGCAACAAAGCCTCAAAGTTATCCAATGTATCCCAAACTGCGTCATGCAATGCATTATGCTTTATTTATAAGATTTTACCACAAAGCCTTCAAGTAATCCAATATATGATAAACTGCATGATGCCATGCATTATGCTTTATTTGTAAACCTTTGCTCAGTGAGCACCAATAATCAGTTTGGAATGATCAATTTACTTGGCCAATAAACTTGACATGTCCGCACTAAATCATCCGTAACTTTTTATTTAGAGTTCAGAATGACATGAATCCAATGCCCACGTTAAGCAACCTCAATTTTATGAATTGTGACCAAATTTAAGATAGAAATAGCTACGACAAATCCTCCAAGTAATCCAATGTATCCCAAACTGCGTGCCAATGTATTATGATTCATTTATAAGCCTTTTCTCAACGAGCACCAATTATCAGTTAAGAATGATCATTTTAATTGGCCCATCAACTTGACATGTACACACTAAATCGTCCGTAACTCTTTATTTAGAGCTCAGAATAACACAAATCCAACGCCCACGTTAAGCTAGCTCAATTTTCAATATTTTGCAACATTTGAGACTGAAAGAGATACCACAAAGCCTTCAAGTAATCCAATATATCATAAACCGTGTGTTGCCGCCATCCATTATGCTTCATTTATAATCGTTTACTCATGGAGCACTAATGATAAGTTTAGAATGATCAGCTTAGAATGAGCACTTTAATTGGTCGATCAAATTGACATGTCCGCACTAAATTGTCCATAACACTTGATTTAGAGTTCAAAATGTCACGAATCTAATGCCAACGGTAAACTAGCTCAATTTTCTATATTATAACAATGTTTGAGACTGAAAAAGCTACGTCAAAGCCTCCAAGTATTCCAATCTATCCCAAACTGCGTGATGCCATGAATTATGCTTCCTTTATAAGCCTTTACTCAAGGAGCACCAATTATTAGTTTAAAACGACCGCATTAACTGTCCAATCAACTTGACATGTATGCACTAAATTGTCCGCAACCTTTGATTTAGAGTTCAAAATGACACGAATCCAATTCCCATGTTAAGCTATCTCAATTTTCTATATTGTCACAACATTTCACACTAAAAGAGCTATCACAAAGGCTAAAAGTAATCCAACTATACCAAACCCCGTGATGCCATGCATTATGCTTCATTTCTAAACCTTTGCTCAATAAGTACCATCGATAAAGTTAAGTAGCCGATGAACAAGACAAGTCCACACTAAATGATTCAAAACTTTTGATTTAGAGGTCAAAATGAAAGGAATCCAACGCCCACGTTAACCGAGCTCTGTTTTCTACATTAAGATAAAATTTTAGACCAAAAACGCTACGACAAAGCCTCCAAGTAATCCAATCTATCCCAAACTGCGTGATGCTATGCATTATGCTCCAGTTGCAAACCTTTGCTCAATGAGAACCAATGATCAGTTTATAATGATCAATTTATCTAGCCGATAAACGTCATATGTCCGCCCTAAAACATCCTTAACTTTTGATTTAGAGTTTAGATTGACATGAAATTACCGCCCATGTTAAAGTAGATCAATTTTCTATAATGTGACAAAATTTTAAGATCAAAATAGCTGAGACAAAGGCTCCAAATAATCCAATGTATCTCAAACTGCGTGATATCATGCATTATGTTTCATTTATAAGCCTTTACTCAAGATGCACCAATGATCAGTTTAAAATGATCATTTTAACTGGCCGATCAACTTGACATATACGCACTAAATCGTCTATAACTTTTGAATTAGAGCCCGAATGACACGAATCCAACGCCAACGTTAAGCTAGCTCAATTTTCAATATTGCATTATGCTTCATTTTTTTAGAATGACCACCAATGATCAGTTTAGAATGATCGATTAAACTAGCCGATAAACTCTATAAGTCCGCACTAAAATGTACTTAATTTTTAATTTAGAGTTCGTAATGACATGAATACAACGCCCACGTTAAGCTAGCTCAATTTTCTATATTGTGACAAAATATAAGATAGAAATAGCTACGACAATGCCTCCAAGTAATCCAGTGTATCCCAAACTACGTGCTGCCATGTATTATGATTCATTTATAAGCCTTTACTCAAGGAGCACTAATGATCATCTTAGAACGATCACTTTAGAATAATCACTTTAACTGGCCAAACAACTTAACATGTCACTAAATCGTCCGTAACTTTTTATTTATAGTTCAGAATGACACAAATCCAACACCCACGTTAAGCTAGCACAATTTTCTATATTGTTCCAAAATTTGACATGGAAAGAGCTACAACAAAGCCTTCAAGTAATCCAATATATGATAAACTGCGTGATGCCATGCATTATGATTTATTTGTAAACCTTTGCTCAATGAGCACCAATGATCAATTTACCTGGCCAATAAACTTGACATGTCTGCACTAAATCATCCGTAACTTTTTATTTAGAGTTCAGAATGACATGAATCCAATGCCCATGTTAAGCAAACTCAATTTTATGAATTGTGTCAAAATTTAAAACAGAAATTGCTACGAAAAGGCCTCCGAGTAATCCAATGTATCCCAAACTGCGTGCCAATGTATTATGCTTCATTGATCAGCCTTTTCTCAAGGAGGACCAATTATCAGTTAAGAATGATCATATTAATTGGCCCACTACTTGACATGTACACACTAAATCGTCTGTAACTTTTTATTTACAGTTCAGAATGACACAAATCCAACGCCCCTGTTAAGCTAACTCAATTTTCTAGATTTTGCAACATTTGAGACTGAAAGAGATACCATAAAGCCTTCAAGTAATCCAATATATCATAAACTGTGTGATGCCATCCATTATCCTTCATTTACAAGACTTTTTTCAAGGAGCACTAATGATAAGTTTAGAATGATCAGCTTAGAATGATAAGTTTAGAATGATCACTTTAACTGATCGATCAACTTGACATGTCTGCTAAATTGTCCGTAAATTTTTATTTAGAGTTCAAAATGACACGAATCTAATGCCAACAGTAAACTAGCTCAATTTTCTGTATTATGACAATGTTTGAGACTAAAAGAGCTACGTCAAAGCCTCCAAGTATTCCAATCTATCGCAAACTGCGTGATGCCATGCATTATGCTTCATTTATAAGCCTTTACTCAAGGAGCACTAATTATCAGTTTAGAATGATCAGCTTAGAGTGATAAGTTTAGAATGATAAATTTAGAATGATCACTTTAACTGGTCGATCAATTTAGAATCATCACTTTAACTGCTCTAGAATTATCACAAACCTTCCATAATCTGTGTGGCGTCTCTCGATCCACCTCTCTACTCAATTCTCACTTAGATCTTCCAGAAAGTGCTCTACAGCCAGCTGAAGGGTCACCATCAACCCTTCACTCTTGAGTCTATAGAAAGTGCTCTACAGCAAGCTAGAGTCTCTCCAGCAGTTCCCCTTGCTCGACAAGTCCTCTTGTTCCTGCATCAAACGCCCACCTTAAGCCAGCTCAATATTCTATAGTTTAACAAAATTTAAGACCAAAATAGCTATGACAAAGTGATGAGGACATCAGGTCATACATCCAGCCAGGAGACCAGACTGGCCGACCAGGAAGCTTGCCCGAGACAGCCAGACCATCTGGCATGCCTGCCGGCCCAAGCAGTACCGCCGGACCCTCGACCACAAGGACCAGAGCAACCAGCATTGCCGGCGGAGAGGCCCAAGCTTCCGGCACACTTGGTGGCGACATGGATGACACCGCCGGTCCCTCTGGTGATGCCGCCAATTCCAGGATCAACTTGGCCGGTCCTGAAGGCATTCCGGCCAGTACCTCGCACAATCCAGCCGATCCAGCCGAGTACACGCGCATTTCCACTTCTACACAAGAGGACTCGGACCAAATGAGCTACCAGCTCCAGGACATGCACCTAGAGGAAGTATCTACACCAGTGGTACCTCAAGGAGCAATGACAAGAAGCAGATCAAGGGCACTCTTCCACAAATTCAGCTTATGGGTCGACAAGCTCCTAGAGGAAGATCGACTAAGGACAATGGGCCAAAATGCAAGGAAGAGTCCAATGGCTTCTCAACAACACAAGGGACATCAGAGACTTGGGCTTTAGTGGCAAGAGAGGTCAGGGCCCAAAGATTCTTAACCCTACTCCAAGTCGAAGACTAGGAGCAAGGCGCGTGCATGCCACAAGGACGGCCACCTTCCATTTCTTGGCCATGAGGTAAGTTAAGGTAAGTTTCAATTCGAATATATGCCTCTTTCTGTTTTGCAGGGTAGGATCTAGATGCTTTACATTTTTGAGTCAAGAACATTTTAGGAATAGGTCCTTTTTCGGTTATACACTTTTGTATCTTTTCCTTTTGTGCACTTTTGTAAACTTTCCTTTTTTTATTTGAGTCGACCCTAGAAGGTCAAGCTGTCGAGCATATTAATAAGGCTCCTTCCAGCATTGTAGTTCGACAACCTTTTTGATATTAATAAAGATAGAACTTTTTCCCCAACAAGTTTTCTCTCAAGAATCTTGTGCGCTTAGAATCTAGTTGAGACCAGCCCTCCTAGCTCTAAGTTTGTGATTTATCACGAGGTTCATCACCCCTCGTGTGGTTCACTTCACCTTTCCATCGAATACCAACCCAAAAACCCCTATCCAAGAAGTCTAAGGTCGAGTTTCTCACCTAAACTTCTCCAAACAGCCCACGCGCATACATCCTTGAATCAAGGCTTGTATCATTTTGGTATCAGAGCTTAAAGCTCCTAAACCAGGTTGTTTCTATCCTTTAGCTTGTTTTTTTTTTAGTTCTTGCATTAGTTTAAGTCGCATTCAAGAAAAATCAAAAAAATAACATCAAACTCCAAACCGAGTGCATCTAGCCTTCTACGTGTATCACTAGGGTTTAGATTCACTTTTGCATTATCATTCACGTTTTCCTTTTTGTTTAAGTCATATTTCCTTTATTTTTAAGTTAGATTAAAAAGAAAAGAAAAAGAAAATAGGAAAAATACCAAAGGAATTCGAATTGGACAGCTAGCACAAATTGTCAAGAAAGTTTCCTTTTTTTCAAATCTTCACATTTTTGAATTTCCAATTCTCAAATTTTTTCCTTTTTGCAAATTTTCGAATCCTTATAAAAAGAAAACCCTCCTAATAATTTAGGAGCATCCTAACTTGTCTTCTTTCTTTGTAGCATGCAATGGCAGAAGAAAATAGAGAAGCAACCGAAGCCATGATGGCCATGTTCACCACTCTCCAAACACAACTCGCATCAATAGGCGAGAGGTTGGAGCGCGTGGAAAGACCGGTGAGGTTCCAGGCCATAAGGCACGTGAGAGCTGAGCAAGACCGTCCTGAGGGTCCTGAGCACCTTAGGACACGGCACGAACAGGAGGAACCCCAGCCAGATGGAGATGAGGACACACAACCTCATAACTATCACCATAGGCCGAGAGGACCTCCACGGCAACCAGAGGCAGAAGATGATGGCTTTGAGCCATATGGTCTTCACCAGAGACCAAGAATGCCTCCTAGACATCATGAGGATGGAGATGAACACGCCTATAACCGGGTAACTCATCCTGATGTTAAGCTAACTCCTCCAAGTTTTGCAGGAAAAGTAGACCCCGAGGCTTACCTAGATTGGGAAGAGAAGAATGGATCATATCTTTGATCATTACAACCAACCAGGGCCTAGGAGAGTCTCAATGGCAGTAGCACAACTCACGGACAATGCCCTCATCTGGTGGGATCGTGAGGTATCTGACAGAAGGAGGAAGAGAATGAGGCCCATAGACTCATGGGTCGACATGAAAGACCTCATGCGACAAAGGTTTGTTCCACCTTACTTTCATAGAGACTTGCAACGTCGTTTTCGTACTCTTAAGCAGGGTACTAGATCAGTAGAGGAGTACTATGAAGAGTTCGAGAAGCTAAGGAACAGATTGGAGCTCAATGATGATGAAGAAGCATTGATGGCACAATTCTTGGATGGACTCCAAGAAAGGATCAGCCGCAAGGTGGAAAGGCAAATCTACAATGACTTCAAAGACTTGTTCCACCTATCTGTCCAGGCTGAGCAGCACATCAAACGTAAGAGCCAAGACATCCGCAGCAAGCCTAAGACACCTTGGGCACCAAGCAACATGCCCAAGCCCGTAGACAAAGGCAAGAGCATAGAGATCGAGTCAAGGTTCAAGAGCAAGCCTCCTGAACCCACCCGTGACCAGAGAGAGCCTGGTAAGTCTTCTAACCTTTAAAGATCACGTGACATCACTTGTTTCAAGTGTAGGGGTCGTGGACACATCTCAAGGGAGTGCCCAAACAATGGGGTCATGTTGATTACGGAGCCTGGAGAATATGAGTCCCAAGATGAAGAGGACTATGAACCAGAAGAGGAGTATGGTGACATTGAGTACCCTGATGTGGGGGAAGTGCTGGTCACTAGATGCATCCTCAGTGCAATGGTGGATCCTTGCCGTTGGGAGAACATCTTCCACAGCCGTTGCACCATCAAGGGCAAGGTATGTAACCTCATCATAGATGGTTGTTCTTGCACTAACATTGCTAGTGCATATATGGTTGATAAGCTAGGTCTAGAGAAGACAAAGCATCCTCGACCATATAGACTGAGATGGCTGGATGACAAAGTGGAGCTCAAGATCCATGAGCAAGTCACTGTGCCATTCAGTGTGGGCAAGTACAAAGACCAAGTCGTGTGCGACGTGGTGCCCATGCAAGCTGGCCATCTTCTACTAGGAAGACCATGGCAGTTTGACAAAGAGACCAGGCATGATGGCAGAACAAATCTCTACACCTTCGTGCATGACAAGAGAAAGGTCAGCCTTGCTCCTCTTACACCTGCCCAAGTACATGAGCTACAACTCCAAATGAGTAAGGAAAAGAAACTTATCAAGTCTAATTTTCTTATTCAACCAAGCCATGTCCGGAGAGCTTTGGCCTCAAAGGATTTAATGTTACTAATGGTCTACAAAGAAATTTTGAGTATAGAACAGGAACAGATAGAGCTACCTCCTGAAGTAGCAACTCTCCTCAACAAGTTCCAGGATGTGTTTCCAGAGGAGATACCAGCAGGCATGCCTCCTTTACGTGGCATAGAACACCAGATCGACCTAGTGCCCGGAGCAGCCCTGCCCAACCGGCCAGCCTACCGGATGAGTCCAGAGGAGTCCAAGGAGCTTGAGAAGCAATTCAAGGAGCTCCTGGAGAAAGGCTATGTTCGAGAGAGCCTCAGTCCATGTGCCGTACCAGTGCTACTAGTGCCCAAGAAGGATGGGACTTGGCGAATGTGCGTGGAATGCCGAGCAATCAACAATATCACAGTCAAGTACCGGCATCCGATACCACGGTTGGATGACATGCTAGATGAGCTGAGTGGAGCCACGGTCTTCTCCAAGATAGACCTCAAGAGTGGATACCACCAGGTCAGGATGAAGGAAGGTACTGAGTGGAAGACTGCTTTCAAGACAAAGCAAGGACTCTACGAGTGGACAGTCATGCCATTCGGCTTGACTAATGGCCCGAAGCACCTTCATGGGCCTTATGAACCAAGTTCTTAGGGCGTACATCAGTAAGTTCGTTGTAGTTTACTTTGAAGACATTTTAGTTTACAGTAAATGCTTAAGGGATCACCTCACACATCTTGTGTTGGTGCTTAAAACCCTTCGACAAGAAGAGCTTTATGCCAATCTCAAGAAGTGCATCCTTTGTACTGATAAACTTGTCTTCTTAGGTTTTGTTGTAAGTTCATAGGGCTTACAGGTTGATGAAGAGATGATTCGAGCCATACAAGAATGGCCAACACCAAGCAACATCAGCCAAGTAAGGAGCTTCCACGGTCTGGCCAGATTCTACAGAAGATTCGTGCCCAACTTTAGCAGTATTGCCTCACCATTGATGGTAGTAGTTAAGAAGAACGTGGGATTCAGCTGGGGAGAAGCTCAGGAGAAGGCATTCCAGGCCTTGAAGGACAGTCTTACACATGCACCAGTGCTAGTCCTGCCCGACTTCAACAAGACATTTGAAGTGGAGTGTGATGCCTCTGGAATAGGCATAGGAGCAGTGCTAACTAAAGAAGGAAGGCCAGTGGCATACTTCAGTGAAGCTAGGTGGTGCCTCACTGAACTACCCCACTTATGACAAGGAGCTTTATGCCCTGGTCCAAGCATTGGAGACTTGGCAGCATTACTTGCTGTCCAAGGAGTTTATGATCCACACTGATCACAAGACTCTCAAACACCTCAGAGGGCAAACCAATCTCAAGAGTAGACATGCCAGGTTGATGGAGTTCATAGAGACCTTCCTGTACGTCATCAAGTACAAGAAGGGCAAAGACAATGTGGTAGCCGAAGCACTATCAAAGAGGTTTGCCTTGATATCCACCATGGAGGCAAAGGTCCTAGGATTCGAGCACATCAAGGACCTGTACAAGGATGATCCTGACTTTGCTGAGAGCTACAAGGAATGTGGCACAGGGAGTCATCGCAAGTTTTACATCCATGAGGAATTCTTGTTCCGAGAGAGAAGGCTGTGCATACCACAAGGATCATTACGAGAGCTTATCATCCAAGAAGCTCATGGAGGAGGACTCATGGGCCACTTTGGTGTCGACAAGACTCTAGCAGTGTTCAAGGAGCACTTCTACTGGCACACATCAAAAGGTCAGTAGAAGCCCATTGTGCAAGGTGCATCACTTGCAAAAAGGCGAAGTTCCGAGTGCACCCTCACGGGTTGTATCTCCCACTTCCCATACCTACACATCCATGGGTGGACATCTCAATGGACTTCGTTCTAGATCTGCCCAAGATCAACCACAAAGATGCAATCTTTGTACTGGTGGACAGATTCTTCAAGATGGCACACTTCATTCCGTGTGCCAATGTTAATGAGGCCACGCAAACAGCCGAGCTGTTCTTCAGGGAGATAGTACGGCTGCATGGAGTGCCAAGAACCATCGTGTCAGACAGTGATGAGGTCATCAGCACAAACCCCAGCCAACTGCCCGGCCCGGCCGGCCCAAGGAACACAAAGGCGGCCAAATACGCGCAAAAGGATACATGGGTGTATCTTCATGATTCCAAGCTTAACCAAGAAGCGGCCAGCCAAGACCAAACCTGGCCTATAATCCTGACTCACAGAGGACACGCGGCGACATGCAGCTCACCCAAAACAAGGCCAGATCAAGTCATGTACCATACATCAAATTGGAGTTTTTGAAACTTACCATATTTGGAACTTTCCTTATATGAAAGTCTCCAAACGTTTCTTTGGCGACCGGGAGACTTTTTGGTACTTGTAGGAGTTCCCTTAAGCACTTCTAGAAGCTCAAACACGCCTTGGACCAGGCGGGTCCATCCGTGCCTTCAAATGAACCGATTGGAGCCGTTTATGGCAAGTGAGATGGCCAACTGGTTTAATCACTTGCAAACCAAAACATGGCGTCCAGGAGATATTATTAAGGCCCTAAGGAAGCCCAAAATAAACCTACCATGCACCAGCCACCAGAGGATCAGGCGAATCCCTTTCCTCCAAGACTTGCCATATATGGACCGAAGTGCACTTAATGTGTTCAGATTGCAATATCTCTATTCCTTGCAAATTGGGCACGTATTGAAGACTTTCCAAAGCATCCAGGATGTACCTAGACACCTTACATTCGCCCCAAAGCTCTCAAGATTCAAGCATATACACTTTCCTTGTTGGCCAAACTAGACATTAATGGCCAACAACCATATATTTTAAATATATGATTTCCTTTTCTCTTTTTTAGGTTTAGGACCGTTGCTAAGAGCACTATATAAGCTCAGCACGACCTCATTGTAAAAGATAGACCACCATTGAAATAAAAGTTGAATACAAAGTATTTTCTTCAAAGCCTTGTCTTTGAACTTGTTCTTATTCTTTAGAAACTAAGTGTGTGATTCACTTCCTTTCTATTGAAGCCACGGCCAGGTTAGTTTGAGAGATTCAAACTCCCTTGGTTCACCTTTGATCGTGTGATTCGATCAAAACCCCCTCCTTTTAGTTCCCTTGCCCGCTTAAGCCAAGAGAGATTCTCGGTCTTGCGAGTCACGGCCGTACCGCTTGTGAGATTGATATTCAATCTTACATCATTTGGTATCAGAGCTAAAAGCTCCTATCCCAGGTTGTGTTCATCCAACCTTTATCTTTTATCTTTTATGATTTTATTTTGCATTTTGTTATTTACATCTTATTGAAAACCAAAAAAAAAAAAAATATTTGTTCTTATTCTTCATTTGCATTGTTTCTTGTTGATTTTTGTTGATTCTTTTTGTCTCCTCTCATTTAAATCTAAAACCAAATCAAAAACTTGCATTTCATGTTTGCTTAATTTCGTCCAATTAAGAGAAAAAAACCAAAAATATAAACATCACTTCATTTTGTTTGTTTTCCAATTTAGTTGCTAGTTAAGTATTTTTTTTTTAAAAAAAGAGAAGAAAATATTTATATAATATTCTTATTACTTTTCGTCCTAATTTAATTCCAAAACAAAAAAAAATATTGTCTTTTAATTTGTTTTTAAGTTAGTTGCCAAAAGTGACAAAAAAAAAACCATAAAAATATTTTCTTGTGTTGATTTCCTTTTGATACTACTTGTGTGTTAATACCAAATATTCACTCAAGTCTAGTTTCCTTATTTGTGTATTTCGACTTAAATCTATCTTCTTCCTTGTGCAAGGTACAAATTTAAAATATGGAGTATTATGAGGAAGAAAGTCCTTACCAATTCTTTGAAGAAAATTATTGTGATGAAAGGCACCAAGACTTGTCCGATGTAGATGATTCCTATGGATATGAGACATGGAATGAAGACTATTCAGAATATGATTTTGACAATGAAACAGGAGTTGAAGATCTCGAGCCAGAGCCACCAGACTACTATTCCACCGATAGAGGCTGGCCAAAGACAATCACACCTTGCCACTTCGTCGTGTCAAGCCGAGTGCCAACCTACACCACTCCAACTAGATCAAGAAATCAGACCAGTAAGGTATATATTTACAATTCCAAATCTCTAACCTTTTCAGGGTATAACAAGGATCCAGATGAATACCTCCGATGGGAAACCAACATGAAACAATGGCTGCGCTCAAACAACATCCCCAAAGAAGAGAAGCTCTCATATGCTGTTGATATGCTCGTTGGAGATGCCTACAATTGGTGGTTGAAGGAAAATGCACGGACCTTCTACAACAAACCAGTCCTTGATTGGGGAGACCTTAAGGCACGAATGTATAGGGAGTTTGTGAAGAAGTACCAAACACGCAGAAACATCACCACACAACTTATGCACCCAACAGCATCAAGGAGTGAGATGTCTACACCAAACATGCAGCCCTTTCATAAGCCCAAGCTTGCCTACTGCTCTGAGAAGAACAACGTGTTTTCAAACACCTTAGAAGGACAAAAGGTAGCTAAGCCGATGGTCAAACCAAAAATTGACCAGCAAGTTCAAAAGCCTCAAGCCATAGCACAAATGAAACCATCAAAGCCATTGCTTGGAATACACGTCAAGGAAACGCCAGGTAAGTCCTCTAACAATGTGAAAACAGATGAAATTATATGCTATAGATGTCAAGAAAGAGGAAACTTTGCTAAGACATGCCCAACTAGACAACTAATAACAAGCTTACAAGTAGAACTCGAAAATATTAAGCCTAAAAGTGTTAAGGCAATGAAGGAGCTTCAATTTGAAATTTCCAGTACTAGCATAATGCACTTGTCTTTGCCAAAAGTTGTTGAAACAGGTGTAACAAAGCAAGGATTCAACAAAGATCAAGAAGACCCACCTCCTACATTAAACCGATGTTCGGAATCAAGAGGAGACCATGGAGAACCCAACACCTTGGAGGCAAAGCAAAGCAACCAGCTGCAATGGAAAGGAGTAATTTCTTCCTTTCTTATCAGGGAGCAACCTCCAGATGCACCATGGCCACATCCGAACCATATAAGGGCCATAAACCAAGGTAATGCCCTAAACCCACAAGTAAATCAAGGTATTAACTTGCCTTCTCTATGTGCAGGCCAAACTGTTTTAAGGACAAAACATTTCGAAGAAGGAGGGTATGATGAGGTCATCAGCCCAAACCCCAGCCAACTGCCCGGCCCGGCCGGCCCAAGGAACACAAAGGCGGCCAAATACGCGCAAAAGGATACATGGGTGTATCTTCATGAATCCAAGCTTAACCAAGAAGCGGCCAGCCAAGACCAAACCTGGCCTATAATCCTGACTCACAGAGGACACGCGGCGACATGCAGCTCACCCAAAACAAGGCCAGATCAAGTCATGTACCATACATCAAATTGGAGTTTTCGAAACTTACCATATTTGGAACTTTCCTTATATGAAAGTCTCCAAACGTTTCTTTGGCGACCGGGAGACTTTTTGGTACTTGTAGGAGTTCCCTTAAGCACTTCTAGAAGCTCAAACACGCCTTGGACCAGGCGGGTCCATCCGTACCTTCAAATGAACCGATTGGAGCCGTTTATGGCAAGTGAGATGGCCAACTGGTTTAATCACTTGCAAACCAAAACATGGCGTCCAGGAGATATTATTAAGGCCCTAAGGAAGCCCAAAATAAACCTACCATGCACCAGCCACCAGAGGATCAGGCGAATCCCTTTCCTCCAAGACTTGCCATATATGGACCGAAGTGCACTTAATGTGTTCAGATTGCAATATCTCTATTCCTTGCAATTTGGGCACGTATTGAAGACTTTCCAAAGCATCCAGGATGTACCTAGACACCTTACATTCGCCCCAAAGCTCTCAAGATTCAAGCATATACACTTTCCTTGTTGGCCAAACTAGACATTAATGGCCAACAGCCATATATTTTAAATATATGATTTCCTTTTCTCTTTTTTTAGGTTTAGGACCGTTGCTAAGAGCACTATATAAGCTCAGCACGACCTCATTGTAAAGATAGACCACCATTGAAATAAAAGTTGAATACAAAGTATTTTCTTCAAAGCCTTGTCTTTGAACTTGTTCTTATTCTTTAGAAACTAAGTGTGTGATTCACTTCCTTTCTATTGAAGCCACGGCCAGGTTAGTTTGAGAGATTCAAACTCCCTTGGTTCACCTTTGATCGTGTGATTCGATCAAAACCCCCCTCCTTTTAGTTCCCTTGCCCGCTTAAGCCAAGAGAGATTCTCGGTCTTGCGAGTCACGGCCGTACCGCTTGTGAGATTGATATTCAATCTTACATCAGACAGGGACACCAAGTTCTTCAGCCATTTCTGGAGGACCCTTTGGAGGAAGCTAGGCACGAAGCTACTCTTCACTACCACCTGCCATCCTCAAACCGATGGCCAAACTAAAGTTGTCAACCGGACACTGTCAACTCTTCTCTGGACTACACTAGGGAAGAACCTCAAGTCTTGGGTGGAGTGCCTGCCATTCATAGAGTTCGCTTACAACTGAGCCGTGCACTCAACAACTAAGAAAACACCCTTTGAAGTAGTATACGGCTTCAACGCTCTCACACCATTGGAGCAAACGCCACTGCGACCAGCAGAGATGACCAACCTCAACGGAGCATCCAAGGCAGAGTTCATAAAGAAGTTACACCAGAAGGTAGCAGAGAACTTGGAGAAGAGGACCGGGCAGTACGTGACTCATGCTAACAAGGGAAGAAAGGAGGTGATTTTTCAACCAAGCGATTGGGTTTGGCTACACCTCAAGCAGGAGAGGTTCCCCAACCTAAGGAGTTCCAAGCTAGCACCAAGAGGAGATGGACCATTCAGACTGCTGGAGAGGATCAAGAACAACACCTACCGGTTCGAGCTTCCAGGTGAGTTTAATGTGTCTAACACGTTCAACGTAACTGACTTAGCCCCTTTCAATGCAGATGAACAAGTTTTGAGGTCAAAACCTACTGAAGAGGGAGGGGATGATGAGGACATCAGGTCGTATGGCCGGCCAGGAGACCAGACTGGCCGACCAGGGAGCTTGCCCGAGACAGCCGGGCCATTTGGCATGTCTGCCAGCCCAAGCGGTACCGCCGGACCTTCGACCAACCGGGCCGGACTGATCAACATTGCCGGCGAAGAGGCCCAAACCTCCGGCCCAACTGGAGACAACATGGATGATACCGCCAATCCAATTGGTGACGCCGCCGGCTCAGGAATCAACTTGGCCGGCTCAGAAGACATTCCGGCCGGTACCTCGCACAGTCCAGCCGGTACAACTGATCCAGCCGAGCACACGGGCATTTCAACATCTACACAAGGAGACTCGGACCAGATAAGCTACCAGCTTCAGGACATGCATCTAGAGGAAGTCTCTACACCAGTGGTGCCACCAGGAGCAATGACAAGGAGCAGATCAAGGGCACTCTTCCACAAATTCCGCTTATGGGTCGACAAGCTCCTAGAGGATGATCGAGAAAGGAAATTGGGCCAGAAGTGCAAAGAAGAGTCCAAAGCTTCTCAACAATGCAAGGGACTTCAGAGACTTGGGCTCTAGTGGCAAGAGAGGTCAGGGCACAAAGATTCCTAACTCTACTCCAAGTCGAAGACTAGGAGCAAGGCGCGTGCATGCCACAAGGACGGCCACCTTCCATTTCTTGGCCGTGAGGTAAGAAAGGTAAGTTTTCAAATTGGATATTTGCCTCTTTCCGTTTTGTAGGGTAGGATTTAGATTATTTACATTTTTGAGTCAAAGACATTTTAGGAATAGGTTCTTTTTTTGTTATGCACTTTTGTACGTTTTCCATTTGTGCACTTTTGTAAATTTTCCATTTCTTTCTTGAGTCGACCCTAGAAGGTCAAGCTGTCGAGCATATAAATAAGGCTCCTTCCAGAATTGTAGTTGGACAACCTTTTTCATAATTAATAAAGTGTGAATTTTCTTCTACAAGTTTTTCTCACTAAGAGACTTGTGCGCTTGGAACCTAATCGAGACCGGCTCTCCTAGCTCTAAGTTTGTGATTTATCACGAGGTTCATCACCCCTCGTGTGGTTAACTTCACCCCTCCATCCAATACCATTCAGAAAACCGCTATCCAGAAGCATAAGGTAGACTTTCTCACCTAAACTTTTCCAAACAGCCCACGCGCATCCAAGCCTTGAATCGAGGCTTGTATCACATGTTAAGCTAGTGCAATCTTCTATTGTGACAACATTTGAGACTAAAAGAGCTCAATAAAGCCTTCAAGTAATCCAATGTATCCCAGACTCCATGATGCCAAGCACTATGCTTCATTTATAAGCCTTTACTACGCAATGATGTCAGGCATTATGCTACATTTATAAGCATTTACTCAATGAGCACTAATGATCAGTTTGGAATGATCATTTTAACTGAGCGATCAACTTGAAATATCTGCACTAAATCGTACATAACTTTTAATTTAGAGTTTAAAATGTCACAAATCCAATGCCCACATTAAGCTACCTCAATTTTCTATATTGTGACATAATTTAAGACCAAAGGAGCTACTACAACGCCTCCAAGTAATCCAATGTATCCCGAACTACGTGATATCATTTATCTTCTTCATTTATAGGCCTTTAGTCAAGCAGCACCAATGATCAGTTTTGAATAATCAATTTAACAAGCTGATCAACTTGACTTGTCCGCACTAAATCATCTTTAACTTTTAATTTAGAGCTCAAAATGACATTAGTCCAACACCCATGTCAAGGAGCACCAATGATCAATTTAGAATGATCATTTTAACTGGCCAGTCAACTTGACATTTATGCACTAAATCGTCCTTAACGTTTGATTTAGAGTTCAGAATGAAACGAATCCAATGCCCACGTTAAGCTAGCTCAATTTTCTAAATTGTGCTAAAATTTCAGACGATATAGGTACGACAAAGCCTCCAAGTAATCCATTATATCTTAAACTGCGTTATGCCATGCACTATGCTTCACTATAAGCTCTTACACAAGGACCACCAATGATCAGTTTAGAATGACCATTTTAATAGGCCTTTCAACTTGACTTGTCGGCACTGAATCGTTCGTAACTTTTGATTTAGAGTTCAAAATGACATGAATCCAACACCCAAGTTAAGGTACTCAATTTTCTATATTGTGATAAAATTTAAGATCAAAGTAGTTACGACTGAGCCTCCAAGAAATCCAATCTATACCAAACTGCATGATACCATGCATTATGCTTAATTTATTAGCCTTTGCTTAAGGAGCACTAATGATCAGCTTATAATGATCATTTTCACTGTCCGATCAACTTGTCATGTCTGCTCTAAATTGCGTGTAACTTTTGATTTAGAGTTGAAAATGACACGAATCCAACGCCCACGTTAAGCCAACTCAGCTTTCTATATTGTGACAAAATTTAAGACCGAAAAGCTACGACAAAGACTACAAGTAATCTAATCTATCGAAACAGTGGGGTGTCATGCATTATGCTTCATTTATAAACCTTTACTCAAGAAGCACCAATGATCCGTTTAGACTGATCATTTTAACTGTCCGATCAACTTGACATGTCTGCACCAAATTCTCCATAACCTTTTATTTAGAGTTCGAAATGACCGAAATCCAACGCCCACGTTAACCAAGCTCAATTTTCTATATTGTGACAAAATTTAAGACCAAAATAGCTATGAAAACGCCTCCAAGTAATCCAATCTATCCCAAACTGCGTGATGCCATGCATTATGCTTCATTTTAGAATGATCATTTTAACTAGCTGATC
Organism: Pugionium dolabratum; assembly: GCA_018901945.1. NCBI lineage: Eukaryota > Viridiplantae > Streptophyta > Magnoliopsida > Brassicales > Brassicaceae > Pugionium > Pugionium dolabratum. Next base: position 86,886 of record JAEVFF010000533.1, read on the forward strand.
AACTTGACATGTGCGCCCTAAATTGCCTTTATCTTTTGATTCAGAGCTCAAAATGACATGAGTCCAACACCCACATAAAGCTAACTCAATTTTCCATATTTTGAAAAGATATTAGACTGAAAGAGCTACAACAAAGCCTCCAAGTAATCCAATGTATCCAAAAGTGTGTGATGCCATGCATTATGCTTTATTTATAAGCCTTCACCCAAGGATCACCAATGATCAGTTTAAAATGATCATTTTAACTAGCTGATCATCTTGACATGTCCGCACTAAATTGTCTTTAACTTTCGATTTAAAGCTCAAAATGACATTAACCCAACCCCCATGTGAAGGTAGCTCAAATTTCCATATTCTGACAACATTTAAGACTAAAAGAGTTATGCAAAAGCCTCCAAGTAATACAATATATCCCACGCTCCGTGATACCGGGCACTATGCTTCATTTATCAGCCTTTTCTTAAGGAGCAGCAATGATCAGCTTATAATGATCATATTAACTAGCTGATCATCTTGACATCTCCGCACTAAAATCAACTTCAACTTTTTATTTAGAGCTCAAATTCACATGAACCCAACGCCCACATTAAGCTAGCTCAATTTTTCATATTCTGACAACATTTGAGGTTGAAAGAGTTACAACAAAGCCTCCATGTAATTCAATATATCCCAAACTGCGTGATGCCATGCATTATGCTTCATTTATAAGCGTTTACTCAAGGAGCAACAATGATCAGATTAGAATGATCATTTTAATTGTGGATTAAGTTGACATGTCTGCACTAAGTATTGCGTAACTTTTGATTTAGAGTTCACAATGACACGAATCGAACGCCCACGTTAAGCTAGCTCAATTTTCTATATTGTGGCAAAATATAAGACCGAAATAGCTAGGACAAAGCCTCCAAGTAATGCAATATATCCCAAACTGCGTGATGACATGCATTATGTTTCATTTATAGGTCTTTACTGAAGGAGCACCAATGATCAGTTTAGAATGATCATTTTAACTAGATGAATCAACTTGACATGTCTGCACTAACTTGTCTGTAACTTTTGATTTAGAGTTCAAAAGTTAAATATTGTGACAACATTTTTTACTCTAAGTCGTTTTTAACTTTTGATTTAGAGTTCAAAAGTAAAATATTTGTGACAACATTTTTGACTGAAAGAGCAACTACAAAGCTTCCAAGTAATCCAATGTATCCTAAATTGCGTGATGCCATGCATTATACTTCATTTATAAACCTTTACTCAAGGAGCACCAATGATAAGTTTAGAATGATCATTTTACTAGCCAATCAACTTGACATGTATGCACTAAATCGTTCGTAAATTTAGATTTAGAGTTCAAAATGACACGAATCCAACACCCACGTTAAGCTAGCTCAATTTTCTAAATTTTGACAAAATTTAAGACTAATATAGCTATGCCAAAGCCTCCAAGTAATCTAATGTATTTCAGACTGCGTGATGTCATGCACTATGCTTCATTATAAGCTTTTACTCAAAGAGCACTGATGATCAGTTAAGAATGACTATTTTAATAGGCCTTTCAACTTGACATGTCTGCACTAAATCCGTCTTTGATTTAGACCTCAAAATGAAACGAGTCCAACACCCACGTCAAGCTATCTCAATTTTCCATATTGTGACAAAATTTGAGACTCAAAGAGCTACTACAAAGTCTCCAATTAATCCAATGTATGTGAAACTTCGTGATGCCATTGTATTATCCTTCATTTAAAAGATTTTACTTAAGGATCACCAATGATCAATTAAGAATGACCATTTTAATAGGCCGATCAATTTGACATGTCGGCAATAAATCGTCCAAAATTTTTGATTTAGAGTTCAGAAAGATACGACTCCAACACCCATGTTAAGCTAGCTCAATTTTTTAAATTGTGACAAAAGTTAAGACCGATATAGCTACGACAAAGCCTCCAAGTAATCAAATGTATCCCAAACTGCGTGATCAATGCATTATGCATCATTTATTAGCCTTTACTCAAGGAGCACCAATGATCAGTTTAGATGATCATTTTAAAACTCCAATCAACTTGACATGTTTGCAGTAAATCGTCAGTAACTTTATATTTAGAGTTCAGAATGACACGAATCCAAAACCATTGTTAAGGTAGCACTATTTTCTATATTGTGATGACAATTGAGAGTGAAAGAGCTGCAAGAAAGCCTCCAAGTAATCCAATGTATCCCAAACTCCGTGATGCCATGCACTATGCTTCATTTATAGGCCTTTACTCAAGGAGCACCAATGATTTAGAGCTCAAAATGACATGATCAGCTAGTTAAAATGACCAATGCCATGCATTATGCTTCATTTATAAACCATTACTCAAGAAGCAGCAATGATCTGTTTAGAATGATCATTTTAACTACCTAATCAACTTGACATGTCTGCACTAAATCACCTTTAACTTTTGATTTAGAGCTCAAAATGACATAAGTCCAATGCCCTCGTCAAGCTAGTTCAGTTTTCCATATTGTGACAATATTTGAGATGGAAAGAGCTACGACAAATCATCCAAATAATCCAATGTATCCCAAATTGCGTGATGCCATGCATTATGCTTCATTTATAAGCTTTTACTAAAGGAACACCAATGATTAGTTTAGAATAATCATTTTAACTGGCCGATTAACTTGACATGTCCTCATTAATCGTCCATAACATTTTATTTGGAGTTCAAAATGACACGAAACTAACGCCCACGTTAAGCTAAGTCAATTTTCTATATTTTGATAAAATTTAACACCAAAAAAGCTATGACAAAGCCTTTAAGTAATCCAATCTATCCCAATCTGCGTGATGCCGTGCATTATACTTCATTTTTATGTCTTTACTCAATGAGCACCAATGATCAGTTTAGAATCATCATTTTAACTAGCTGAGTAACTTGACATGTCCGCTCTAAATCATCTTTAAGTTTTTATATAGAGTTCAGAATGAAAAAAAATCCAACGCACACGTTAAGCTAGCTCAATCTTCTATATTGTGACAACATTTGACACTTAAAGAGCACGACAAAGCCTCCAAGTAATCCAATTTTTCCTGGCCGATCTACTTGGCATGTCCGCTCTACATCATCCGTAACTTTTGATTTAGAGTTCAAAATGACGCGAATCCAACGTCCACTTTAAGCTAGCTCAATTTTCTAGATTGTGACAAAATTTAAGACCAAAATAGCAATGACAAAGCCTCCAAGTAATGCAATCTATCCCAAACTATGTGATACCATGCATTATGCTTCATTTATAAGCCTTTACTCAAGTAGCACCAATGATCAGTTTAGAATGATAATTTTAACTAGCTGTTCAATTTGACATGTCCACACTAAAACGTCTTTAACTTTTGATTTAGAGCTCAAAATAACATGAGTCCAACACCCAATTTAAGCTTGCTCAATTTTCTATATTGTGACAACATTGAAGACGGAAAGAGCTACGCCAAAGCCTTCAAGTAATCCAAGTTATCAAAAAATGCGTGATGCCATGCATTATGATTCATTTATAACCCTTTACCGTACGACCAACAATGATCAATTTATAATGGTTATTCTAACTGGCTAATCAACTTTATATGTCAGCACTAAATCGTCCGTAACTTTTGATTTAGAGTTCAAAATGACAGCAATCCGACAACCACGTTAAGCTAGCTCAAGTTTCTATATTGCGAAAATATTTAAGACCAAAATAGCAACGATAAAGCCCCCAAAATATCCAATCTATCCCAAAACTGCGTGATGCCGTTATGCTTAATTTGTAAACCTTTGCTCAATGAGCACCAATGATCAGTTTTGAATGATCATTTTAACTTGCTGATCTAGAATGATTATTTTAACTTGCTGATCAAGTTGACACGTGCGCAATAAATTGCCTCAAACTTCTGATTTATAGCTCAAAATGACACAGATCCAACGCTCACGTGAAGCTAGCTCAATTTTCTATATAGTGACAATAATTGAGACAGAAAGAGCTACGACAAAGCCTGCAAATATTCCAATGTATCCCAAACTACATGATGCCATGTATTATGCTTCATTTATAACCCTTTACTCAAGGAGCACCAATGATTAGTTTAGAATAATCATTTTAATTGGTTGATCGACTGGACATATCATAATCATTAAATTGTCTGTAACTGTTTAATTAGAGTTCAAAATGACACGAATCAAATGCCCGCGTTAAGCTAGGTCAATTTTCTATATTGTGACAAAATTTAATACCAAAAAAGCTATGCCAAAGCCTCCAAGTACTCCAATCTATCCCAAACTGTGTGATGCCCTGCATTATACTTGATTTATATGTCATTACTCAATTAGCACCAATGATCATTTCAGAATCATCATTTTAACTAGCTGAGTAACTTGACATGTCCGCTGTAAATTGTCTTTAACTTTTTATATAGAGTTCAGAATACCACGAATCCAACACCCACGTTAAGCTAGTTCAATCTTCTATTTTTTGACAAAATTTTAGACCAAAACAGCTATGAAAAAGCTTTCAAGTAATCCAATGTTTACCAAAGTGTGTGATGCCATGCATTATGCTTCATTTATAATCCATTACTCAAGAAGCAGTAATGATCTGTTTAGAATGATCATTTTAACTACCTAATCAACTTGACATGTCCGCACTAAATCAACTTTAACTTTTGATTTAGAGCTAAAAATGACATAAGTCCAATGCCCTCGTCAAGCTAGTTCAATTTTCCATATTGTGACAATATTTGAGATGGAAAGAGCTACGACATATCCTCCAAGTAATCCAATGTATCCCAAATTGCGTGATGCCATGCATTATTCTTCATTTATAAGCTTTTACTAAAGGAGCACCAATGATTAGTTTAGAATAATCATTTTAACTGGCCGATCAACTTGACATGTCCTCATTAATCGTCCATAACATTTTATTTTGGAGTTCAAAATGACACGAAACCAATGCCCACGTTAAGCTAAGTCAATTTTCTATATTTTGATAAAATTTAACACCAAAAAAGCTATGACAAAGCCTTTAAGTAATCCAATCTATCCCAATCTATCCCAATCTGCGTGATGCCGTGCATTATATTTCATTTTTATGTCTTAATTACTCAATGAGCACCAATGACCAGTTTAGAATCATCATTTTAACTAGCTGAGTAACTTGACATGTCTGCTCTAAATCGTCTTTAACTTTTTATACAGAGTTCAGAATGAAAAAAATCCAACGCACACGTTAAGCTAGCTCAATCTTCTATATTGTGACAACATTTGACACTTAAAGAGCACGACAAAGCCTCCAAGTAATCCAATTATTCCTGGCCGATCTACTTGGCATGTCCGCTCTACATCATCCGTAACTTTTGATTTAGAGTTCAAAATGACGCGAATCCAACGTCCACTTTAAGCTAGCTCAATTTTCTAGATTGTGACAAAATTTAAGACCAAAATAGCAATGACAAAGCCTCCAAGTAATGCAATCTATCCCAAACTATGTGATACCATGCATTATGCTTCATTTATAAGCCTTTACTCAAGTAGCACCAATGATCAGTTTAGAATGATAATTTTAACTAGCTGTTCAATTTGACATGTCCACACTAAAACGTCTTTAACTTTTGATTTAGAGCTCAAAATAACATGAGTCCAACATCCACGTTAAACTAGCTCAATTTTCCATATTGTGACAACATTGAAGATGGAAAGAGCTACGACAAAGCCTCCAAGTAATCAAAGTTATCACAAACTGCGTGATGCCATGCATTATGATTCATTTATAACCCTTTACCGTATGACCAACAATGATCAATTTATAATGGTTATTCTAACTGGCTAATCAACTTTATATGTCGGCACTAAATCGTCCGTAACTTTTGATTTAGAGTTCAAAATGACAGCAATCCAACAACCACGTTAAGCTAGCTCAATTTTCTATATTGTGAAAATATTTAAGACCAAAATTGCAACGAGAAAGCCCCCAAAAAATCCAATCCATCCCAAAACTGTGTGATGCCATGCGTTATGCTTCATTTGTAAACCTTTGCTCAATGAGCATCAATGATCAGTTTTGAATGATCATTTTAACTAGCTGAACAACTTGACATGTCTGTACAAAATCGTATTTAACTTTTGATTTAGAGATAAAAATAACAGGAGTCCAACGTCCACGTTAAGCTAGCTCAATTTTCCATTTGGTGACAACATTTGAGGCTGAAAGAGCTACGAAGAAGCCTCTAAGTAATCCAATGTATCCCAAACTGTGCGATGCCATGCAGTATGCTTCATTTATATCCCTTTACCGAAGGAGCACCAATAATCAATTTAGAATGATCATTATAATTGGCCGATCAAGTTGACATGTTCGCACTAAGTCGTACGTAAATTTTGATTTAGAGTTCAAAATGACAGGAAATACACGCCCACATTAAGCTAGCTCAATTTTCTATATTTTGATAACACTTAAAACCAAAATAGCAATGACAAAGCCTCCATGTAATCCATCTATACCAAAATGCGTGACGTCATGCATTTTGCTTCATATATAAGCCTTTACTCAAGGAGCACCAATGATTAGTTTAGAATGATCTTTTTTACTAGATGATCAACTTGACATGTCTGCACTAAATCGTCTATAACTTTTGATTTAGAGCTCAAAATAACATGAGTCCAACGGCCACATTAAGCTAGCTCAATTTTCCTTATTGTGACAACTTTTGAGTATGAGAGAGCTATGAAAAAGCTTCAAATTAATCCAATGTATCCCAATGAATTATGATTCATTTATAACCTTTAGAGAAGGACCAACAATGATCAGTTTAGAATGATTATTTTAACTGGCCGATCCATTTTACATGTACGCACTAAATCTTCCGTAAGTTTTAATTTAGAGTTCAAAATGAGAGCAATCCTACACCCACGTTAAGCTAGCTCAATTTTCTATATTGTGAGAAAATTTAAGACCAAAATAGCAATGATAAAACCTCCAAATAATCCAATCTATCGCAAAATGCGTGATGCCATGCATTATACTTCATTTGTAAACCTTTGCTCAATGAGCACCAATGATCAGTTTAGAATGATCAGTTTAACTAGCTGATCAAATTGACATGTCTGCACTAAGTCGTCTTTAACATTTGATTTTGAGCTCAAAATAACAGGAGTCCAACACCCACGTTAAGTTAGCTCAAATTTCTATTTTGTGCCAACATTTGAGGCCGAAAGAGCTATAAAAAAGCTTCCAAGTAATACAATGTATCCCAAACTGCGTGATGTCATGCTCTATGCTTCATTTATAACCCTTTACCCAAGGAGCATCAATGATCAATTTAAAATGATCATTATAATAGGCCGATCAACTTGACATGTTCGAACAAAATCACATGTAACTTTTGATTTAGAAATAAAAATGACATGAATCACACGCCCACATTAAGCTAGCTCAATTTTCTACATTGTGATAAAATTTAAAACTAAAATAGCAACGAAAAAGTCTCCGAGTAATCCAATGTATCGCAAACTGCGTGATGCCATGCATTATACTTCATTTGCAACCCTTTACTCAAGTAGCATCAATGATCAGTTTAGAATGATAATTTAACGAGCTGATCAACTTGACATGTCCGCCCTAAATTATCCTTAACTTTCAATTTAGAGCTCAAAATGACATCAGTCCAACGCCCACATTAACCTAGCTCAATTTCACATATTTGACAATATTTGAGACCTCAAGAGCTACGAAAAAGTCTCGAAGTAATCCAATTTATCCCAAACTGCGTGATGCAATACATTATACTTCATTTATAAGCCTTTTCTGAAGGAGCATCAATGATTAGTTTAGAATGGTCATTTTTAAGTGTCTATTCAACTTGAAATGTCTGCACTAAATCGTTCGTAATTTTTTATTTAGAGTTCAGAATGATACGAATACATTGCCCACGTTAAGCTAGCTCAATTATCAATATTGTGAGAAATATTAAGACCAAAATAGCAAGAAAAAACCTCCAAGTAATCCAGCCTATCCCGAATTGCGTGTTGACATGCATTATGCTTTATTTATTAGCTTTTCTTGAAGGAGCACCAATGATCAGTTTAGAATGATCAACTTGACATGTCTGCACTAAATCATCTTTAACTTTTGATTTAGAGCTCAAAATAACATGAGTCCAATGCCCATGTTAAGCTAGCTCAATTTACGATATTGTGACAAAATTTAAGACAAAAATAGCAACGATACCATGCATTAAGCTAGGTTCCACGTAATCCATTCTATCCCAAACTGCGTGATACCATGTATTATGCTTCATTTACAAGCCTTTACGCAAGGAGCACCAATGATTAGTTTAATGATCATTTTAACTGCTCGATTTACTTGGCTTGTCCGCTATAAATCATCCGTAACTTTTGATTTAGAGTTCAAAATGACACGAATCCAATGCCCATGTTAAGGTAGCTCAATTTTCCATATTGTGACAACATTTGAGGCTGAAAAAGCTTCAAAAAAGCTTTCGAATAATCCAATGTATCGCAAACCGGATAAACCCATGCATTATGCTTTATTTCTAACCCTTTACTCAAGGAGCACCAATTGATCAGATTAGAATAATCATTTTAACTGGCCGATGAACTTTACATGTTCGCACTAAAGCGTTTGTAACTTTTGATTTAGAGCTCAAAATGAAACAAATCCAATGCCCACGTTAAGCTACCTAATTTTATATATTGTGACAAAATTTAAGACCTAACTAGCTACGACAAAGCATCCAAGTAATACAATCTATCCAAAACTGCGTGATGCCATGCATTATGCATCATTTGCAAACCTTTTCTCAATGAGCACCCATGATCAGTTTAGAATGATAATTTTAACTGGCCGATCAACTTCACATGTCCGCCTTAAATCGTCCGTAACTTTTGATTAAGAGTTCAGAATGAGACGAATCCAACAGCCACATTAAGCTAGCTAAATTTCTATATTATGACAATATTTGAGACTGAAAGAGCAACGACAAAGCCTCCAACTAACACAATGTATCTCAAACTGCATGATGGCATGCATTATGCTTTATTTATAAGCCTTTACTCAAGGAGCACCAATGATTATTTTAATGATAATTTTAACTGGTTGATCTACTTGGCATGTCCGCTCTAAATCATCTGTAACTTTTGATTTAGAGTTTAAAATGACACGAATTCAACAACCACGTTAAGCTAGCTCAAGTTTATATATTGTGACAAAATTTACGATCAAAATATCAAGGATAAAGCCTCCAAGTAATCAACTCTATCCCAAACTGCATGATGCCATGCATTATGCATCAATTATAAGTCTTTACCCAAGGAGCACCAATGATTAGTTAAGGATGATCATTTTAACTAGCCGATCTACTTGGTATGTCCGCTCTAAATCATCAGTAACTTTTGTTTTAGAGTTCAAAATGACAAGAATCCAACGTCCACTTTAAGCTAGGTCAATTTTCTATATTGTGACAAAATTTAATACCAAGATAGCAACGATAAAGCCTCCAAATAATCCATTCAATTCCAAACTGCGTGATACCATGCATTATGCTCCATTTATAAGCCTTTACTTAATATCAATGATCAGTTTAGAATGATCAATTTAACTAGCTGATCAACTTGACATGTACACACTAAATTGTCTAACTTTTGATTTAGAGCTCAAAATAACAAGAGTCCAATGCCCATGTTAACCTAGCTCAATTTTCTATATTGTGAAAAAATTTAAGAGTAAAATAGCAACGACAAAGACTACAAATAATCCAATCTATCCCATATTGCGTGATGCCATGCATTATGTTTCCTTTATAAGCCTTTACTCAAGGATCACCAATGATCAGTTTAGAATGATCATTTTAACTAGCTGTTCAGCTTGACTACAAGTCAGCACTAAATCATTTTTAACATTTGATTTAGAGCTCAAAATAACATGAGTCCAACGCCCACATTAAGCTAGCTCAAGTTTCCATATTGTGACAACATTTAAGAGTGAAAGATCTACGAAAAACGTCCATGTAATCCAATTTATCCCAAACTGCGTTATGTCATGCATTATAATTTATTTATAACCCTTTACCGAAGGACCAACAATGATCAATTTAAAATGGTTATTTTAACTGGCCAATCAACTTTACATTTCTAACGCCCACATTAAACTAGCTCAATTTTCCATATTGTTACAACATTTATGACTAAAAGAGCTACGAAAAACGTCAAGTAATCCAATTTATCCCAAACTGTGTGATGTCATGCATTATGATTTATTTATAACCGTTTGCCGAAAGACCAACCATGATCAATTAAAAATGGTTATTTTAACTGGCCAATCAACTTTACATGTGTGCACTAAATCGTTTGTAACATTTGATTTAGAGTCAAAAATAACAGCAATCCAACACCCACGTTAAGGTAGTCCAACTTTCTATATTGTGAAAATATTTAAAGACCAAAATAGCAACAATAAAGCCACCATAAAATCCAATCTATTCCAAAATGTGTGATGTCATGCATTATGCTTCATTTATAAACCTTTGCTGAATGAGCACCAATGCCCAGTTTGGAATGATCATTTTAACTAGCTGAACAACTTGACATATCTGCACTAAATCATCTTTAACTTTTGATTTAGAATTAGAAATAAAAGGAGTCCAACGCCCACGTTAATCTAGCTCAATTTTCCATTTTATGACAACATTTGAGACTGAAAGAGCTACGAAAAAGCCTCTAAGTAATCAAATGTGTCCTAAATTGCGGGATACCATGCATTATGATTCATTTATAACCCATTACCCAAGGAGCACCAATGATCAGTTTACATTGATTATTTTAACTGGCCAATCAACTTTACATGTCCGCACTAAATCGTCCATAAGTAATAATTAGAGTTCAAAATGACAAGAATCCAACGCCGACATTAATCTAGCTCAATTTTCTATATTGTGACAAAATTTAATACAAAAATAGCTATGACAAAGCCTCCAAGTAATCCAATATATCTCAAACTGCGTGATGCCATGTATTATGCTTCATTTGTAAAACATTTGCTCAATGAGCACAATTGATCAGTTTAGAATGATCATTTTATCTATCTGATCAACTTGACATGTCCGCGCTAAATCGTCTTTAACTTTTGATGTAGAGCTCAATATAACAGGAGTCTAACGCCAACGTTAAGGTAGCTCAAATTTCCATTTTGTGACAACATTTGAGGCTGAAAAAGCTACGTAAAAGCGTCCAAGTAATACAATGTATCCCAAACTGAGTGATGCAATGCATTATGCTTCATTATAACCCTTTACCCAAGGAGCAACAATGATCAATTTAGAATGATCATTGTAACAGCCCGATCAATTTGACATGTTCGCACTAAATTGTCCGTAACTTTTGGTTTATAGTTCAAAATGACAGGAATCCAATGCCCACATTAAGCTAACTCAATTTTTTATATTGTGATAAAATTTAAAACCAAAATAGCAACGATAAAGCATCCAAGTACTCCAATCTATCCCAAACTTCATGACGCCATGCATTATGCTTCATATATAAGCCTTTAATGCTTATGCATTATGCATTATGCTTCATATATAAGCTATTAATGCTTATGCATTATGCATTATGCATTATGTCCGCACTTAATTTAGAAATTAAAATAACATGAGTCCAACGCCCACGTTATGCTAGCTCAATTTTCCATATTTTGACAACATTTGAGTATGAAAGAGCTATGAAAAGGCCTCCAACTCATCCATTGTATCCCAAACTGCGTGATGCCATGCATTATGATTCATTTGTTACCCTTTACCGAAGAAACAACAATGATCAGTTTAGAATGATCATTTTAACTTCCTGATCTACTTGACATGTCTTCACTAAATTATTTTTAACATTTGAATTAGAGATCAAAATGACATGAACCCAACGGCCACGTTTATCTAGATAAGTTTGCAATATTATGACAACATTTGATATTGAAAGAGCTACGACAAAGCTTCCAACTAATTCAATGTACCCCAAACTGTGTGATGCCATGCAATATGCTTTATTTATAAGCCTTTACTCAATGAGGATCAATGATCAGTTTAGAATGATCATTTTAACTGTCCGATCAACTAGACATGTCCGCACTAAATCGTCCGTAACTTTTGATTTAGAGTTCGGAATGACACGATTCCAACGCCCACATTAAAGTAGCTCAATTTTCTATATTGTGAAAAAATTTAAGACAAAAATAGCTATGACAAAGCCTCCAAGTAATCAATCTATCCTAAACTGCTTGATGTCATGCATTATGCTTCATTTATAAGTCTTTACTCTAGGAGCACCAATGATCAGTTTAGAATGATCAATTTAACTCGCCAATCAACTTGACATGTCCGCTCTAAATCGTCTTTAACTTTTGATTTAGAGTTCAGAATGACATGAATTCAACGCTTACGTTGAGCTAGCTCATATTTCTATATTATGACACAAATTAAGACGAAAATAGGTATGATAAGGCATCTAAGTAATCCAATGTATCAAAAATTGAGTGATGCCATGCATTATGCATCATTTATAAGCCTTTACTCAAGTAGCACCTATGACAAGTTAAGAATGGTCATTTTAACTGGTAGATCAACTAGACATGTTCGCACTAAATCATCTGTAAATTTTGATTTAGAGTTCAGAATAACAGGAATCCAATATCCACCTTAAGCTAGCTCAATATTCTATGTTGTGACAAAATTTAGGACCAAAATAGCTGCGACAAAGCTTCCAAGTAATTCAATCTATTCCAAACTGCGTGATGCAATGCATTATGCTTCTTTTGTAAACTTTTTCTCAATGAGAACCAATGATCTGTTGAGAAAATCATCTTAACTAGCTGATCAATTTGACATGTACGCACTAAATCGCCCTACACATTTGATTTAGAGCTCGAAATGATATGAATTCAACGCCCACGTTAATCGAGCTCAATTTTCAATATTGTGACAATATTTGATACTAAAAGTGCTACGACAAAGCCTACAAGTCATCCAACGTATCCCAAATTGCATGATCTCATGCATTATGCTTCATTTGAAAGCCTTTACTCAATGAGCACCAATGATCAGTTTAGAATGATCATTTAGAAGCCTTTACTCAAGGAGTTCAAATGATCAGTTTAGAATGATCATTTTAACTGGTTGATCAACTTGACATGTCCACACTAAATTGTCCGTAACTTTTGGGTAACAGTTCAAAATGACATGAATATAATGCCCAAGTTAAGCTCAACTGTCTATGTTGTGACAAAATTTAAGACCGAAATAGCTATGATCAAGCCTCCAATTAATCCAATGTATTCCAAACTGCGTGATGTCATGTATTATGCTTCATTTATAAGCTTTTACTCAAGGACGAACAATGATCAATTTAGAATGATCATTTTAACTTAGCGATCTTGACATGTACGCACTAAATCGTTGTAACTTTTGATTTAAAGTTCAGAATGAGACGATCCAACGCCCAGGTTAAAATATCTCAATTTTCTATATTGTGACAACATTTGAGACTGAAAGAGCAACCACAATGACTTCAGGTAATCCAATCTATCCTACTCTACGTGATGAAAAGCATAATGCTTCATTTATAAGCATTTACTCAAGTAGAAAAAATAACCAGTTTACAATGATAAGTTTAATATGATCACTTTAACTGGGCAGTCAACTTGACATGTCCGCACTAAATTGTTCATAAATTTTGATTTAAAGTTCAGAATGACACGAATTCAATGCCCCAGTTAAGATAGTTCAGTATTATATTGTGACAAAATTTAAGATCGAAATAGCTAAGACAAAGCCTCTAAATAATCCAATCAACCTCAAACTGCGTGATCACATGCATTATGTTTCATTTGTAAACTTTTGCTCAATGAGCACCAATGATCAATTTAGAATCATCATTTTAACTAGCTTATCAATTTGACATGTCCGCACTAAATCATCTTTAACATTTGATTTAGAGCTCAAAATGACATGAATCCAACGCCAACGTTAATCTAGCTCAATTTTCAATATCGTGACAACATTTGAGATTGGAAGAGTTACGAGAAAGCCTCCAAGTAATCAAATCTATCACAAACTGCGTGATGCCATGTATTATGCTTCATTTATAAGCGTTTACTCAAGGAGCAATAAGGATGAGTTTAGAATGATTAGTTTAGAATGATCAGTTTAATTGACCAGTCAACTTGACATGTCCGCACTAAATCGTCTGTAACTTTTGATTTAGAGTTCAGAATGACACGAATCCAACTCCCACAATAAACTAGTTCAATTTTTATATATTGTGACGAAAGAACAAGCACAAAGCCTTCAAGTAATCCAATCTATCCTTAACTGCGTGATTTCATATATCATGCTTCATTTATAAGTGTGTACTTGAGGAGCAATAATGATCAGGTTAATATGATCACTTTAGAATGATCATTTTAACTGACCTATCAATTTTACATGTCCACACTAAATCTAACGTAACTTTTGATTTAGATTTCAAAATGACACGAGTCCAATGCCCACGTTAAACTACCTCAATTATCTTTACTGTGACAGCATTTGAGACTTAAAGAGCTACCACACAGCCATCAAGTAATGATCCTAAACTGCGTGATGCCAGGCATTATAATTCATTTATAAGTGTTTACTAAAGGAGCACTAATGATGAGTTTAAAATGATGAGTTTAGGATAATCACTTTAACTGGATAATCAACTTGATATTTCCGCACTAAATTGTCTGAAACTTTCGATTTATAGTTCAGAATGACACGAATCCAACACCTATGTAAATCTAACTCTATATTCTATATTGTGACAAAATTTAAGACTGAAATAGCTACGACCAAGGCTCCAAGTAATCCAATCTATCCCAAACTGTATGATGCCATGCATTATGCTTCATTTATAAACCTTTGCTCAATGAGTACCAATGATCAGGTTAGAATGATTAGTTTCGAATGATCATTTGTAAACATGACATGTATGCACTAAATCGTCTGTAACTCTTTATTTACTGCTCAGAATGGCATGAATTCAATGTCCAGGCTAAGCTAGCGCAATTGTCTACATAGTGACAATTTAAAGACAAAAAAGCTTCAAAAAGTCTACAAATAATCCAATGTGTCCCAAACTGTGTGATTCCATGCATTATGCTTCATTTATAAGCCTTTAATCAAGGGGCCCCAATGATCAGTTTAGAATGATCATTTTAATTGGCCAATCAAATTGACATGTACGCACTAAACCGTCCGTAACTTTTGATTCAGAGTTCAGAATGACACGAATGCAACGCCCACGTTAAACTAGCACAATTTTCTATATTGTAACAACATTTGAGACTGAAAGAGCTACCATAAAGCCTTCAAGTAATCCAATCTATCCTAAACATCGTGATGCCATGCATTATGCTTCATTTATAAGCTTTTACTCAAGGAGCACTAATGATGACTTTAGAAAAATCAATTTAGAATGATCACTTAAATGGGTAGTCAACTTGAAATGTCCACACTAAATCATATGTAACTTTTGATTTATAATTCAGAATGACACGAATCCAACGCCCATGTAAGGCTAGCTATATATTTTATATTGTGAAAAAATTTAAGACTGAAATAGGTACGACAAAGACCCCAAGTAATGCAATGCATTATACTTCATTTGTAAACCTATCACAAACTGCGTTATGCCATGCATTATACTTCATTTGTAAACCTTTGATAAATGAGCACCAATGATTAGTTTAGAATGATCAGTTTGGAATGATCAATTTAACTAGCCGATAAACATGTCATGTTGCACTAAATCGTCCGTAAATTTTTATTTAAAGTTCTGAATGACATGAATCCAATGCCCACATTAAGCTAGCTCAATTTTCTCTATTGTGACACAATTTATGACCAAAATAGCCACGAAAAAGCCTCCAAGTAATCCAAACTGCATGATGCCATGCATTATTCTTCAATTATAAGCCTTTACTCACAGAGCCCCAATGATCAGTTTAGAATGATCGTTTTAACTGGCCAATCGACTTGACACATCTGCACTAAATCATCCGTAAATTTTGATTAAGACTTCAAAATGACACGAATCCAACGCCCATGTTCAACTATGTCAATTTCCTATATTGTGACAACATTTGAGACTGAAAGAGTAACCACAAAGCCTTCAAGTAATCCAATCAATCATAAACTGTGTGATGCCATGCATTATACTTTATTTATTAACCTTTACTCAAAGAGCACTAATGATCAGTTAGAATGATCACTTTAACTGGTATCTCAACCTGGCATGTCCCCACTAAATCGTCCGTAACTTTTGATTTTGAGTTCAAAATGACATGAATCCAACACCCACGTTAAACTAGCTCAATTTTCTATAATGTGACAACATTTGATACTGAAAGAGCTACCACAAAGCCTTCAAGTAATACAATCTATTCTAAACGGCGTAATGACATGCATTATGCTTCATTTATAAGCATTTACTCAAGGAGCACTAATGATGAGTTTAGAAGGATTACATTAACTGGCCAATCAACCTCACATGTCTGCGCTAAATCGTCTGTAACTTTTGATTTATAGTTCGGAATGAAACAAATCCAATACCCACGTTAAGCTAGCTTAATATTCTATATGGTGACAAGCAAAGCCTCCAAGTAATCCAATGTACCCCATACTGGGTGATGCCACGCATTATGCTTCACTTATAGGCCTTTACTCAAGGAGCACCAATGATCAGTTTAGAATGATCATTTTAAAAAGATGATACAAAGCCTTCAAGTAATCCAATCTATCCTAAACTGTGTGATGCAATGAATTATGTTTCATTTTTAAACCTTTTCTCAATGAGCACAAATGATCAATTTAGAATGATCAATTTAACTAGCTGATAAACTTGACATGTCCGCACTAAGTCGTCTGTAACTTTTGATTTAGAGTTCAGAATTAAAGGAATCCAACGCCCACGTTAAGCTAGCTCAATTTTCCATATTATGACAAAACTTAAGATAGAAATAGCTACGACAAAGCCTTGAAGTAATCCAATGTAACCCAAACTGCGTGATGCCATGCATTATGCTTCATTTATTAGCCTTTACTCAAGGAGCACCAATGATCAGTTTATAGTGATCATTTTAAATGGCCGATCAACTTGACATGTCTGCACTAAATCGTCGGTCACTTTTGATTTAGAGTTCAAAGCGGCACGAATCCATCATCCATGTTAAGCTAGCTCAATATTCAATGTTTTGACAAAATTTAGGATCGAAATAGCTACAACAAAGCTTCCAAGTAATATAATCTATCTCAAACTAAGTGATGCAATGCATTATGCTTCAGTTTTACACCTTTTCTCATTGAGCACCAATAATCAGTTTAGAATGATCATTTTAAGTAACTCATCAACTTGACATATCCGTAGTAAATCATTTTTACATTTGATTTAGAGCTCAAAATGACATGAATCAAACCCCACGTTAATCTAGCTCAATGTTCAATATCGTGACAATATTTCAGACGTAAAGAGCTATGGTAAAGCCTTCAATTAATCCAATGTATCCAAAACTGCGTGATGCCATGCATTATGCTTCATTTATTAGCCTTTACTCGAGGAGCATCAATGATCAGTTTAAAATGATCATTTTAACAGGCCGATCAACTTGACATGTCCGTACGAAATCATCTATAACTTTTGATTTAGAGTTCAGAGTGGCACGAATCCAACATCCATGTTAAGCTAGCTCAATATTCTATGCTGTGACAAAATTTAAGATGGAAATAGATACGACAAAGCCTCCAAATAGTATAATCTATCTCAAACTATGTGATGCAATGCATTATGCTTCATTTGTATACCTTTGCTCAATGAGCACCAATGATCAGTTTAAAATGATCATTTCAACTAGCTGATCAACTTGACATGTTCGCACGAAATCATCTTTAAGCTTTTTTTTATATGCATTTACTCAATAAGTACCAATGATTAGTTTAGGATGATCATTTTAAGTAATTGATCAACTTGACATATCCGCAGTAAATCATCTTTAACATTTGATTTAAAGCTCAAAACTGACATGAATCAAACCCTATGTTAATCTAGCTCAATATTCGATATTGTCACAACATTTGAGACTGAAAGAGCTACCACACAGCCTCGAAGCAATCCAATGTATCCCAAACTGCGTGAAGCCATCAATTATGCGTCATTTATAAGTCTTTAATCAAGGAACACCAATGATCAGCTTAGAATGATCAGTTTAACTGGTCGACCAACTTGACATGTCCGCACTAAATCGTTGTTAACTTTTGATTAAATCGTCGTTAATCTAGCTACGACAAAGCGTCTACGAAACTCAATTTTATATATTGTGATAAAATTTAAGACCGAAATAGCTACGACAAATCCTCCAAGTAATCCAATCTATCCTAAACAGTGTGATAGCGTGCCGCTTCATTTGTAAACCTTTCCTCAATGAGCACCAATGATCAGTTTAGAATGATCAATTTAACTGGCAGATAAACTTCACATGTCCACACTAAATCGTTTGTAACTTTTGATTGAGAGCTCAAAATGACTTGAATCCAACGCCCACGTTAATCCAGCTCAATTTTAAATATTGTGACATTATTTGACACTGAATTAGGTTTGATAAAGCCTCCAAGTAATCCAATGTATGCAAAACTTCGTGATGCCATGCACTATGCTTCATTTATAAGTATTTATACAAGGAGCACCAATGATTAGTTTCGAATGATCATTTTAACTTGCCGATTAACTTAACATGTGCACACTAAATCGTCCGTAACTTTTGATTTAGAGTTCAGAATGACACGAATCTATTGCCCACGTTAAGGTAGTTTAAATTCCTATATTATGACAAAATTTAAGAACAAAATATCAAAGACAAAGACTCCAAATAATTCATTCTATCCCAAACTCCGTGATGCTATGTATTATGCTTCATTTGTACGCTTTTACTCATTGAGCACCGATGATCATATTAGAATGATCATTTTAACTAGCTGATCAACTTGACATGTCCGCACTAAGTCGTCTGTAACTTTTGATTTAGAGTTCAGAATTAAAGGAATCCAACGCCCACGTTAAGCTAGCTCAATTTTCCATATTATGACAAAACTTAAGACAGAAATAGCTACGACAAAGCCTTGAAGTAATCCAATGTAACCCAAACTGCGTGATGCCATGCATTATGCTTCATTTATTAGCCTTTACTCAAGGAGCACCAATGATCAGTTTATAGTGATCATGTTAACTGGCCGATCAACTTGACATGTCCGCACTAAATCGTCGGTCACTTTTGATTTAGAGTTCAGAGCGGCACGAATCCATCATCCATGTAAAGCTAGCTCAATATTCAATGTTTTGACAAAATTTAGGATCAAAATAGCTACAACAAAGCTTCCAAGTAATATAATCTATCTCAAACTAAGTGATGCAATGCATTATGCTTCAGTTTTACACCTTTTCTCATTGAGCACCAATAATCAGTTTAGAATGATCATTTTAAGTAACTCATCAACTTGACATATCCGTAGTAAATCGTTTTTACATTTGATTTAGAGCTCAAAATGACATGAATCAAACCCCACGTTAATCTAGCTCAATGTTCAATATCGTGACAATATTTCAGACGTAAAGAGCTATGGTAAAGCCTTCAATTAATCCAATGTATCCAAAACTGCGTGATGCCATGCATTATGCTTCATTTATTAGCCTTTACTCGAGGAGCATCAATGATCAGTTTAAAATGATCATTTTAACAGGCCGATCAACTTGACATGTCCGTACGAAATCATCTATAACTTTTGATTTAGAGTTCAGAGTGGCACGAATCCAACATCCATGTTAAGCTAGCTCAATATTCTATGCTGTGACAAAATTTAAGATGGAAATAGATACGACAAAGCCTCCAAATAGTATAATCTATCTCAAACTATGTGATGCAATGCATTATGCTTCATTTGTATACCTTTGCTCAATGAGCACCAATGATCAGTTTAAAATGATCATTTCAACTAGCTGATCAACTTGACATGTTCGCACGAAATCATCTTTAAGCTTTTTTTTATATGCATTTACTCAATAAGTACCAATGATTAGTTTAGGATGATCATTTTAAGTAATTGATCAACTTGACATATCCGCAGTAAATCATCTTTAACATTTGATTTAAAGCTCAAAACTGACATGAATCAAACCCCATGTTAATCTAGCTCAATATTCGATATTGTCACAACATTTGAGACTGAAAGAGCTACCACACAGCCTCGAAGCAATCCAATGTATCCCAAACTGCGTGAAGCCATCAATTATGCGTCATTTATAAGTCTTTAATCAAGGAACACCAATGATCAGCTTAGAATGATCAGTTTAACTGGTCGACCAACTTGACATGTCCGCACTAAATCGTTGTTAACTTTTGATTAAATCGTCGTTAATCTAGCTACGACAAAGCGTCTACGAAACTCAATTTTATATATTGTGATAAAATTTAAGACCGAAATAGCTACGACAAATCCTCCAAGTAATCCAATCTATCCTAAACAGTGTGATAGCGTGCCGCTTCATTTGTAAACCTTTCCTCAATGAGCACCAATGATCAGTTTAGAATGATCAATTTAACTGGCAGATAAACTTCACATGTCCACACTAAATCGTTTGTAACTTTTGATTGAGAGCTCAAAATGACTTGAATCCAACGCCCACGTTAATCCAGCTCAATTTTAAATATTGTGACATTATTTGACACTGAATTAGGTTTGATAAAGCCTCCAAGTAATCCAATGTATGCAAAACTTCGTGATGCCATGCACTATGCTTCATTTATAAGTATTTATACAAGGAGCACCAATGATTAGTTTCGAATGATCATTTTAACTTGCCGATTAACTTAACATGTGCACACTAAATCGTCCGTAACTTTTGATTTAGAGTTCAGAATGACACGAATCTATTGCCCACGTTAAGGTAGTTTAAATTCCTATATTATGACAAAATTTAAGAACAAAATATCAAAGACAAAGACTCCAAATAATTCATTCTATCCCAAACTCCGTGATGCTATGTATTATGCTTCATTTGTACGCTTTTACTCATTGAGCACCGATGATCATATTAGAATGATCATTTTAACTAGCTGATCAACTTGACATGTCCGCACTAAGTCGTCTGTAACTTTTGATTTAGAGTTCAGAATTAAAGGAATCCAACGCCCACGTTAAGCTAGCTCAATTTTCCATATTATGACAAAACTTAAGACAGAAATAGCTACGACAAAGCCTTGAAGTAATCCAATGTAACCCAAACTGCGTGATGCCATGCATTATGCTTCATTTATTAGCCTTTACTCAAGGAGCACCAATGATCAGTTTATAGTGATCATTTTAACTGGCCGATCAACTTGACATGTCCGCACTAAATCGTCGGTCACTTTTGATTTAGAGTTCAGAGCGGCACGAATCCATCATCCATGTAAAGCTAGCTCAATATTCAATGTTTTGACAAAATTTAGGATCAAAATAGCTACAACAAAGCTTCCAAGTAATATAATCTATCTCAAACTAAGTGATGCAATGCATTATGCTTCAGTTTTACACCTTTTCTCATTGAGCACCAATAATCAGTTTAGAATGATCATTTTAAGTAACTCATCAACTTGACATATCCGTAGTAAATCGTTTTTACATTTGATTTAGAGCTCAAAATGACATGAATCAAACCCCACGTTAATCTAGCTCAATGTTCAATATCGTGACAATATTTCAGACGTAAAGAGCTATGGTAAAGCCTTCAATTAATCCAATGTATCCAAAACTGCGTGATGCCATGCATTATGCTTCATTTATTAGCCTTTACTCGAGGAGCATCAATGATCAGTTTAAAATGATCATTTTAACAGGCCGATCAACTTGACATGTCCGTACGAAATCATCTATAACTTTTGATTTAGAGTTCAGAGTGGCACGAATCCAACATCCATGTTAAGCTAGCTCAATATTCTATGCTGTGACAAAATTTAAGATGGAAATAGATACGACAAAGCCTCCAAATAGTATAATCTATCTCAAACTATGTGATGCAATGCATTAGGCTTCATTTGTATACCTTTGCTCAATGAGCACCAATGATCAGTTTAAAATGATCATTTCAACTAGCTGATCAACTTGACATGTTCGCACGAAATCATCTTTAAGCTTTTTTTATATGCATTTACTCAATAAGTACCAATGATTAGTTTAGGATGATCATTTTAAGTAATTGATCCACTTGACATATCCGCAGTAAATCATCTTTAACATTTGATTTAAAGCTCAAAACTGACATGAATCAAACCCTATGTTAATCTAGCTCAATATTCGATATTGTCACAACATTTGAGACTGAAAGAGCTACCACACAGCCTCGAAGCAATCCAATGTATCCCAAACTGCGTGAAGCCATCAATTATGCGTCATTTATAAGTCTTTAATCAAGGAACACCAATGATCAGCTTAGAATGATCAGTTTAACTGGTCGACCAACTTGACATGTCCGCACTAAATCGTTGTTAACTTTTGATTAAATCGTCGTTAATCTAGCTACGACAAAGCGTCTACGAAACTCAATTTTATATATTGTGATAAAATTTAAGACCGAAATAGCTACGACAAATCCTCCAAGTAATCCAATCTATCCTAAACAGTGTGATAGCGTGCCGCTTCATTTGTAAACCTTTCCTCAATGAGCACCAATGATCAGTTTAGAATGATCAATTTAACTGGCAGATAAACTTCACATGTCCACACTAAATCGTTTGTAACTTTTGATTGAGAGCTCAAAATGACTTGAATCCAACGCCCACGTTAATCCAGCTCAATTTTAAATATTGTGACATTATTTGACACTGAATTAGGTTTGATAAAGCCTCCAAGTAATCCAATGTATGCAAAACTTCGTGATGCCATGCACTATGCTTCATTTATAAGTCTTTATACAAGGAGCACCAATGATTAGTTTCGAATGATCATTTTAACTTGCCGATTAACTTAACATGTGCACACTAAATCGTCCGTAACTTTTGATTTAGAGTTCAGAATGACACGAATCTATTGCCCACGTTAAGGTAGTTTAAATTCCTATATTATGACAAAATTTAAGAACAAAATATCAAAGACAAAGACTCCAAATAATTCATTCTGTCCCAAACTCCGTGATGCTATGTATTATGCTTCATTTGTACGCATTTACTCATTGAGCACCGATGATCATATTAGAATGATCATTTTAACTAGCTGATCAACTTGACATGTCCAAACTAAATCGTCTTTAACTTTCGATTTAGAGATTAGAGTGACATGAATCCAACGCCCACGTTAAGCTAGCTCAATTGTCCATATTGTGAGAACATTGGAGACTGAATGAGATACGACAAAACATTTGAGACTCAATGAGCACCAATGATCAATTTAGAATGATCATTTCAACTAGATGATCAACTTGACATGTATGCACTAACACGTCTTTAACTTTTTATTTAGAGCTCAAAATAACTTGAGTCTAATGCCAACGTTAAGCTAGCTCAATTTTCCCTATTGTGACATCATTTGAGACTGAAAGAGCTACTACAAAGCCTCCAAGTAATCTAATGTGTCCCAAACTGCATGATGTCATGAATTATGCTTCATTTATAACTTTTTACTCAAAGAGCACCAATGATCAGTTTAGAATGATATTTTTAACTAGCATATCAACTTGACATGTCTGCACAAAATTGTCTTTAACTTTTTTTGGAGCTCAAAATGACATGAATCTAAGGCCCACGTTAAGATAGCTCAATTTTTGATACTGTCACAACATTTGAGACGGAAAAAGCTACGACACAGCCTCAAAGTAATCCAATGTATCTCAAACTGCGTGAAGCCAAGAATTATGCTTCATTTATAAGCCTTTAATCAAGGAGCACCAATGATCAACTTAGAATGATCAGCTTAACTGGTCGATCAACTTGACATGTCTACACTAAATCGTCCTTAACTTTTGATTTAGAGTTCAGAGTGGCACGAATCCAACATCCATGTTAAGCTAGCTCAATATTCTATGCTGTGACAAAATTTAAGATGGAAATAGATACGACAAAGCCTCCAAATAGTATAATCTATCTCAAACTATGTGATGCAATGCATTAGGCTTCATTTGTATACCTTTGCTCAATGAGCACCAATGATCAGTTTAAAATGATCATTTCAACTAGCTGATCAACTTGACATGTTCGCACGAAATCATCTTTAAGCTTTTTTTATATGCATTTACTCAATAAGTACCAATGATTAGTTTAGGATGATCATTTTAAGTAATTGATCCACTTGACATATCCGCAGTAAATCATCTTTAACATTTGATTTAAAGCTCAAAACTGACATGAATCAAACCCTATGTTAATCTAGCTCAATATTCGATATTGTCACAACATTTGAGACTGAAAGAGCTACCACACAGCCTCGAAGCAATCCAATGTATCCCAAACTGCGTGAAGCCATCAATTATGCGTCATTTATAAGTCTTTAATCAAGGAACACCAATGATCAGCTTAGAATGATCAGTTTAACTGGTCGACCAACTTGACATGTCCGCACTAAATCGTTGTTAACTTTTGATTAAATCGTCGTTAATCTAGCTACGACAAAGCGTCTACGAAACTCAATTTTATATATTGTGATAAAATTTAAGACCGAAATAGCTACGACAAATCCTCCAAGTAATCCAATCTATCCTAAACAGTGTGATAGCGTGCCGCTTCATTTGTAAACCTTTCCTCAATGAGCACCAATGATCAGTTTAGAATGATCAATTTAACTGGCAGATAAACTTCACATGTCCACACTAAATCGTTTGTAACTTTTGATTGAGAGCTCAAAATGACTTGAATCCAACGCCCACGTTAATCCAGCTCAATTTTAAATATTGTGACATTATTTGACACTGAATTAGGTTTGATAAAGCCTCCAAGTAATCCAATGTATGCAAAACTTCGTGATGCCATGCACTATGCTTCATTTATAAGTATTTATACAAAGAGCACCAATGATTAGTTTCGAATGATCATTTTAACTTGCCGATTAACTTAACATGTGCACACTAAATCATCCGTAACTTTTGATTTAGAGTTCAGAATGACACGAATCTATTGCCCACGTTAAGGTAGTTTAAATTCCTATATTATGACAAAATTTAAGAACAAAATATCAAAGAAAAAGACTCCAAATAATTCATTCTATCCCAAACTCCGTGATGCTATGTATTATGCTTCATTTGTACGCTTTTACTCATTGAGCACCGATGATCATATTAGAATGATCATTTTAACTAGCTGATCAACTTGACATGTCCGCACTAAGTCGTCTGTAACTTTTTATTTAGAGTTCAGAATTAAAGGAATCCAACGCCCACGTTAAGCTAGCTCAATTTTCCATATTATGACAAAACTTAAGACAAAAATAGCTACGACAAAGCCTTGAAGTAATCCAATGTAACCCAAACTGCGTGATGCCATGCATTATGCTTCATTTATTAGCCTTTGCTCAAGGAGCACCAATGATCAGTTTATAGTGATCATTTTAACTGTCCGATCAACTTGACATGTCCGCACTAAATCGTCGGTCACTTTTGATTTAGAGTTCAGAGCGGCACGAATCCATCATCCATGTAAAGCTAGCTCAATATTCAATGTTTTGACAAAATTTAGGATCAAAATAGCTACAACAAAGCTTCCAAGTAATATAATCTATCTCAAACTAAGTGATGCAATGCATTATGCTTCAGTTTTACACCTTTTCTCATTGAGCACCAATAATCAGTTTAGAATGATCATTTTAAGTAACTCATCAACTTGACATATCCGTAGTAAATCGTTTTTACATTTGATTTAGAGCTCAAAATGACATGAATCAAACCCCACGTTAATCTAGCTCAATGTTCAATATCGTGACAATATTTCAGACGTAAAGAGCTATGGTAAAGCCTCCAATTAATCCAATGTATCCAAAACTGCGTGATGCCATGAATTATGCTTCATTTATTAGCCTTTACTCAAGGAGCATCAATGATCAGTTTAAAATGATAATTTTAACAGGCCGATCAACTTGACATGTCCGTATGAAATCATCTATAACTTTTGATTTAGAGTTCAGAGTGGCACGAATCCAACATCCATGTTAAGCTAGCTCAATATTCTATGCTGTGAAAAAATTTAAGATGGAAATAGATACGACAAAGCCTCCAAATAATATAATCTATCTCAAACTATGTGATGCAATGCATTATGCTTCATTTGTATACCTTTGCTCAATGAGCACCAATGATCAGTTTAGAATGATCATTTCAACTAGCTGATCAACTTGACATGTTCGCACGAAATCATCTTTAAGCTTTTGTTATATGCATTTACTCAATAAGTACCAATGATTAGTTTAGGATGATCATTTTTAAGTAATTGATCAACTTGACATATCCGCAGTAAATCATCTTTATCATTTGATTTAAAGCTCAAAACTGACATGAATCAAACCCCATGTTAGTCTAGCTCAATATTCGATATTGTCACAACATTTGAGGCTGAAGGAGCTACGACACAGCCTCGAAGCAATCCAATGTATCCCAAACTGCGTGAAGCCATCAATTATGCTTCATTTTTATGTCTTTAATCAAGGCACACCAATGATCAGCTTAGAATGATCAGCTTAACTGGTCGACCAACTTGACATGTCTGCACTAAATCGTCGTTAACTTTTGATTAAATCGTCGTTAATCTAGCTACGACAAAGCGTCTACGAAACTCAATTTTACATATTTTGATAAAATTTAAGACCAAAATAGCTACGACAAATCCTCCAAGTAATCCAATCTATCCTAAACAGTGTGATAGCGTGCCGCTTCATTTGTAAACCTTTCCTCAATGAGCACCAATGATCAGTTTAGAATGATCAATTTAACTGGCAGATAAACTTCACATGTCCACACTAAATCGTTCGTAACTTTTGATTGAGAGCTCAAAATGACTTGAATCCAACGCCCACGTTAATCCAGCTCAATTTTAAATATTGTGACATTATTTGACACTGAATTAGGTTTGATAAAGCCTCCAAGTAATCCAATGTATGCAAAACTTCGTGATGCCATGCACTATGCTTCATTTATAAGTCTTTATACAAGGAGCACCAATGATTAGTTTCGAATGATCATTTTAACTTGCCGATTAACTTAACATGTGCACACTAAATCGTCCGTAACTTTTGATTTAGAGTTCAGAATGACACGAATCTATTGCCCACGTTAAGGTAGTTTAAATTCCTATATTATGACAAAATTTAAGAACAAAATATCAAAGACAAAGACTCCAAATAATTCATTCTGTCCCAAACTCCGTGATGCTATGTATTATGCTTCATTTGTACGCATTTACTCATTGAGCACCGATGATCATATTAGAATGATCATTTTAACTAGCTGATCAACTTGACATGTCCAAACTAAATCGTCTTTAACTTTCGATTTAGAGATTAGAGTGACATGAATCCAACGCCCACGTTAAGCTAGCTCAATTGTCCATATTGTGAGAACATTGGAGACTGAATGAGATACGACAAAACATTTGAGACTCAATGAGCACCAATGATCAATTTAGAATGATCATTTCAACTAGATGATCAACTTGACATGTATGCACTAACACGTCTTTAACTTTTTATTTAGAGCTCAAAATAACTTGAGTCTAATGCCAACGTTAAGCTAGCTCAATTTTCCCTATTGTGACATCATTTGAGACTGAAAGAGCTACTACAAAGCCTCCAAGTAATCTAATGTGTCCCAAACTGCATGATGTCATGAATTATGCTTCATTTATAACTTTTTACTCAAAGAGCACCAATGATCAGTTTAGAATGATATTTTTAACTAGCATATCAACTTGACATGTCTGCACAAAATTGTCTTTAACTTTTTTTGGAGCTCAAAATGACATGAATCTAAGGCCCACGTTAAGATAGCTCAATTTTTGATACTGTCACAACATTTGAGACGGAAAAAGCTACGACACAGCCTCAAAGTAATCCAATGTATCTCAAACTGCGTGAAGCCAAGAATTATGCTTCATTTATAAGCCTTTAATCAAGGAGCACCAATGATCAACTTAGAATGATCAGCTTAACTGGTCGATCAACTTGACATGTCTACACTAAATCGTCCTTAACTTTTGATTTAGAGTTTAGAATGACAAGAATCCAACACCCACGTTAAACTAGCTCGATTTTCTATATTTTGACAACATTTGAGTTTGAAATAGCTACGCAAAGCCTCCAAGTAATCCAATCTATCGCAAACTGCTCCATTTATACGCCTTACTCAATGAGCACCAATGATCAATTTAAAATGATCATTTCAACTACCTGATCAAGTTGACATGTCTGCACTAACTCGTGTTTAACTTTTTATTTAAAGCTCAAAATGACATGAGTCCAACGCCCAAGTTAAACTAGCTCAATTTTCCATATTGTGACAATATTTGAGACTGAAAGAGCTACTACAAAACCTCCAAGTAATCCAGTGTGTCCCAAACTGCATGATATCATGAATTATGCTTCATTTATAACTCTTTATTCAAAGAGCACCCATGATCAGTTTAGAATGATCTTTTTAACTTGCTGTTCAACTTGACATGTCGGTGAAATAGTAAATTTTGATTTAGATTTCAGAATGACATGAATCCAACGCCCACATTAAGATAGCTCAATTTTCTATATTGTCACAACATTTGAGACTGAAAGATCTAGGATAAAACCTCCAAGAAATCCAATGTATTCAAACTGCAGGATGCCATGCATTATGCTTCATTTGTAAACCTTTGGTCAATGAACACCAATAATCAGTTTAGAATGATCATTTTAACTAGTTGATAAACTTGACATGTCTGCACGAAATGGTCACTACCTTTTGGTTTAGAGTTTAGAATGAGACGAATCCAACTCCCACATTAAGCTAACTCAAGATTATATATTGTGCCAAAAATTAAAACGAAAATACCTATGAAAAAGACTTCAAATAATCCAATCTATCCCAAATTGCATGATGCAATTCATTATGCTTAATTTATACGCCTTTACTCAATGAGCACCAATGATCACTGTAGAATAATCATTACAACTAGCTGCTAAACTTTTCATATCCGCACTAAATCGTGTTTAACTTTTGATTTAGAGCTCAAAACGACATGAATCCAACACCCATGTTAAGCTAGCTGAATTTTCTATTTTGTGACAACATTTAAGATTGAAATAGTTACGACAAAGCCTCAAAATAATCCAATGAATCCCAAACTGTGTGATGCCATGCATTATGCTTCATTTATAAGCCTTTACTCAAGGAGCACCAATGATTAGTTCAGAATGATCATTTTAACTGACCGATCAACTTTACATGTCTGCACAAAATCGTCTTTAACTTTTTTTTGGAGCTCAAAATGACATGAATCTTGGCGCACGTTAAGATAGCTCAATTTTTGATATTGTGAGAACATTTAATACTAAAAGAGCTACGACACAACCTCGAAGTAATCCAATGTATCCCAAACTGCGTGAAGGCATGAATTATGTTTCATTTATAAGCCTTTAATCAAGGAGCACGAATAACCAGTTTCGAATGATCATTTTACCCAGCTGATCAACTTGTCATGTTTGCAATAAATCATCCGTAACTTTTGATTTAGAGTTCAAAATGACATGAATCCAACGCCCACGTTAAGCTAGCTCAACTTTCTATACTGTGACAACATTTGATACTAAAATAGCTACGAAAAAGCCTCCAAGTAATCAAATCTATCTCAAACTGCTTCATTTATACGCTCTTACTCAATAAGTATCAATGATTAGTTTAAAATGATCATTTTAACTAGATGATCAACTTGACATGTATGCAATGAATGGTCTTTTACTTTTGTTTTAGTGCTAAAAATGACAACAGTCCAATGCCGAAGTTAAGCTAGCTCAATTTTCTATAGTATGAAAAAATTTTAGACCGAAATAGCTAAAAAAATCCTCCAAGTAATTTTAGACTGAAATAGCTCAATTTTCTACACTGTGACATCATTTGAGACAAAAAAATTACGACAACGCCTCCAAGTAATCCAATGTATCCCAAACTGCGTGATCCCATGCATTATGCTTCAATTATAATACTCAAAGAGCACCAACGATCAGTTTAGAATGATCAATTTAACTAGCCAATCAACTTGATATATCCGCAGTAAATTGTACGTAATTTTTGATTTAAAGTTCAAAATGACACGAATCCAACTTCAATTATACGCCCTTAATCAATGAGCACCAATGATCAGTTTATAATGATCAACTTAACTAGCTGATCCACTTGACATATCTGCACAGAATCGTCTTTAACTTTTGATTTAGGGCTCAAAATGACATGAATCCAACGCCCACATTAAGCTAGCTCAATTTAAAATATTATGACAAAGCCTCCAAGTAATCCAATGTATCCCAAGCTGCGGATTCCATGCATTATGTTCCATTGGTAAGCATTTACTCAAGAAGTACCAATGTTCATTTTAGAATGATCAGTTTAACTTGTCGATCAACTTGACATGTTTGCACTAAATCGGCCGTAACTTTTGATTTAGAGTTCAAAATGACACGAATCGAACGCCACGTTAAGCTAGCTCAGTTCTCCAAACTGACGGAAATAGCTACGACAAAGCCTCCAAATAATCCAATCTATCCCAAAGTGTGTGATGCCATGCTTTATGCTTCATTTATAAGCCTTTACTCAATGAGCACCAATGATGAGTTTAGAATGATGATTTTAAGTTACTGGTCAACATACATGTCCGCACTAAATCGTTTTTAACTTTTGATTTAGCGCTCAAAATGACATGAGTCTAAAGCCCACGTTAACCTAGCTGAATTTTCCATATTGTGACAACATTTGATACTAAAAGAGCTATTACAAAGCCTCCAAGTAATCCAATGTATCGCCCAAACGGGCGTGATGCCCTACATTATGCTTCAGTTATAAGCCTTTAGTCAAGGAGCACCACTGATCAGTTTAGAATTAGCATTTTAACAGGCCGATCAACTTAACATGTCCGCACTAAACCGTCCGAAACTTTTGATTTTGAGTTCAGAATAACACGAATTCAACGCCCATGCTAAGCTATCTCAAATTTCTATATTGTGACAACATTAGAGACTGAAAGAGCTACGACAAAGGCTGTAAGTAATCTAATGTATCCCAAATTGCGTGATCTCATGCATTATACTTCATTTATAAGCCTTTACTCATGGAGCACCAGTGATCATATTAGAATGATCATTTTAATTAGCTCATCAACTACATGTCCGCACTAAATCTTCTTTAACTTTTGATTTAGAGCTTAAAGTGACAAGAGTCCAACGCCCACATTAAGCCGCCTCACTTTTCCATATTGTGACAACATTTGAGGTTGAAAGATCTACTACAAAGCCTCGGAATAATCCAATGTATCCCAAAATGCATGATGCCATACATTATGCCTATAAGCCTTTACTCAAGGAGCACCAACGATCAGTTTAGAATGTTCATTTTAACTGGCCGATCAACTTCACATGTCGGCACAAAATCATTCGTAACTTTTAATTTAGAGCTCATAATGACACGAATCAGACGCCCACGATAAGTTACCTCAATTTTCTATATTGTGTCAACATTTAAGACTGAAAGAGGTACGAAAAAGCCTCCAAGTAATCCAATGTATACCAAACGGCGTCATGCCCTACATTATGCTTCATTTATAAGCCTTTAATCAAGGAGCACCACTGATCAATTTAAAATGAGCATTTTAATAGGCCGATTAATTTGATATGTCTACACTAAATCGTCCGTAACTTTTGATTTAGAGTTCTGAATGACATAAATCCAACGCCCACGTTAAGCTATCTCAATTTTCTATATTGTGACAACATTAGAGATGGAAAGAGCTACGACAAAGCCTCAAAGTAATCAAATGTATCCCAAATTGTGTGATGCCATGCATTATGCTTCATTTTTAAGCCTTTACTCAAGGAGCACAAAAAATCATATTAGAATGATCATTTTAAGTAGCTCATCAACAACATGTCTGCATTAAATCGTATTTAACTTTTTATGTAAAGCTCAAAATGATAAGAGTCCAACACCCACATTAAGCTACCTCACTTTTCCATATTGTGACAACATTTGAAGGTGAAAGAGCTACTACAAAGCCTCAGAATAGTCCAGTGTTTCATTTATATGCCTTTACTCAAGGAACATCAATAATCAGTTTAGAATTATCATTTTAACAGGCCAATCAACTTGATATGTCCGCACTAAATCATTTGTAACTTTTGATATAGAGTTCATAATAACACGAATCAAACGCCCACGATTCGTTAGCTCAATTTTCTATATTGTGTCAACATTTAAGACTGAAAAAGCTACGAAAAAGCCTCCCAAACTGTGTGATATCGTGCATTATGCTTCATTTATAAGTCTTTACTCAAGGAGTACCAATGATCAGTTTCGAATGATAATTTTAAGTACCTGATCATCTTGACATGTCCGCACTAAATCATCTTTAACTTTTGATTTGGAGCTCACAATGACATGATCCAACCGCTAACATTAACCTAGCTAAATTTTCCATATTCTGACAACATTTGAGAGTGAAAGAGTTACGACAATGCCTTCAAGTAATCCCATCTATCCCAAACAGCGTGATGCCATGCATTATGCTTCATTTATAAGTCTTTTCTCAAGGAGCACCAATGATCAGTTTAGAATAATCATTTTAACTGTCTAATCAACTTGAAATGTATAGACTAAATTGTCCCTAACTTTTGATAGAGTTCAAAATGACACGAATCCAACGCCCATGTTAAGCTTGCTCAATTTTCTATATTGTGACAAAATCTAAGACCGAAATAGCTACAAAAAAGCCTCTAAGTAATCCAATCTATCCTGTACTTCGTGATGCAAGGCATTATGCTTCAGTTATAAGCCTTTACTCAAGGAGCGCCAATGATGAGTTTAGAATTATCATTTTAACTAGCTGATGAGGTTGACGTGACCGTAATTAACGTTCTATTTAGAGCTCAAATTCACATGAGTCCAACGCCCACGTTAAGCTACCTCAATTTTCCATATTTGACAATATTTGAGATTAAAAGAGTTACAAAAAAAATTCGAAGTAATCCAATGTATCCCAAATTGTGTGATGCCATGCATTATGCTTCATTTATAAGTCTTTACACAACAAGCACCAATGATCAGCTTAGAATGATCATTTTAATTGACCAATCAATTTAGCATATCCACCCTAAATCATCCATAACTTTTGATTTAGAGTTCACATTGACACGAATCCAACACTCACATTAAGCTACCTCAATATTCTATATTGTCACAGAATTTAAAACCGAAATAGCAAACACAAAGCTTCCAAGTAATCCAATGTATCGCTAACTTTGTGATGCCATGTATTAGCTTCATTTGTGATCCTTTAGTGAAAGAGCACCAATGATCAGTTGAGAATGATTATTTTAAATGGCCGATCAACATGACATGTCCGCACTAAATCGTCCGTAACTTTAGATTTAGAGTTCAGAATGACACGAATCTAACACCCACGTTAAGTAAGCTCAATTGTTCATATAGTGACAACATTTGAGGTTGAAAGAACTGCGAAAAAACCTCCAATTAATTCAATGTATCCCAAACTTCGTAATGTAATCGACTATGGTTCATTTATAAGCCTTTACTAAAGGGGCACCAATGATCAATTTAGAATGATCATTTTAACTGGCCGATCAACCTGACATGTCTGCACTAAATCGTTGGTAACTTTTTCTTTCGAGTTCAGAATGACACAAATCCAACGCCCATATTAAGCTAACTCAATTTTTTATATTATGACAAAATGTAACACCGAGATAGATACGACAAAGCATCCATGTAATCCAATCTACCCCAAACTTCGTGATACCATGCATTATGCTTCATTTATAAGCCTTTACTCAAAGAGCACCAATGATCACTTTAGAATGATTATTTTAACGAGCTGATCAGCTTGATATGTCCGCACTAAATCGCCTTAAATTTTTGATTTAGAGGTCAAAATGACATGAGTCCAATGCCAACATCAGCTACCTCAATTTTCCAAATTATGACAACATTTGAGACTGAAAGAGCTACTACAAAGCCTCCAAGTAATCTAATGAATCCCAAACTACGTTATGCCATTCATTATGCTTCATTTGTAAGCCTTTACTCAAGGAGCACCAATGATCAGTGTCGAATAATCATGTTAATTTGTCGATCAACTTGACATGTTTGCAGTAAATCGCCTTTAACTTTTGATTTAAGGTTCAGAATGACATGAATCCAACCCCATGTTAAGCTAGCTGAATTTCCTATATTGTCACAAGATATAATACCAAAATAGCTATGACAAAGCTTCTAAGTAATCCAATATATACCTAATTGTATGATGTCATGCATTATGCTCAACCTGACATGTCCGCACTAAATCTTCTGTAATTTTTGATTTCGAGTTCAGAATGACATGAATACAATGCCCACGTTAAGCTAAGTCAATTGTTCATATTGTGACAACATTTGAGGTTGAAAGAGCTACGAAAAAACCTCCAATTAATCCAATGTATCCCAAACCTCGTGATGCCATCTATTATGCTTCATTTCAAAGCCTTTACTAAAGGAGCACCAATGATCAATTTTGAATGATCATTTTAACTGGCTGATCAACCGGACATGTCCGCACTAAATCGTCCATAACGTTTTATTTAGAGTTAAGAATGACACGATTCCAACGCCCATGTTAAGCTAGCTCAGACTTGTATATTGTGACGAAATGTAACACCAAAATAGTGATGACAAAGCCTCCAAGTTATCCACTGTATCCAGAACTGCGTGATGCCATGCATTATGCTTCATTTATAAGTCATTACTCAATGAGCACCAATGACCAGTTTAGAATGATTATTTTAAATAGCTGATCAACTTCACATGTCTGCATTAAATTGTCTTTACCTTTTCAATTAGAGCTCCAAATGACATGAGTCCAACATCCACGTTAAGCTAGCTCCTTTTTCCATATTGTGACGACATTAGAGACTAAAAGACCTACGAAAAAACCTCAAACTAATCCAATATATCCAAAACTACGCGATGTCATGCACTATGCTTCCTTTATAAGCCTTCACTAAAAGAGCACCAATGATCAGATCATTTTAACTAGCTGAGAATCTTGATATGTCCACACTAAATCGTCTTCAAATTTTGATTTAGAGCTCAAAATGACATCCGTCCAACGCCGATATTAAGCTAGCTCAATTTTCTATGTTGGGACAACATTTGAGACTAAAAGAGCTATGGAAAATCCTCCAAGTAAGTAATGTATCACAAACTGCGTGATGTCATGCATTATGCTTCTTTTTAAAGCAATTACTAAAGGAGCACCAATGATCAGTTTAAAATAATCATTTTAACTGGCCTATCAACCTGACATGTCCACACTAAATTGTTCGTAACTTTTGATTTAGAGTTCAGAATTACACGAATCCAACGCCCATGAGAAGCTAGCTCAATTTTCAATATTGTGACAAAATGTAACACTAAAATAGTTAAGCTCAATTATCTATATTGTGACAAAATGTAACACTGAAATAGCTACAACAAAGCCTCCAAGTAATCCAATATATCTGAAACTGTATGATGCCATGCATTAGGCTTCATTTGTAAACCATTGCTTAAGGAGAACCAATGATAAGTTTAGAATGATCATTGTTACTGGCCGATAAACTTGACATGTATGCACTAAATCGTCCATAACTTTTGATTTAGAGTTTAGAATGACATGAATCCAACGCCCCGTTAAGCTAGCTTGATTTTCTATATTGTGACAAAACTTAAGAACGAAATAGCTATGACAACGCCTGTAGGAAATCCAATGTATCCCAAACTGCGTGATGTCATTCATTATGCTTCATTTATAAGTCTTTACTCAAGGAGCACCAATGCTCAGTTTAGAATTATCCTATTAACTGGCCGATCAACTTGACATCTACGCACTAAATCATCTATAACTTTTGATTTAGAGTCCAGAATGACACGAATCCAACACCAACGTTAAGCAAACTCAATTTTCTATATTGTGACAAAAGTTAACACTGAAATAGCTACGAAAAAGCCTCTAAGTAATCCAATCTATCCCAAACTATGTAATGCCATGCATTATGATTAATTGGTAAACCATTGCTCAATGAGCACCAATGATCAGTTTAGAATGATCATTTTAACTGGCCGATGAACTTGACATGTCCGCACTAAATCATCTTTAACAGTTTTAGAGCACAAAATGACATTAATCCAACGCTCACATTAAGCTAGCTCTATTTTCTATTCTATGACAACATTTCAGACTGAAAGAACCACCACAAAGCCTTCAACTAATCCAATCTATCGTAAACTACGTGATGCCATGCATTATGCTTAATTTGTAAACCTTTGCTCATTGAGCTCCAATGATCAATTTAGAATCGCCAAAACTTTTGATTTAGAGTTGAGAATGACATGAATCCAATGCCCACATTAAGCCAGCTCAGCTTTCTGTATTGTAACAAAATTTAAGACCAAAATAGCTACGAAAAAGCCTCTAAGTACTCCAATATATCCCAAACTGCGTAATGCCATGCATTATGATTAATTGGTAAACCATTGCTCAATGAGCACCGATGATCAGTTTAGAATGATCATTTTAACTTGCTGATATACTTGACATGTCTGCACTAAATCATCTTTAACATTTTTAGTGAACAAAATGAAATGAATCCAATGTTCAAATTAAGCTAGCTCAATTTTCTATATTGTGAGAACATTTCAGATTGAAAGAACTACCACAAAGGCTTCAACTAATCCAATCTATCGTAAACTACGTGATGCCATGCTCAACGAGCTCCAATGATCAATTTAGAATGATCAATTTAACTAGCCAATAAACTTGACATGTACGATCTAAATCGTCTGTAACTTTTGATTTATAATTAAGAATGACACAAATCCAACGCCCGTGTTAAGCCACCTCAATTTCAATATTCTGAAATAATTTAAGACCAAAATAGCTACGACAAATCCTTTATGTAATCCAATCTATGTTAAACTTCGTGATTCCATGTATTATTCTTCACTTATAAGCTTTTACTGAAGGAGCACTAATCATCAGTTTACAATGATCAGTTTATAATGGTCACTTTAACTGGACGATCAACTTGACATATCCGTACTAAATCTTCCAAAACTTTTGATTTAGAGTTTAGAATGACGCAAATCCAACGCCACGTTAAGCTAGCTCAATTTTTTATATTGTGTCAAAATTTAAGACCGACATAGCTACGAAAAAGGGTCCAAGTAATCCAATCTATCCCAAACAGTGTGATGCCATGCATTATGCTTTATTTTAAAACCATCGCCCAATGACCACCAATGATTAGATTAGAATGATCATTTTAACTAGATGATCAACTTCACATGTCTGGACTAAATCGTCCGTAACTTTTGATTTAGAGTTCAGAATGACATGAATCCATCACCCACGTTAAACTCACTCAATTTTCTATATTTTGATAAAATTTAAGACCCGAATAGCTACGACAAAGCCTCCAAGTAATCCAATGTATTCCAATAATCGTGATCCCATGCATTATGCTTCATTTATAAGCCTTTACTCAAGGAGCACCAATGATCAGTTTAGAATATTTATTTGGCTGATAAACTTGACAGTTACGCACTAAATCATCCTTAACTTTTGATTTAAAGTTTTGAATGACACGAATCCAATGCCCACATTAAGCTAGCTCTATTTTCTATATTGTGACAACATTTGAGACTGAAACAACTATCACAAAGCCTTCATGTAATCCAATCTATGCTAAACTGTGTGATGTCGTGTATTATGCTTCATTTATAAGTTTTTACTGAAGGAGCACTAATGATAAGTTTCGAATGATCAGTTTAGAATTGTCACTTTTAACTGGTCGATTAAATTGACACATCCTCACCAAATCGTCCGAAATTTTTTATTTAAAGTTCAGAATCACACAAATCCAACGCCCACGTTAAACTAGCTTAATTTTCTATATTGTGACAAAATTTAAGAACGAAATCGCTATGAAAAAGCCTTCCAATAATCCAATCTATTCCAAACAAAGTGATGCCATGCATTATGGTTCATTTGTAAATCTTTGCTCAATGAGCACCAATGATCAGTTTAGAATGATCTTTTTAACTAGATGATCAACTTCACATGTCCGTACTAAATCGTCCGTAACTTTGATTTAGAGTTCAGAATGACATGAATCCAACGCCCACGTTAAGGTAGCTCAATTTTCTATATTGTGACAAAATTTTAATACGAAATAGCTATCGCAAATCTTTCAAGTAATCCAATATATCCCAAACTGCGTGATGCCACACATTATGCTTCATTTATAAGCCTTTACTCAAGGAGCACCAACGGTTAGCTTAGAATGATCATTTTAACTTGCGATCAACTTGGCATGTACACACTAAATCATCGGTAACTTATCATTTAGAGTTCAGAATAATACGAATCCAACGCCCACGTTAAGCTACCTCAATTTGGTATATTGTGATAAAGTTTAAGACCGCAATATAGTGGGCGTTGGACTCATAGCAGTTTAAGCTCTAAATAAAAAGTTGAAGACAATTTAGTGCAGACATGTCAAATTGATCAGCTAGTTAAAATGATCATTCTAAACTGATCATTGGTGGTCATTGAGTATAAGGCGTATAAATGAAATATAATTCATAGCATTACCCAGTTTGGGATAAATTGGATTACTAGGAGGCTTATCGTAGCTATTTCGGTGATAAATTTTATCATAATATAGAAAAGTGAGCTAGCTTAACATGGGCATTGGATTCATGTCATTCTAAACTCTAAATCAAGAGTTACGGACAATTTAGTGTGGACATGTCAAGTTTATTGGCTAGTTAAAATGATCATTCTAAACTGATCATAGGTGATCCTTGATTAAAGGCCTATAAATGAAGCATAATGAATGGCATCATGCAGTTTGGGATACATTGGATTAGTTGGAGGCTTTGTAGTAGCTCTTTCAGCCTCAAATGTTGTCAAAATATTGAAAATTGAGCTAACTTAACGCGGGCATTGGACATGCCATTTTGAGTTCTAAATCAAAATTTAAAGAGGATTTAGTGCAGACATGTCAGGTTGATCAGCTAGTTAAAATGATCATTCTAAACTGATTATTCGTGCTCTTTGATTAAAGGTTTATAAATGAAACGTAATGAATGGCATCATGCAGTTTGGGATGCATTGGATTGCTTGGAGGCTTTGTAGTAGCTCTTTCAATCTCAAATTTGGTCACAATATGGAAACTTTAGAGAGCTTAACGTGGGGGTTGGACTAATGTAATTTTGAGCTCTAAATAAAAAAGTTAAAGAAAATTTAGTGCTAGTTAAAATGATCATTGTAAACTGATCATTGGTGCTCCTAAAGTAAAAGCTTATAAATGAAGCATAATGCATGGCATCACGTAGTTTGCGATAGATTGG
Organism: Pugionium dolabratum; assembly: GCA_018901945.1. Classification (NCBI taxonomy): domain Eukaryota; kingdom Viridiplantae; phylum Streptophyta; class Magnoliopsida; order Brassicales; family Brassicaceae; genus Pugionium; species Pugionium dolabratum. The sequence continues at coordinate 126,596 of JAEVFF010000533.1, forward strand.
TATACTTGGAGACTTTGTCGTAGCTATTTCAGTCTTAAATTTTATCACAATATAGAAATTGAGCTAGCTTAACGTGAGTGTTGGATTCATGTCATTTTGAACTATAAATCAATAGTTATAGATGCTTAGTGTGGATATGTAAAGTTGAACAGCTAGTTAAAACGATCATTCTAAACTGATCATTAGTGCTCCTCGATTAAAGGCTTATAAGTGAAACATAATCCATGACATCATGCAGTTTTAGATACATTGGATTACTTGGAGGCTTTGTCGTAGCTCTTTCAGTCTTAAATGTTGTCATAATAGGAGAATGGATCTAACTTAACGTGGGTGTTGGATTCATGTCATTTTGACTCTAAATCAAGAACTAGAGACGATTTAGTGCGGACATGTCAGGTTGATCAGCTAGTTAAAATTATCATTCTAAACTGATCATTGGTGCTTATTGAGTAAAAGCTTATAAGTGACGCATAATGCATGGCATTACACAGTCTGGGAAACATTGTATTACTTGGAGGCTTTGTTGTAGCTATTTCATTCTTATATGTTGTCACAATATGGAAAATTGAGCTAGCTTAAGGTGACTGTTGGACTCATGTCATTTCGAATTCTAAATCAAAAGTTATAGACGCTAAGTGCGGACATGTCAAGTTGATGGGTCAGTTCAAATGATCATTCTAAACTGATCGTTGGTGCTCCTTGATAAAAGGCTAATAAATGAAGCATAATGCATGGCTTCACGCTGTTTGGGATACAGTGGATTACTTGGAGGCTTTGTCGTGCTATTTTGGTCTTAAAATATGTCACAATATAAAAAATTAAGCTAGCTTAACGTGGGCGTTAGATTCGTTTTATTTTGAACTCTAACACAAAAATTACTCACGATTTAGTGCGTACATGTCAAGTTGATCGGCCAGTTAAAATGATCATTCTAAACTGATCATTGGTGCTCATTCATTAAAGGCTTATAAATGAAACATAATGTATGGCATCATGCAGTTTGAAATACATTGGATTACTGGAGGCTTTGTCGTAGCTCTTTTAGTCTTAAATGTTGTCACAATACAGAAAATTGAGCTAACTTAACGTGGGTGTAAGATTCATGTCATTTGAGCTCTAAATGAAAAGCTAGAGATGATTTAGTGTGGACATGACAAGTTGATCAGCTAGTTAAAATTATCATTCTAAAGTGATCATTGGTGCTCATTGAGTAAAAGCTTATAAATGAAGCATAATGCATGGCATCACACAGTCTGGGAAACATTGGATTACTTGTAGGCTTTGTTGTAGCTATTTCATTCTTAAATGTTGTCACAATATGGAAAATTGAGCTAGGTTAACGTGTGTGTTGGATCCGTGTCATTTCAAATTCTAAATAAAAAGTTATAGACGCTAAGTGCGGACATGTCAAGTTGATGGGCTAGTTAAAATGATCATTCTAAACTGATCATTGGTGCTCCTTGATAAAAGGCTAATAAATGAAGCATAATGCATGGCTTCACGTAGTTTGGGATACATTGGATTACTTGGAGGCTATGTCGTAACTATTTTGGTTTTAAACTATGTCACAATATAGAAAATTAAGCTAGTTTAACGTGGACGTTGGATTCGTGTTATTTTGAACTCTAACCCAAAAGTTAATCACGATTTAGTGCGGACATGTCAAGTTGATCGGCTAGTTAAAATGATCATTCTAAACTGATCATTGGTGTCCTTGATTAGAGGCGTATAACTGAAACATAATGCATTACATCAGGCATTTTGGAATACATTAGATTACTTGGAGGCTTTGTCATAGCTATTTCGTCTTAAATGTTGTCACAATATAGAAAATTGAGCTAGCTTAACGTGGACGTTGGATTCATGTCATTCTGAACTCCATATCGAAAGTTATAAACGATTAGTATAAATGACGCATAATGCATGGCCTCACACAATTTTGGATACATTGGATTACTTCGAGGATTTGTCATAGATATTTCTATCTTAAATTTTGTCACAATATATAAAATTAAGCTCGATTAACATTGGCATTGGATTCATGTCGTTTTGAACTCTAAATCAAAAGTTAGAAACGATTTAGTGTGAACATATCAAGTTTATTAACTAGTTAAATTGATCATTCTAAACTAATCATTGGTGCTCATTACGAAAAGGTTTACAAATGAAGCATAATGCGTGACATCACGCAGTTTGGGATGGATTGGATTACTTGGAGACTTTGTCATAGCTATTTCAGTCTTAAATTTTATCAAAATGTAGAAAATTGAGCTAGTTTGACCTGGGTATTGGATTCGTGTCATTTTGAACACTAAATCAAAAGCTATAGATGATTTAGTCTGTACATGTCAAGTTGATCAGCTAGTTAAAGTTATCCTTCTAAACTGATCATTCGTACTCCTTCAGTAAAGGCTTCTAAATGAAGTATAATGCATGAGAACACGCAGTTTGGTTTACATTGGATTACTTGTGGGCTTTGTTGTATCGCTTTCAGACTAAAATATTGTCATGATATTGAAATATGAGCTAGATTAACGTGGGCGTTGGATTCATGTCATTTTGAGCTCGAAATCTAGTGTGAAAGCCAATTTAGTGCGGACATGTCAAGTTGATCAGCTAGTTAAGAAGATCATTCTAAATAGATCATTGGTGCTCAGTGAGCAAAGGTTTACAAATCAAGCATAATGCGTGGTATCACGCAGTTTGGGATAGATTGGATTACTTGGAGTATTTTTCGTAGCTATTTTGGTGTTAAATTTTATCACAATATAGAATATTAAGCTAGCTTAACGTGGATGTTTGATTCCAGTCATTCTGAATTCTAAATCAAAATTTACGAATGACTTAGTACGAACATTTTTAGTTCATCGGCCAATTAAAATGATCATTCTGAATTGATCAATGGTGTCCCTTGAGTAATGGCTTATAAATGACGCATAATGCATGGCATCACACAATTTTGGATACATTGGATTACTTCGAGGATTTGTCATAGATATTTCTATCTTAAATTTTGTCACAATATATAAAATTAAGCTCGATTAACATTGGCATTGGATTCATGTCGTTTTGAACTCTAAATCAAAAGTTAGAAACGATTTAGTGTGAACATATCAAGTTTATTAGCTAGTTAAATTGATCATTCTAAACTAATCATTGGTGCTCATTACAAAAAGGTTTACAAATGAAGCGTAATGCGTGACATCACGCAGTTTGGGATGGATTGGATTACTTGGAGACTTTGTCATAGCTATTTCAGTCTTAAATTTTATCAAAATGTAGAAAATTGAGCTAGTTTGACCTGGGTATTGTATTCGTGTCATTTTGAACACTAAATCAAAAGTTATAGATGATTTAGTCCGTACATGTCAAGTTGATCAGCTAGTTAAAATTATCCTTCTAAACTGATCATTCGTACTCCTTCAGTAAAGGCTTCTAAATGAAGTATAATGCATGAGAACACGCAGTTTGGTTTACATTGGATTACTTGTGGGCTTTGTCGTATCGCTTTCAGACTAAAATATTGTCATGATATTGAAAGATGAGCTAGATTAACGTGGGCATTGGATTCATGTCATTTTGAGCTCGAAATCTAGTGTGAAAGCCAATTTAGTGCGGACATGTCAAGTTGATCAGCTAGTTAAGAAGATCATTCTAAATAGATCATTGGTGCTCAGTGAGCAAAGGTTTACAAATCAAGCATAATGCGTGGTATCACGCAGTTTGGGATAGATTGGATTACTTGGAGTATTTTTTGTAGCTATTTTGGTGTTAAATTTTATCACAATATAAAATATTAAGCTAGCTTAACGTGGATGTTTGATTCCAGTCATTCTGAATTCTAAATCAAAATTTACGAATGACTTAGTACGAACATTTTTAGTTCATCGGCCAATTAAAATGATCATTCTGAATAGATCAATGGTGTCCCTTGAGTAATGGCTTATAAATGACGCATAATGCATGGCATCACACAATTTTGGATACATTGGATTACTTCGAGGATTTGTCATAGATATTTCTATTTTAAATTTTGTCACAATATAGAAAATTAAGCTCGATTAACATTGGCATTGGATTCATGTCGTTTTGAACTCTAAATTAAAAGTTAGAAACGATTTAGTGTGAACATATCAAGTTTATTAGCTAGTTAAATTGATCATTCTAAACTAATCATTGGTGCTCATTACAAAAAGGTTTACAAATGAAGCGTAATGCGTGACATCACGCAGTTTGGGATGGATTGGATTACTTGGAGACTTTGTCATAGCTATTTCAGTCTTAAATTTTATCAAAATGTAGAAAATTGAGCTAGTTTGACCTGGGTATTGTATTCGTGTCATTTTGAACACTAAATCAAAAGTTATAGATGATTTAGTCCGTACATGTCAAGTTGATCAGCTAGTTAAAATTATCCTTCTAAACTGATCATTCGTACTCCTTCAGTAAAGGCTTCTAAATGAAGTATAATGCATGAGAACACGCAGTTTGGTTTACATTGGATTACTTGTGGGCTTTGTCGTCTCGCTTTTAGACTAAAATATTGTCACGATATTGAAAGATGAGCTAGATTAACGTGAGCGTTGGATTCATGTCATTTTGAGCTCGAAATCTAGTGTGAAAGCCAATTTAGTGCGGACATGTCAAGTTGATCAGCTAGTTAAGAAGATCATTCTAAACAGATCATTGGTGCTCATTGAGAAAAGGTTTAAAAATCAAGCATAATGCATGGTATCACGCAGTTTGGGATAGATTGAATTACTTGGAGGATTTTTCGTAGTTATTTTGGTGTTAAATTTTATCACGATATAGAATATTAAGCTACGTTAACGTGGATGTCTGATTCAAGTCATTCTGAACTCTAAATCAAAAATTTACGAACGACTTAGTGCAAACATTTTCAGTTCATCGGCCAGTTAAAATGATCATTCTGAATAGATCAATGGTGTCCCTTGAGTAATGGCTTATAAATGACGCATAATGCATGGCATGACACATTTTTGGATACATTGGATTACTTGTAGGCTTTGTCGTACCTATTTCAGTCTTAAATTGCATCCCCATACCAAAAATTTGTATAGCTTAACGTGGGCTTTGAATTCATGTCATTTTTAACTCTAAATAAAAAATTTCGGATGATTTAGTGAGGACATGTCAAGTTGATCGGCCAGTTATATTGATCATTCTAAACTGATCATTGGTCCTCATTGAGTAAAGACTTATAAATGAAGCGTAATGCATGGCATAACACAGTTTATGATAGATTGGAGTAATTGGAGGCCTTTCCATACCTATTTTGGTCTGAAAGTTTTTCACAATATAGAAAATTGAGCTACCTTAATGTGGGCTTTGGATTTGTGTAATTTAGAACTTATATCAAATGTTATGAACGATTTAGTGCGGACATGTACAGTTGATCGGTCAATTAAAATGATCGTTCTAAACTGATCATTGGTCCTCCGAGAGTAAAGGCTTCTAAATGAAGCATAATGCATGAGCTCACACAGTTTGGTATACATTGGATTACATGGAGGCTTTTTGTAGCGCATTCAGTTTCAAATGTTGTCAAAATATTGAAAATTGAGCTAGATTTCATGTCATTTTGAGCTCGAAATCAAATGTTAAAGACAATTTAGCGCAGACATGTCAAGTTGATCAGCTCATTAAGAAGATCATTCTAAACAGATCATTGGTGCTCATTGGGAAACCATTTACATATCAAGCATAATGCATGGCATCATGTAGTTTGGGATAGATTTGATTACTTGGAGCCTTTGTCGTAGCTATTACTTGGAGGCATTGTCATAGATATTTGTATCTTAAATTTTGTAACAATATAGAAAATTATGCTAAATTAACATTGGCATTGGATTCTTGTCGTTTTGAACTCTAAATCAAAAGTTAGAGACTACTTAGTGTGAACATATTAAGTTTATTAGCTAGTTAAATTGATCATTCTAAACTTATCATTGGTGCTCACGAAAAGGTTTACAAATGAAGCATAATGCATGACATCACGCAGTTTGGGATGGATTGGATTACTTGGAGACTTTTTCATAGATATTTCGGTCTTAAATTTTATCAAAATGTAGAAAATTGAGCTAGCTTAACCTGGGTATTGGATTCGTGTCATTTTGAACACTAAATCAAAAGTTATAGACAATTTAGTCCGTACATGTCAAGTTGATCAGCTAGTTAAAATGATCCTTCTAAACTGATCGTTGGTGCTCCTTGAGTAAGGGCTTCTAAATGAAACATAATTCATGAGATCACACAATTTAGGATACATTGGATTACTAGGAGGCTTTATCCTAGCGCTTTTAGTCTCAAATGTCGTCACAATATTTAAACTGTAGCTAGATTAACGTGTGCATTGGATTCATGTCATTTTGAGCTCTAAATCAAATGTTAAAGGCGATTTAGTGCGGAAATGTCAAGTTGATCAGCTAGTTAAGAAGATCATTCTAAACAGATCACTGGTGCTCATTTAGCAAAGGTTTACAAATGAAGCATAATGCATGGCATCACATATATTGGGATATATTGGATTACTAGGAGGTATCATCTTAGCTATTTTGATATTAAATTTTGTCATAATATAGAACATTGAGCTAGATTAATGTGGACGTTGGATTCGTGTCATTCTGAAGTCTAAATCGAAAGCTACAGACGATGAAGTACAGACATGTCAAGATGATCGGCCAGTTAAAATGATCATTTTAACTGATCATTGGTGCTCATTAAGTAAAGGCTTATAAATGACGTATAATGCATGGTATCACGCAATTTTGGAGCACCAACGATTTATTGCGGACATGTCAAATCAATTGGCAACTTAAAGTGATCATTCTAAACTGATCATTGGTGCTCCTTAAGTAAATGCTTATAAATGAAGCATAATGTATGGTATCCCGCAGTTTAGGGTAGATTGGATTATCTGGAGGTTTTGTTGTAGATTTTTTGTTCTTAATTTTTTTCACAATATAGAAAATTGAGCTAGATTAATGTGGGCGTTTGATTCGTGTCATTCAGAACTCTAAATCAAATGCTACAGACGATTAAGTATGGACATGTCAAGATGATCGGCCAGTTAAATTGATCATTCTAAACTGATCATTGGTCCTTCTAGAGTATAGGCTTATAAATGAAGCATAGTGCATGGTATCGCATGGTATCACACAGCTTAGGATACATTGGACTACTTGGAGGCTTTGTCGTAGCTCTTTTAGTCTCAAATTTTGTCAGAATATTGAAAATTGAGCTAGATTAACGTGGTTATGGATTCATTTCATTTTCAACTCTAAATCAAATGTTAAAGACGATTTAGTGAGGACATGTCAAGTTGATCAGCTAGTTATTATGATCATTATAAATTGATCGTTGGTGCTCACTGAGCAAAGCTTTACAAATGAAACATAATGCATGGCATCACACAGGTTGGAATAGATTAGATTACTTGGAGGCTTTGTTGTAGATATTTCAGTCACAAATGCTGTCACAATATTGAAAATTGAGCTACCTTAATGTTGGCGTTGGATTCGTGTCATTCTGAACTCTAAATCAAAAGTTACGGACGATTTAGTGTGGACATGTTAAGTTGATCATTCTAAACTGGTTATTGGTACTCATTGCGCAAAGATTTACAAATGAAGCATAATGCATGGCATCACTTAGTTTAGGATAGATTGGATTACTTGGAGGCTTTGTCGTAGACTTTGTGGTGTTAAATTTTATCACAATATAGAAAATTGAGCTAGCTTAACATGGACGTTGGATTCATATCATTGAGATCTCTAAATCAAAAGTTATGGACTATTAGTGCTTTCATGTCAAGTCAATCTGCGAGTTAAAATGATCATTCTAAAGTGATCATTGCTTCTCCTTGAGTAAAGTCTTATATATGAAGCATAATGTCTAGCATCACACGTTTTTGAATAGATTAGATTACTTGGAGGCTTTGTCGTAGCTATTGTGGTTTTAAATTTTATCACAATATAGAAAACTGAGCTAGCTTCACAGTGGTGTTGGATTCGTGTCATTCTGAACTCTAAATCAAAAGTTACAAACCATTTAGTGCGGACATGTCAAGTTGATCAGCTAGTTAAATTGATCATTCCAAACTAATCATTGGTCCTGCTTGAGTAAAGGCTTATATATGAAGCATAATCTATGGAATCGCGCAGTTTAGGATAGATTGAATTACTTGATGGCTTTTTCGTAGACTTTGCGGTGTTATATTTTATCACAACACAGAAAACTGAGGTAGCTTAAAATGGGCGTTGGATTCGTGTCATGGATATCTATAAATCAAAAGTTACGGACTATTAGTGTGGGCATATCAAGTCAATCTGTGAATTAAAATGATCTTTCTAAAGTCATCATTGCTGCTCCTTGAGTAAAGGATTATAAATGAAGCATAATACCTCGCATCACGCAGTTTAGGATAGATTAGATTATTTGGAGGCTTCGCCGTAGCTATTGAGGTCTTAAATTTTATCACAATATAGAAAGCTGAGCTAGCTTCACGACGATGTTGGATTCGTATAAATCTTAACTCTAAATCAAAAGTTACAAATGATTTAGTACGGACATTTCAAGTTGATAATCTAGTTAAAATCATCATTCTAAACTGACCATTGGTTCTCATTGAGCAAAGGTTTACAAATGTCCCAATATAAAAAATTGAGCTAGCTTAACGTTGGTATTGGATCCGTGTCATTCTGAACTCTAAATCAAAAGTTACCCACAATTTAGTGCAGACATGTCAAGTTGATCAGCTAGTTAAACTGATCTTTCTAAACTAATTTGTGCTGCTCCTTGAGTAAAGGTTTATAAATAAAGCATAATGCATGGCATTAAGCAGTTCGGGATACATTCAATTACTCAGAGGCTTTGTTGTAGCTCTTTCAATCTCAAATGTTGTAACAATATTGAAATTGAGCTAGAAAAATGTGGGCTTGAGATTTCATGTCATTTTTAGATCTAAATAAAAAGTTAAAGACGATTTAGTACGGACATTTTAATTTGATTAGTTAGTTGTGAAATGATCATTATAAATTGATCATTGGTGCTCATTGAGGAAAGGTTTACAAATGAAGCATAATGCATGACATCACGCAGTTTGGAATAGATTGGATTACTTGGAGGCTTTGCCATAGCTCATTTAGCATCAAATGTTGTTACAATATTGAAAATTGAGCTAAATTAACGTGGTTTTTGGATTCATGTCATTCGAACTTTAAATCAAACGTTAAAGAAGATTTATTGTGGACTTGTCAAGTTGATCAGCTAGTTAAAATCATCATTCTAAAACTGATCACTGGTGCTCATTGAGCAATGGTTTACAAATCAAGCATAATGCATGGCTTCATATAGTTTGAGATAGATTGGATAACTTGGAGGCTTTGTCATATCTATTTCAGTATTAAATTTTATCACAATATAGAATATTGAGCTAGCTTAACGGGGGCCTTAGGTTTGTGTCATCCTGAACTCTAATCAAAAGTTTTGGACGATTTAGTGCAAACATGTAAAGTTTATCATCTACTTAAAATGATCATTATAAACTTATCATTTGTGCCCATTGAGTAAAGTTTTATAAATGAAGCATAATGCATGGCATCACGTAGATTGGGATAGATTGCATTACTTGGAGGCTTCGTCGTACCAATTTCTGTCTGAAATTTTATCACAGTATAGAATATTGACATAGCTTAACAAGGGCCTTGGCTTCATGTCATTATGAACGCTAAATGATCAATTTAGGGTTGACATATCAAGTTGATCTGCAATTAAGATGATCATTCTAATCCGATCATTAGTGCTTCTTGAGTAAAGACTTATAAATGAAGAATAATGCATGGTATCATGCAGTTTGGCATACATTGGATTACGTGGACACTTGTCAAAGCTGTTTCACTCTCAAATGTTGTCACAATATTTAAAACTGAGGTAAATTAACATGGGCATTGATTCATGTCAATTTGAGCTCTAAATCAAATGTTAAAGACGATTTAGTGCGGACATGTCAAGTTGATCGGCTAGTTAAAATGATCATTCTAAACAGATCATTGGTGCTCATTGAGTAAAGGCGTATAAATCAAGCATAATCTATTGTATCACGCAGTTTGGGATACACTGGATTACTTGGACTCTTTGTCATAGCTCTTTTAGTCTCAAATATTGCCACAACATTGAAAACTGAGCTAGATTAATGTGGGCATTGGTTTCAATTCATATGAGTTTTAAATCAAATGTTAAATACGAGTTACTGTAGACATGTCAAGTTAATATGCTAGTTAAAATCATAATTCTAAACTAAAAATTGGTGTTTATTAAGCAAAGGTTTAAAAATAAAGCATAATGCACGACATCATGCATTTTGGGATAGATTGGATTATTTGGAGACTTTATCGTAGCTCTTTCAGTCTTAAATGTTGTCATAATACAAAAAATTTGGCTAGCTTAACGTGGGCGTTGGATTCATTTCATTTGAAGTTCTAGATCAATTGTTAAAGATGATTAAATGCAAACATTTCAAGTAATCAGTTACTTAAGATAATCATTCTTAACTGATCATTGGTGCTCATTTAGCAAAGATTTACAAATGAAGCATAATGGATGGCATCATACTGTTTGGCATAAATTGGATTATTGTGAGTCCTTGTCGTAGTTATTTCAGTCTTAAATTTCATCACAATATAGAAACTTGAGCCAGTTTAACGTGGGCATTGGATTCATGACACTCCTAATTCGAAATCAAAAGTTACGGATGATTTAATGTGGATATGTCAAGTTGATCGGCCAGTTAAAATGATCGTTCTAAACTGTTCATTGGTGCTCCTTGATTAAAGGCTCATAAATGAAGTATAATGCATGGCATCATGCATTTTGGGATATATTGGATTACTTCAAGGCCTTTTCATAGCTGTTTCAGTCTAAAATCTTGTCACAATATTGAAAATTGAGCTAGATAAACGTGGGCATTGGATTCATATCATTTTGAGTTCTAAATCAAATGTTCAAGCCGATTTAGTGTGGACATGTCAAGTTGATCAACTAGTTAAAATGATCATTCTAAATTATCATTGATGCTCATTAAGCAAAAGTTAACAAATGAACCATAATGCATGACATCACGCACTTTGGGAAAGGTTGGATTACTGTAGGATTTTCCGTAGATATTTCTGTCACAATATAAAAAATTGAGCTTGCTGAACATGGGAATTGGATTCGTGTCATTCTGAACTCTAAATTAAAAGTAAAGGACGATTTTGTGCGGACATTTCAAGTTGATCAGCCAGTTAAAATGATCATTCTAAACTGATCAGTGGTACTCCTTGAGTATTTGCTTATATATGAAGCATAATTCATTGCATCACACAATTTGGAATACTTTGGATTATTGGGAGGCTCTGTGGTAACTCTTTCAGTCTCAAATGTTGTCACAATATTGAAAATTGAGCTAGATTAACGTGGGTATTGGATTCGTGTCATTCCGAAATCTAAATCAAAAGTTACTGACGATTTAGTGCATACATGTCAAGTTAATCGGCCCATTGAAATGATCATTCTAAACTGATCATTGGTGCTCCCTGCGTAAAGGCTTATAAATGGAGAATAATCCCTTGCATCACAGAGTTTGGGATACATTGGCTTACTTTGAGACTTTATCATAGCTCTATTCGTTTCATATAATGTCACAATATTGAAAATTGAGATAGATTAATGTGGGCGTTGGATTCATGTGATTTTGAACTCTAAATCAATTGTTAAAGAAGATAGTTCGGACATGTCAAATTGATCATCTAGTTAAAATATTCATTCTAAATTTATCATTGGTGCCCATTGAGCAACGGTTTTACCAATGATGCATAATTCATGGCATCACTCAGTTTGGGATAGATTGGATAACTTGGAGGCATTGTCGTAGCTATTTCAGTCTTAAATTTTGCACAATATAGAAAATTGAGCTAGCTTAACGTGGGCATTGGATTCGTGTCATTCGGAACTCTAAATCAAAAGTTAAGGATGATTTAGTGCGGACATGTCAAGTGATAGACCAGTTAAAATGATCATTCTAAAAAGATCATTGGTCCTCGTTGAGTAAAGGTTTCTAAATGAAGCATAATGCATGAAAACACGCAGTTTGGGATTAATTGGATTACTTGGTGGCTTTCTCATAGTTACTTCGGTCTTAAATTTTATCACAATATAGAAATTGAGCTAACTCAACGTGGGCGTTCGATTCATGTCATTCTGAACTGTAAATCAAAAGTTACAGATGGTTTAGTGTGGACATGTCAAGTTGATTAGCCAGTTAAAATGATCATTCTAAACTGATCATTGGTGCTCCTTCCGTAAAGGCTTATAAATGAAGCATAATCCATATCATAACGCAGTTTGGGATACATTGGATTACTTGGAGGCTCTGTCGTAGCTCTTTAAGTCTCCAATATTGCCATTATATTTAGAATTGAGCTACATTAACGTGGGCGTTGGATTCATGTCATTTTGAGTTCTAAATCAAATGCTAAAGAAGATTTAGTGTGGACATGTCATGTTGATCTGCAAGTTAAAATGATCGTTCTAAACTGGTCATTGGTGATCATGTAGCAAAGGTTTACAAATGATGTATAATGCATGCCATCCCACAGCTTGGGATAGATTGGATCACTTCGAGGCTTTGTCATAACTATTTTAGTCACAATATAGAATATTGTGCTAGTTTAACATGGGCATTGAATTCAGCATTCTGGACCCTAAATCAAAAGTTAAGGGCGATTTAGTGCACACATTTCAAGTTGGTCGCCCAGTTAAAATGATCATTCTAAACTGATCATTAGTGCTCCATGGGTAAAGGTTTGTAAATGAAGTATAATGAATGGCATCACGTTGTTTGGAATACATTGGATTATTTGTTGGCTTTTTCGTAGCTCTTTCTGTCTCAAATGTTGTCACAATATTGAAAATTGAGTTAGATTAACGTGGGTGTTGGATTCGTGTCATTCTAAACTCTAAATCACAAGTTATAGACAATTTAGTACATACATGTCAAGTTGATCGACCAATTAAAATGATCATTCTTAACGGATCATTGGTGCTCCTTGAGTAAAGGCTTATAAATGATGCATAATGCATGGCAATACGCAGTTTTCTATACATTGAATTACTTGTATGCCTTGTCGTAACTCTTTCTGTCTCAAACGTTGTAACAATATTGAAAACTGAGCTAGATTAACATGGGCGTTGGATTCATGTCATTTTGAGTTCCAAATCAAATGATAAAGAAAATATAGTGCGCACAAATCATGTTGATTAGCAAGTTAAAATGATCATTCTAAACTTATCATTGGTGCTCATTGAGCAAAGCTTTACACATGAGGCATAATGCATGCCATCACGCAGTTTGGGATAGATTGGGTCATTTGAAGCTTTGTTGTAGCTATTTCGGTCTTAAATGTTGTCACAATATAGAATATTGAGCTAGCTTAATGTGGGCGTTGGATTCATGTCATTCTTATCTCTAAATCAAAAGTTACAAACGATTTAGTACTGACATTTCAAGTTGATCAGCTAGTTAAAATCATCATTCTAAACTGACCATTGGTTCTCATTGAGCAAAGGTTTACAAATGTCCCAATATAAAAAATTGAGCTAGCTTAACGTTGGTATTGGATCCGTGTCATTCTGAACTGTAAATCAAAAGTTACCCACGATTTAGTGCAGACATGTCAAGTTGATCAGCTAGTTAAACCGATCTTTCTAAACTAATTTGTGCTGCTCCTTGAGTAAAGGTTTAAAAATAAAGCATAATGCATGGCATTAAGCAGTTCGGGATACATTGGATTACTTAGAGGCATTGTTGTAGCTCTTTCAATCTCAAATGTTGTAACAATATTGAAAATTGAGCTAGAAAAATGTGGGCCTGAGATTTCATGTCATTTTGAGATCTAAATAAAAAGTTAAAGACGATTTAGTACGGACATTTTAATTTGATTAGTTAGTTGAGAAATGATCATTATAAATTGATCATTAGTGCTCATTGAGGAAAGGTTTACAAATGAAGCATAATGCATGACATCACGTAGTTTGGAATAGATTGGATTACTTGGAGGCTTTGCCATAGCTCATTTAGCATCAAATGTTGTCACAATATTGAAAATTGAGCTAAATCAACATGGTTTTTGGATTCATGTCATTCGAACTTTAAATCAAACGTTAAAGAAGATTTATTGTGGACTTGTCAAGTTGATCATCTAGTTAAAATCATCATTCTAAAACTGATCACTGGTGCTCATTGAGCAATGGTTTACAAATGAAGCATAATGCATGGCTTCATATAGTTTGGGATAGATTGGATAACTTGGAGGCTTTGTCATATCTATTTCAGTATTAAATTTTATCACAATATAGAATATTGAGCTAGCTTAACGGGGGCCTTAGGTTTGTGTCATCCTGAACTCTAATCAAAAGTTTTGGACGATTTAGTGCAAACATGTAAAGTTTATCATCTACTTAAAATGATCATTATAAACTTATCATTGGTGCCCATTGAGTAAAGTTTTATAAATGAAGCATAATGCATGGCATCACGTAGATTGGGATAGATTGTATTACTTGGAGGCTTCGTCGTACCAATTTCTGTCTGAAATCTTATCACAATATAGAATATTGACATAGCTTAACAAGGGCCTTGGCTTCATGTCATTATGAACGCTAAATGATCAATTTAGGGTTGACATATCAAGTTGATCTGCAATTAAGATGATCATTCTAATCTGATCATTAGTGCTTCTTGAGTAAAGACTTATAAATGAAGAATAATGCATGGTATCATGCAGTTTGGCATACATTGGATTACGTGGACGCTTGTCAAAGCTATTTCACTGTCAAATGTTGTCACAATATTTAAAACTGAGGTAAATTAACATGGCACTGATTCATGTCAATTTGAGCTCTAAATCAAATGTTAAAGACGATTTAGTGCGGACATGTCAAGTTGATCGGCTAGTTAAAATGATCATTCTAAACAGATCATTGGTGCTCATTGAGTAAAGGCGTATAAATCAAGCATAATCTATTGTATCACGCAGTTTGGGATACATTGGATTACTTGGATTCTTTGTCATAGCTCTTTTAGTCTCAAATATTGCCACAACATTGAAAACTGAGCTAGATTATTGTGGGCATTGGTTTCAATTTATATGAGTTTTAAATCAAATGTTAAATACGAGTTACTGCAGACATGTCAAGTTAATATGCTAGTTAAAATCATAATTCTAAACTAAAAATTGGTGTTTATTCAGCAAAGGTTTAAAATTAAAGCATAATGCATGACATCATGCATTTTGGGATAGATTGGATTATTTGGAGACTTTATCGTAGCTCTTTCAGTCTTAAATGTTGTCATAATATAAAAAATTTGGCTAGCTTAACGTGGGGGTTGGATTCATTTCATTTGGAGTTCTTGATCAATTGTTAAAGATGATTAAATGCAAACATTTCAAGTTAATCAGTTACTTAAGAAAATCATTCTTAACTGATTATTGGTGCTCATTTAGCAAAGATTTACAAATGAAGCATAATGGATGGCATCATACAGTTTGGCATAAATTGGATTATTGTGAGTCCTTGTCGTAGTTATTTCAGTCTTAAATTTCATCACAATATAGAAACTTGAGCTAGTTTAACGTAGGCATTGGATTCATGATACTCTTAATTCAAAATCAAAAGTTACGGATGATTTAATGCGGATATGTCAAGTTGATCGGCCAGTTAAAATGATCGTTCTAAACTGTTCATTGGTGCTCCTTGATTAAAGGCTCATAAATGAAGTATAATGCATGACATCATGCATTTTGGGATATATTGGATTACTTCAAGGCTTTTTCATAGCTATTTCAGTCTAAAATCTTGTCACAATATTGAAAATCGAGCTAGATAAACGTGGGCATTGGATTCATATCATTTTGAGTTCTAAATCAAATGTTCAAGCCAAGTTAGTGTGGACATGTCAAGTGGATCAACTAGTTAAAATAATCATTCTAAATTATCATTGATGCTCATTAAGCAAAGGTTTACAAATGAACCATAATGCGTGACATCACGCACTTTGGGAAAGGTTGGATTACTGTAGGATTTTTCGTATATATTTCTGTCACAATATAAAAAATTCAGCTTGCTGAACATGGGAATTGGATTCATGTCATTCTGAACTCTAAATCAAAAGTAAAGGACAATTTAGTGCGGACATTTGAAGTTGATCAGCCAGTTAAAATGATCATTCTCAACTAATCAGTGGTACTCGTTGAGTAATTGCTTATATATGAAGCATAATTCATTGCATCACACAGTTTGGAATACTTTGGATTATTGGGAGGCTCTATGGTAACTCTTTCAGTCTCAAATGTTGTCACAATATTGAAAATTGAGCTAGATTAACGTGGGTATTGGATTCGTGTCATTCCAAAATCTAAATCAAAAGTTACTGACGATTTAGTGCATACATATCAAGTTAATCGGCCCATTAAAATGATCATTCTAAACTGATCATTGGTGCTCCCTGCGTAAAGGCTTAAAAATGGAGAATAATCCATGGCATCACAGAGTTTGGGATACATTGGCTTACTTGGAGACTTTATCATAGCTCTATTCGTTTCATATATTGTCACAATATTGAAAATTGAGATAGATTAACGTGGGCGTTGGATTCATGTGATTTTGAACTCTAAATCAATTGTTAAAGAAGATAGTGCGGACATGTCAAGTTGATCATCTAGTTAAAATATTCATTCTAAATTTATCATTGGTGCTCATTGAGCAACGGTTTACCAATGATGCATAATTCATGGCATCACTCAGTTTGGGATAGATTGGATAACTTGGAGGCGTTGTCATAGCTATTTCAGTCTTAAATTTTGCACAATATAGAAAATTGAGATAGCTTAACGTGGGCATTGGATTCGTGTCATTCGGAACTCTAAATCAAAAGTTAAGGATGATTTAGTGCAGACATGTCAAGTTATAGGCCAGTTAAAATGATCATTCTAAAAAGATCATTGGTCCTCGTTGAGTAAAGGTTTCTAAATGAAGCATAATGCATGACAACACGCAGTTTAAGATTAATTGGATTACTTGGTGGCTTTCTCATAGTTACTTCGTTCTTAAATTTTGTCACAATATAGAAATTGAGCTAACTCAACGTGGGCGTTCGATTCATGTCATTCTGAACTGTAAATCAAATGTTACAGATGGTTTAGTGCGGATATGTCAAGTTGATTGCCCAGTTAAAATGATCATTCTAAACTGATCATTGGTGCTCCTTCCGTAAAGGCTTATAAATGAAGCATAATCCCTATCATAACGCAGTTTGGGATACATTGGATTACTTGGAGGCTCTGTCCTAGCTCTTTAAGTCTCCAATATTGCCATAATATTTAGAATTGAGCTACATTAACGTGGGCATTGGATTCTTGTCATTTTGAGTTCTAAATCAAATGCTAAAGACGATTTAGTGCAGGCATGTCATGTTGATCTTCAAGTTAAAATGATCGTTCTAAACTGATCATTGGTTTTCATGTAGCAAAGGTTTACAAATGATGTATAATGCATGCCATCCCACAGCTTGGGATAGATTGGATCACTTCGAGGCTTTGTCATAACTATTTTAGTCACAATATAGAATATTGAGCTAGTTTAACATGGGCATTGAATTCAGCATTCTGGACACTAAATCAAAAGTTAAGGGCGATTTAGTGCAGACATTTCAAGTTGGTCGTCCAGTTAAAATGATCGTTCTAAACTGATCATTAGTGATCCATGGGTAAAGGTTTGTAAATGAAGTATAATGAATGGCATCACGTTGTTTGGAATACATTGGATTATTTGTAGTCTTTTTCGTAGCTCTTTCTGTCTCAAATGTTGTCACAATATTGAAAATTGAGTTAGATTAACGTGGGTGTTGGATTCATGTCATTCTAAACTCTAAATCACAAGTTATAGACGATTTAGTACATACATGTCAAGTTGATCGACCAATTAAAATGATCATTCTTAACGGATCATTGGTGCTCCTTGAGTAAAGGCTCATAAATGATGCATAATGCATGGCAACACGCAATTTTCTATACATTGAATTACTTGTATGCTTTGTCGTAACTCTTTCTATCTCAAATGTTGTAACAATATTGAAAACTGGGCTAGATTAACATGGGCGTTGGATTCATGTCATTTTGAGTTCCAAATCAAATGTTAAAGACAATATAGTGAGGACAAATCATGTTGATTAGCAAGTTAAAATGATCATTCTAAACTTATCATTGGTGCTCATTGAGCAAAGCTTTACACATGAGGCATAATGCATGCCATCACGCAGTTTGGGATAGATTGGATCATTTGAAGCTTTGTTGTAGCTATTTCGGTCTTAAATGTTGTCACAATATAGAATATTGAGCTAGCTTAACGTGGGCGTTGGATTCATGTCATTCTTATCTCTAAATCAAAAGTTACAAACAATTTAGTACGGACATTTCAAGTTGATCAGCTAGTTAAAATCATCGTTCTAAACTGACCATTGGTTCTCATTGAGCAAAGGTTTACAAATGTCCCAATATAAAAAATTGAGCTAGCTTAACGTTGGTATTGGATCCGTGTCATTCTGAACTCTAAATCAAAAGTTACCCACGATTTAGTGCAGACATGTCAAGTTGATCAGCTAGTTAAACCGATCTTTCTAAACTAATTTGTGCTGCTCCTTGAGTAAAGGTTTATAAATAAAGCATAATGCATGGCATTAAGCAGTTCGGGATACATTGAATTACTTAGAGGCTTTGTTGTAGCTCTTTCAATCTCAAATGTTGTAACAATATTGAAAATTGAGCTAGAAAAATGTGGGCCTCAGATTTCATGTCATTTTGAGATCTAAATAAAAAGTTAAAGACGATTTAGTACAGACATTTTAATTTGATTAGTTAGTTGTGAAATGATCATTATAAATTGATCATTGGTGCTCATTGAGGAAAGGTTTACAAATGAAGCATAATACATGACATCACGCAGTTTGGAATAGATTGGATTACTTGGAGGCTTTGCCATAGCTCATTTAGCATCAAATGTTGTCACAATATTGAAAATTGAGTTAAATCAAACGTTAAAGAAGATTTATTGCGCACTTGTCAAGTTGATCAGCTAGCTAAAATCATCATTCTAAAACTGATCATTGGTGCTCATTGAGCAATGGCTTACAAATGAAGCATAATGCATGGCTTCATATAGTTTGGGATAGATTGGATAACTTGGAGGCTTTGTCATATCTATTTAAGTATTAAATTTTATCACAATATAGAATATGGAGCTAGCTTAACGGTGGCCTTAGATTTGTGTCAACCTGAACTCTAATCAAAAGTTTTGGACGATTTAGTGCAAACATGTAAAGTTTATCATCTACTTAAAATGATCATTATAAACTTATCATTGGTGCCCATTGAGTAAAGTTTTATAAATGACGCATAATGCATGGCATCACGTAGATTGGGATAGATTGCATTACTTGGAGGCTTCGTCGTATCAATTTCTGTCTGAAATTTTATCACAATATAGAATATTGACATAGCTTAACAAGGGCCTTGGATTCATGTCATTATGAACTCTAAATGATCAATTTAGGGTTGACATATCAAGTTGATCTGCAATTAAGATGATCATTCTAATCCGATCATTAGTGCTTCTTGAGTAAAGACTTATAAATGAAGAATAATGCATGGTATCATGCAGTTTGGCATACATTGGATTACGTGGACGCTTGTCAAAGCTGTTTCACTCTCAAATGTTGTCACAATATTTAAAACTGAGGTAAATTAACATGGGCATTGATTCATGTCAATTTGAGCTCTATATCAAATGTTAAAAACGATTTAGTGCGGATATGTCAAGTTGATCGGCTAGTTAAAATGATCATTCTAAACAGATCATTGGTGCTCATTGAGTAAAGGCGTATAAATCAAGCATAATCTATTGTATCACGCAGTTTGGGATACATTGGATTACTTGGATTCTTTGTCATAGCTCTTTTAGTCTCAAATATTGCCACAACATTGAAAACAGAGCTAGATTAATGTGGGCATTGGTTTCAATTCATATGAGTTTTAAATCAAATGTTAAATATGAGTTACTGTAGACATGTCAAGTTAATAGGCTAGTTAAAATCATAATTCTAAACTAAAAATTGGTGTTTATTGAGCAAAGGTTTAAAAATAAAGCATAATGCACGACATCATGCATTTTGGGATATATTGGATTATTTGGAGACTTTATCGTATCTCTTTCAGTCTTAAATGTTGTCATAATATAAAAAATTTGGCTAGCTTAACGTGGGCATTGGATTCATTTCATTTGGAGTTCTAGATCAATTGTTAAAGATGATTAAATGCAAACATTTCAAGTTAATCAGTTACTTAAGAAAATTATTCTTAACTGATCATTGGTGCTCATTTAGCAAAGATTTACAAATGAAGCATAATGGATGGCATCATACAGTTTGGCATAAATTGGATTATTGTGAGTCTTTGTCGTAGTTATTTCAGTCTTAAATTTCATCACTATATAGAAACTTGAGCTAGTTTAACGGGGGCATTGGATTCATGACACTCTTAATTCGAAATCAAAAGTTACGGATGATTTAATGCGGATATGTCAAGTTGATCGGCCAGTTAAAATGATCGTTCTAAACTGTTCATTGGTGCTCCTTGATTAAAGGCTCATCAATGAAGTATAATGCATGGCATCATGCATTTTGGGATATATTGGATTACTTCAAGGCTTTTTCATAGCTGTTTCAGTCTAAAATCTTGTCACAATATTGAAAATTGAGCTAGATAAACGTGGGCATTGGATTCATATCATTTTGAGTTCTAAATCAAATGTTCAAGCCAATTTAGTGTGGACATGTCAAGTTGATCAACTAGTTAAAATGATCATTCTAAATTATCATTGATGCTCATTAAGCAAAAGTTTACAAATGAACCACAATGCATGACATCACGCACTTTGGGAAAGGTTGGATTACTGTAGGATTTTTCGTAGATATTTCTGTCACAATATAAAAAATTGAGCTTGCTGAACATGGGAATTGGATTCGTGTCATTCTGAACTCTAAATCAAAAGTAAAGGATGATTTAGTGCGGACATTTCAAGTTGATCAGCCAGTTAAAAGGATCATTCTAAACTGATCAGTGGTACTCCTTGAGTAATTGCTTATATATGAAGCATATTTTATTGCATTACACATTTTGGAATACTTTGGATTATTGGGAGGCTCTGTGGTAACTCTTTCAGTCTCAAATGTTGTCACAATATTGAAAATTGAGCTAGATTAACGTGGGTATTGGATTCGTGTCATTCTGAAATCTAAATCAAAAGTTACTGACGATTTAGTGCATACATGTCAAGTTAATCGGCCCACTAAAATGATCATTCTAAACTGATCATTGGTGCTCCCTGCGTAAAGGCTTATAAATGGAGAATAATCCATGGCATCACAAAGTTTGGGATACATTGGCTTACTTGGAGACTTTATCATAGCTCTATTCGTTTCATATATTGTCACAATATTGAAAATTGAGATAGATTAATGTGGGCGTTGGATTCATGTGATTTTGAACTCTAAATCAATTGTTAAAGAAGATAGTGTGGATATGTCAAGTTGATCATCTAGTTAAAATATTCATTCTAAATTTATCATTGCTGCTCATTGAGCAACGGTTTACCAATGATGCATAATTCATGGCATCACTCAGTTTCGGATAGATTGGATAACTTGGAGGCGTTGTCGTAGCTATTTCAGACTTAAATTTTGCACAATATAGAAAATTGAGCGAGCTTAACGTGGGCATTGGATTCGTGTCATTCGGAACTCTAAATCAAAAGTTAAGGATGATTTAGTGCGGACATGTCAAGTGATAGGCCAGTTCAAATGATCATTCTAAACTTATCATTGGTGCTCATTGAGTAAATGTTTACCAATAGTGCATAATTCACGGCATCACTCAGTTTGGGATAAATTGGATAACTTGGAGGCTTTGTCATAACTATTATGTCTTAAATGTTGTCACAATATAGAATATTGCGCTAGCTTAACGTGGTCATTGAATTCTTGTCATTCTGGACCCTAAATCAAAAGTTAAGGAAGATTTAGTGTGGACATGTCAAGTTCGTCGGCCAGTTAAAATGATTATTATAAACTGATCATTGGTGCTCTTTGAGTAAAGGTTTGTAGTTGAAGCATAATGCATGATATCACGCTGTTTGGAACACATTGGGTTATTTGGAGGTTTGTCATAGCTCTTTCAATCTCAAATCTTGTCACAATATTGAAATTTGAGTTAGATTAACGTGGGCATTGGATTCATGTCATTATCAACTCAAAATCAAAAGTTACAGACGATTTAGTGCATATATGTCAAATTGATCGACCAATTAAAATGATCATTCTTAAATGATCATTGGTACTCTTTGTGTAAATTGTTATAAATGAATCATAATGCATGGCATCAGGAAGTTTAGGATACATTGAATTAATTGGAGGCTTTGTTCTAATTCTTTCATTCTCAAATATTGTAACAATATTGAAAACTGAGCTAGATTAACATGGGCATTGGATTCATGTCATTTTGAGTTCGAAATCAAATGTTAAAAAATATTTAGTGTGGACATTTCATGTTGATGAGCAAGTTAAAATGATCATTCTAAATTGATCGTTGGTGCTCATTGAGAAAAGGTTTACAAATGAGGCATAATGCATGCCATTATGCAGTTCGGGATATATTGGATCATTTTGAAGGTTTGTTGTAGCTATTTAGGTTTTAAATATTGTCACAATATAGAATATTAAGCTAGCTTAACGTGGGCATTGGAATAGTGTCATTCTGAATTCTAAATCAAAAGTTTCGTACAATTTAGTTCGGACATGCTGAACACAAAATCAAAAGTTATAGATGATTTAGTACGTACATGTCAAGTTTATCGCCTAGTTGAAATGATCATTCTAAACTGAGTAATGAATAATAATGCATGGCATCACGCACTTTGGGATACATTGGATTACTTGGAGGCTTCTTCGTAGCTATTTTGGTCTTAAATTTTATCACAATATAGAAAATTGAGGTAGGTTAATGTGGGCATTGGATTCAGGTCATTCTGAACTCTAAATCAAAAGCTAAGAATTTGTGCGTACATATCAAGTTGATCGGCCAATTAAAATGATCATTCTAATCTGATCATTGGTGACCCTTGAGTAAAGGGTTATAAATGAAGCATTCGGCTTATAAACTTGACATTTCCGTACTGAATTGTCCAAAACTTTTTATTAGAGTTCAGAATGACACAAATCCAAGGCCCACGTTAAGCTAGATCAATATTTTATATTGTGACAAAATTTAATACTGAAATATCTATGACAAATCATCCAAGTTATCCAATCTATCCCAAACTATATGAAGCCATGCATTATGCTTCATTTGTAAACCATTGCACAATGAGCACCAATGATCCGTTTAGAATGATGATTTTAACTACCTGATCAACTTGGCAAATGTGCAATAAATCTTCTTTAACATTTGATTTAAAGTTCGAATGACACGAATCCAAAACCCACGTTAATTTAACTCAATTTTCAATATTGTGAAAACATTTGATACTAAAAGAGCTATGGCAAAACCTCCAAGTAATACAATCTATCCCAAATTACGTGATGCCATGCATTATGATTCATTTGTAAACCTTTCCTCAATGAGCACCAATGATCAGTTTAAAATGAATATTTCAAAACAAACTAATCAACTTGAAATGTCCGCACTAAATCATCTTTAACTTTTGATTTAGAGCTCAAAATGACATGAAATCCTAGGCCCACATTAATCTAGCTCAATTTTCAATATTGTCAAAACATTTGAGATTGAAAGAGCTACGACAAAGCCTCTAAATAATCCAATGTATCCCAAACTGCGTAATGCCATGCATTATGCTTTATTTATAAACCTTTACTCAAGGAGCAACACAAATTAGTTTAGAATGATCATTTTAACTGGCTGATCAACTTAACATGTCTGCACTAAATCGTCCATCAGTTTTGATTTATTGTTCAGAATGACACGAATCCAATGCCAACGTTAATCTAGCTCAATTTTTTATATTGTGACATTTGTAAACCTTTGCTCAAGGAGAACCAATGATCAGTTTAGAATGATGATTTTATCTAGCTGATCAACTTGGAATGTCCGCACTAAATCGTTTGTAACTTTTGATTTAAAGTTCAGAATGACACGAATCCAACACCCCCGTGAAACTAGCTCAGCTTTCTATATTGTGATAAAATTTAAGACTGCAATAGCTACGGTGAAGCCTCCAAATAATCTAATCTATCCTAAACTGTGTGATGCGAGACATTATGCTTCATTTATAAGCCTTTACTCAAGGAGCAGCAATGATGACTTTAGAATGATAATTTTAATTCGCAGATTGACTTGACATGTCCGCACTAATAGTCCGTAACTTTTGATTTAGAGATCTCAATGATACGAATACAACACCCATGTTAAGCTAGCTCAAGTTTCTATATTGTGATAAAATTTAACATCCCAAAGTCTACGACAAAGCCACCAAGTAATCCAATCTATCCTAAACTACGCGATGCCATGAATTATGCTTCATCTATAAGCCATTACTCAAGGAGGACCAATGATCAGTTTATAATGATCAATTTAACTAGCTGATCAACTTGACATGTCCGCACTAAATAGTTTGTAACTTTTGATTTAGAGTTCAGAATGATACGAATCCAACACCGTCGTGAAGCTAGCTCAGTTTTCTATATTGTGATAAAATTTAAGACCGAAATAGCTACAGCAAGGCCTACAAATAATCTAATCTATCCTAAAATGCGTGATGCCATACATTATTCTTCATTTATAAGACTTTACTCAAGGAGCAACAATGATCACTTTAGAATGATCATTTTAACTCGCAGATTGACTTCAAATGTCCGCACTAATAGTCCATAACTTTTGATTTATAGATCTCAATAACAAGAATCCAACGTCTATGTTAAGCTAGCTCAATGTTTTATATTGTGATAAAATTTAACACCACAAAGTCTACGACGAAGCCTCCAAGTAATCCAATCCATCCTAAACTGGGTGATGCCATGCATTATGCTTCATTTGTAAACCTTTGTGCAATGAGTACCAATGATCAGTTTAGAATGATCAACTTGACATGTCCACACTAAATCGTCTATAACTTTTGATTTAGAGTTCAGAATGACACGAATCCAACGCCAACCTTAAGCTAGCTCAATTTTCAATGTTGTGACAGCATTTGTGACTGAAATATCTACGACAAAACATCCAAGTAATCTAATCTATTCCAACTTGTGTGATGTCCTGCATTATGTTTCATTTGTAAGATTTTGCTCAATGAGCACCAACGATCAATTTATAATGATCGTTTTAACTAGCTGATCAACTTGACATGTCCGCACTAAATCGTCTTTGACATTTGATTTAGAATTCAAAATGAAATGAATCCACAACCACGTTGATCTAGCTCAATTTTCAATATTGTGACAAAATTTGAGACTGAAAGAGCTACGACAAAGCCTCCAAGTAATCCAATGTATCATAAACTGCATGATACCATGCATTATGCTTCATTTATAAGCCTTTACCCTATGAGGACCAATGATTAGTTTAAAATGATCAATTTAACTGGCCGATCATCTTGACATGTCCGTACTTATTCGTCTGTAGTTTTTGATTTAGAGTTCTGAATGATCCGAATCCAACGCCCACATTAAGGTAGCTCAATTTTCTATATTGTGAAAAAATTAAGAACAAAAAACCTACGACAAAGCCTCCAAATAATCCAATCTATTCTAAACTGCAGGTTGACATGCATTATGCTTCATATATATGCCATTACTAAAGGAGGACCAATGATCAATTTATAATGATCAATTTAACTAGCTGATCAACTTGACATGTCTGCACTAAATCGTTTGTAACTTTTGATTTAGAGTTCAGAATGACACGAATCCAACAGCGCCGTGAAGCTAGCTCAGTTTTCTATATTGTGATATAATTTAAGACCGCCATAGCTACAGCAAAGCCTACAAAAAATCTAATCTATCCTAAAATGCATGATGCCAACCATTATTCTTTATTTATAAGACTTTACTCAAGGAGCAGCAATGATCACTTTGGAATGATAATTTTAACTCGCAGATTGACTTGAAATGTCCGCACTAATAGTCCATAACTTTTGCTTTAGAGATCTCAATGATACGAATCCAACGTCCATGTTAAGCTAGCTCAATTTTCTATATTGTGATAAAATTTAGCACCGCAAAGTCTACGACAAAGCCTATAAGTAATCCAATCTATCCTAAACTACGTGATGCCATGTATTATGCTTCATTTGTAAACCGTTCGCAATGAGTACCAATGATCAGTTTAGAATGATCAACTTGACATGTACGCACTAAATCGTCTGTAACTTTTGATTTAGAGTTCAGAACGACATGAATCCAACGCCAATGTTAAGCTAGCTCAATTTTCAATATTGTGACAGCATTTGTGACTGAAATATCTACGACAAAGCCTCCAAGTAATCTAATCTATTCCAACTTGTGTGATGTCATGCATTATGTTTCATTTGTAAAGCTTTTCTCAATGAGCACCAATGATCAATTTATAATGATCATTTTAACTAGCGGATCAACTTGACATGTCCGCACTAAATCGTCTTTAACATTTGATTTAGAGTTCAAAATGAAATGAATCCAATCCACGTTGATCTAGCTTATTTTTCAGTATTGTGACAAAATTTGAGAGTGAAAGAGCTACCACAAAGCCTCCAAGTCCAACGTATCTAAACTGCATGATACCATGCATTATGCTTCATTTATAAGCCTTTACTCTATGAGGACCAATGATCAGTTTAAAATGATCAATTTAACTGGCCGATCATCTTGAAATGTCTGTACTTAATCGTTTGTAGTTCTTGTTTTAGAGTTCAGAATGACCCAAATCCAACGCCTTCATTAAGCTAGCTCAATTTTCTATATTGTGAAAAAATTAAGAACAAAAAACCTACGACAAAGCCTCCAAATAATCCAATCTATCCTAAAGTGTAGGTTGACATGCATTATGCTTCATTTATAAGCATTTACATAAGGAGCATCAATGATCAGTTTAGAATGATCACTTTAAGTTGATGATCGATTTGACATGTCCACACTAAATCATTCGTAACTTTTGATTTAGAGTTCAGAATGACATGACTCTAATGCCCACGTTAAGCTAGCTCAATTCTCTATATTGTGACCCAATTTAAGATAGAAATAGCTACGAAAAAGCCTCCAAGTAATCCAATGTATCCCAAATTGCTTAATGCCATGCATTACGCGTCATTTATAAGCGTTTACTCAAGGGGCAACAGTGTTCACTTTAGAATGATCGTTATAACTTGTCGATCAACTAGACATGTTTGCACTAAATGCTCCATAACTTTTGATGTTTAGAGTTCAGAATTACATGAATCAAACGCCCAGGTTAAGCTAGCTCAATATTCTATATTGTGATCAAATTGAAGACCAAAATAGGTGAGATGAAGCCTCCAACTAATCCAATATATCCGAAAATGTGTGATGTCATGCATTATGCTTCATTTGTAAACCTTTTCTCAATTTGCACCAATATTCAGTTTTGAATGATCATTTAAACTAGCCGATCAACTTGACATATCCGCACTAAATCGTCTTTAACATTTGTTTTAGTGTTCAAAATGACACGAATCCAATGCCCACGTTAAGCTAGCTTAATGTTCAATGTTGTGACAACATTTGAGACTAAAAGAGCTACGACAAAGCCTTCAAGTAATTCAATAAATTTTCCACGCCTATACTATCATATATAATATGAGAAATTGAAAGATTATCTATGGTAAGTTTGATAATGATCGAGTGACATTGCTTTTTCGGTCCGAACCAAGGAATCCCTTATATATGATGAAAAATGGATCTTGTTCTATCGTTGATCAGAGATTTCTCTATGAAAAATACGAACCGGAGTTTGAAGAAGGGGAAGGAGAAGGAGTCCTCGACCCGCAACAGATAGAGGAGGATTTATTCAATCACATAGTTTGGGCTCCTAGAATATGGCGCCCTCAGGGCTTTCTATTTGATTGTATCGAAAGGCCTAATGAATTGGGATTTCCCTATTTGGCCGGGTCATTTCGGGGCAAGCGGATCATTTATGATGAAAAGTATGAGCTTCAAGAGAATGATTCGGAGTTCTTGCAGAGCGGAACCATGCAGTACCAGAGACGAGATAGGTCTTCCAAAGAACAAGGCTTTTTAGAATAAGCCAATTCATTTGGGACCCCGCAGATCCACTCTTTTTCCTATTCAAAGATCAGCCCTTTGTCTCTGTGTTTTCACATCGAGAATTCTTTGCAGATGAAGAGATGTCAAAGGGGCTTCTTACTTCCCAAACAGATCCTCCTACATCTATATATAAACGCTGGTTTATCAAGAATACGCAAGAAAAGCACTTCGAATTGTTGATTCAGCGCCAGAGATGGCTTAGAACCAATAGTTCATTATCTAATGGATTTTTCCGTTCTAATACTCTATCCGGGAGTTATCAGTATTTATCAAATCTGTTCCTATCTAACGGAACGCTATTGGATCGAATGACAAAGACATTGTTGAAAAAAAGATGGCTTTTCCCGGATGAAATGAAAATAGGATATATGTAATGTAACAGGAGAAAGGTTTCCCATTACTTAGCCGGAAAGATATGTGGCCATGAAATAGGGATTAAGTGGAACGGAATTGAATGGGTGGTAGAGTTGTAGAAACACCTGTTTCTTCCACTTAGCTCCATGGAACAATATGCTACTACTGAAACATGGAAGAATTGAAATCTTAGATCAAAACACTATGTATGGATGGTATGAACTGCCTAAACAAGAATTCTTGAAAAGCGAACAACCAGAGCTATTACTCACTACATCAAAAAAATTTCCATTAATGAAAGATGGAAATCCATTGGAAAATCAAAAATATGCATGTCGGATGAAATTGTTGTTGCTATCTGTTCCAATAATGAATCAACTGAATAACTAAATAAAATAGATAGACCTTTCTCTTCGTCTCAGGTCGATGGATCTTCTCAATTGGAAGATCCCCTATATGGATAATACACATTCCAGTTGACCGAGCCTAATTCTAATTGTTTTGTTCCGAAGTCAAGATATCCTCCATGTATTATGCTTCACTTATAAGCTTTTAATCTAGGAGCACTAATGATCAGTTTAGAATGATCACTTTAACTGGCTGATCAACTTGACATGTCCACACAAAATCGTCTGTAACGTTTGATTTAAAGTTTAGAGTGACTCGAATCTAACTCAATGAGCATTAATGATCAGTTAAAAATGATCATTTTAACTAACCGAACAACTAGAGATGTTTGCACTGAATCGTCCATAAATTTTGATTTAGAGTTCAAAATGACAGAAATCCAACGCCCACGTTAAGCTAGCTCAATATTCTATATTGTGAGAAAATTTAAGACCGAAATAGATACAACAAAGCCTCCAAGTAATCCAATCTATCTCGTGCTGCATGATATCATGCGTTATGCTTCATTTGTAAACCTTTGCTCAATGAGAACCAATGATCTGTTTAGAATGATCATCTTAACTAGCTGATCAACATGACATTTCCGCACTAAATCAACTTTAACATTTGATTTAGAGCTCAAAATGACATGAATCCAACGCCCACATTAATCTAGCTAAATTTTCAATATTGTGACAACATTTGAGACTGAAAACGCTAGGACGAAGCCTCCAAATAATCAAATGTATCCTAAACTACGCGATCCCATGCATTATGCTCAATTTTCAATATTGTGAAAACATTTGAGACTGAAAGCCCTAGGACAAAGCCTCCAAGTAATCCAATGTATCTTAAACTACAAGATCTCACGCATTATGTTTCATTTTGAAGCCTTTACTCAAGGAATACCAATGATCAGTTTCGAATGATCATTTTAACTCGTCGATCAACTTGAGATGTCTGCACTGTATTGTCCATAATTATTTATTTAGAGTTCCGAATGACATGAATCCAACACCCACGTTAAACTAGCTCAATATTCTATACTTTTTGACAAAATGGGATACCGAAATAGCGACGAAAAAGCCTCCAAGTAATCCCATCTATCCCAAACTGCATGAACCCTCGCATTATGATTCATTTGTAAACCATTTCTCAATGGGCACCAGTGATCAGTTTAGAATGATCAGTTTAGAATAATCACTTTAATTGGCCAATCAATTTTACATGTCCGCACTAAATCATTTGTAACTTTTGATTTCGTGTTCAGAATAACATGAATCCAACGCCCATGTGCTAAGCTAATTTAATATTCTATATTGTGACTATATTTAAGACCCAAATAGCTACGACAAATCCTCAAAGTAATCCAATCTATCCCAAACTGTGTGATGCCATACATTATGCTTCATTAGTCAACTTTGCTTAAATATCACCAATCATCAATTTAAAATGATCATTTTAACTAACTGATCAACTTGACATGTCCGCACTAAATCGTCTTTAACATTTGATTTTGAGATCAAAATGACATGAATTCACTGCCCACGTTAGTGTAGCTCAATTTTCAATATTGTGGCAACATTTGAGACTGAAAGCGCTACGACAAAGCCTCCAAATAATCCAATGTATCTCAAACTGCATGATCTCATGCATTATGCTTCATTTGTAAACCTTTACTCAAGGAGAACAAATGATCAGTTTAGAATGATCATTTTAACTGGCCGATCAAATTGACATGTCCACACAGAATTTTCTGTAACTGTTTATTTAGAGTTCAGAATGACACGAATCAAACGCCCACATTAAGCTAGCTCAATTTTGTATATTGTGAAAAAATTAAGAACAAAAAAATGTGACAAAGCCTCCAGATAATCCAATATATCCTAAACTGAGGTATGCCATGCATTATGCTTCATTTATAAGCATTTACTTAAGGAGCACCAATGATCAGTTTAGAATGATCACTTTAAGTTGCCGATCGATTTTACATGTCCGCATTAAATCGTTGGTGCTCCAAAATTATGTGATGCCATGCATTATATGTCATTTATAAGCCTTTACTCAATGAGCAACAATCATCAGTTAAAAATGATCATTAACTGGCCGATCAACTAGAGGTGTTCGCTCTAAATCGTCTGTAAATTTTGATTTAGAGTTCAAAATGACAGGAATCCAACGCCTACATTAAGCTAGCTCAATGTTCTATATTGTGACAAAATTTAACACCGGAATAGCTACGACAAAGCCTCCAAGTAATCCAATCTATCCCAAACTGCGTGATGCCATGCATTATGATTCATTTGTAAACCTTTGCCTAATTAGCACCAATGATCTGTTTAGAATGATCATCTTAACTAGCTGATAAACTTGATATGTCCGCACTAAATCGCCTTTAATATTTTATTTAGAGCTCAAAATGACATGAATCCAACACCCACATTAATCTAGCTATATTTTCAATATTGTGACAACATTTGAGACTAAAAGCGCTAACAAAAAGCCTCCTAGTAATCCAATGTATCCTAAACTCCGTGATCTCATCCATTATGATTCATTTACAAGCCTTTACTCAAGGAGCACCAATGATCAATTTAGAATGATCAATTTAGAATGATCAATTTAGAATGATCAATTTAACTAGCTTATAAATTTGAAATGTTCACACCAAATTGTCTACAAATTTTGTTTTAGAGTTCAAAATGACATTAATCCAATGCCAATGTTAAGCTAGCTTAATTTTCTATATTTTGATAAAATTTAAGACCAAAATAGCTAAGACAAAGTCTTCAATTAATCCAATGCATCCCAAATTGCGTGATGCCATGCATTATGCTTCATTTGTATACTTTTTCTCAATGAGCACCAATGAGCAGTTTAGAATGATCAATTTAACTAGCTAATACACTTGACATGTTCACACTAAATCATCTATAAGTTTTGATTTAGAGTTCAAAATGAAATGAGTCCAATTCCACTGTTAACCTAGCTCAATTCCAATCAATTTTACATGTCCGCACTAAATCATTTGTAACTTTTGATTTAGAGTTCAGACTAAAACAAATCTAATGCCCACGTGCTAAGCAAATTTAATATTCTATTTTGTGACAACATTTAAGACCCAAATAGCTATGACAAATCCTCTAAGTATTCAAATCTATCCCAAGCTGCATGATACCATGCATTATGCTTCATTTCTAAACATTTGCTCCATAAGCACTATTGAACAGTTTAGAATGATAAGTTTGGAATGATCAATTTAACTAGTTGATAAACAGACATGTCTGCACTAAATCGTCCGTAACTTTTGATAGACAGTTCAGAATGGCATAAATCCAATGCCCACGTTAACCTAGCTCAATTTTTACTATGTGGCAAAATTTAAAACCAAAATAGGTAACAACAAAGCATACAAGTAATCCAAACTATCCCAAACTTTTTATTTAGAGTTCCGAATGACATGAGTCAAACGTCCACGTTAGGCTAGCTCAATTTTCTATATTGTGATAACTTTTAAGACCGAAATAGGTAACGACAAACCCTTCAAGTAATCCAATCTATTCCCACTTGCGTGACACCATGCATTATGCTTTATTTATACCCCTTTACTCAAGGAGCACCAATGATCAGTTTAGAATGATCATTTTAACTAACTGATCAACTTGACATGTCTGCACTAAATCGTCTGTAGGTTTTGATTTAGAGTTTAGAATAACACGAATCAAACGCCCACGGTAAGCTACTTCAAGTAATCCAATATATCTTAAGTTGCATGATGCCATGCATTATTCTTTATTTATAACCCTTTATTCAAGGAGGACTAATGATTAGTTTAGAATGATCATTTTAGAATAATCACATTAAATGGCCAATCAACTTGAGATGTCCGCACTAAATCATCCGTAACTTTCGATTTAGATTTCAGAATATCATGAATCCAACGCCCACATGTTAAGCTAATTTAATAATATATATTGTGAGAACATTTAAGACCCAAATAGCTATGACAAATCATCCAAGTAATCCAATCTATCCCAAACTGCATGATGGCATGCATTCTGCTTCGTTTCTAAACGTTTGCTCCATGAGCATCAATGAACTGTTTAGAATGATAAGTTTGGAATGATCAATTTAACTAAATAATAAACATGAAAAGTCTGCAATAAATTGTCCGTAACTTTTGATATACAGTTCAGAATAGCATAAATCCAACACTCACGGTAAGCTAGCTCAATGTTTTATTATGTGGCAATCTTTAAAACCGAAATAGTTAACAACAAAGCCTGCAAGTAATCCAAGCTATCCATAACTTTTTATTTAGAGTTCAGAATTACATGAATCAAATGCCCACGTTAAGCTATGATGAGGACATCAATACTAGCTCACTAGAAGCTGAGGAAGAGCCCATTAAAATACCTATTATGAGACAAGCTCCAAGAACAAGATCAGGCACAAGAAACCTTAGTAAGATGTTCAACAAGTCTGTCGAGAGTCTCATAACAATCATAAAAGATGGAGGATTCCATGAAGCTGAACTTACTAAAGAATTACAAGAAGGAGACTATGAACAACTAAAGACTACCACAATTTCACTCCTTCCAGTCTTACAAGGCTTCAGAGATACAACCTTGTTCATCATTTCTAAACAAACTTAAGAAGACATTATAAGGAGCTACAAGAGATCAAGGTGCGTATTTAAAATTCTTATGTTTGAATTAACAAGTTTATTTTCTTGTTTTTGCAGGAATGTGACTGTTAAGTTTAAGAGTCTTTTATTTGTCATTAGGTCCTAATGTCTTGTTGTTATTTTTGCTTTAATCCTTTCATTATAATGTATTTTCATCCCTAGAAGGCACCTGCTACTGGACTAGTATATAAAGTCCCTTCTCAGCATGTAATCACTTAAGTTTTATGAAATAAAAACCTAGTTTTTCTTCCTTTGAAAGGAGCTGACACCTCCAGCCTTCTTGTGTGAAAATCCTTGAAGCTTGAGTGCTCTAGACTTATCACAGACCTTCCATAATTTGTGTGGCGTCTCTCGATCCACCTCTCTACTCAATCCTCACTTAGATCCTCTAGAAAGTGCTCTACAGCCAGCTGAAAGGTCACCATCAACCCATCACTCTTGAGTCTCTAGAAAGTGCTGTACAGCCAGCTAGAGTCTCTCCAGTAGTTCCCCTTGCTCGAACAAGTCCTCTTGTTCTTGCATCATCTGGTATCAGAGCTTAATCGCTCCTATTCAGGTTTATCTACCCCCATTTTCGTTTTTTACTCTGTCATTGCTTTGTTAACTTGCTGTCAAATAGCATCTCTTCATAAAACCCATAAAAATCGAACCCCAATCTGTTGTTTTTGTGTGTTAGAAACCAGTAACATCCTTAGTTATTGATGGCTTGTGTTTCTGCAACTAGATCAGTCGATTTTCAGTTGTGTTGATTGTGTTTATTCGACTTCCTTGCTGCTGCAACTAGATCTGTCAATTTTTAGTTGTTTTTTTATTGTGTCTATTTGACTTCCTTTGCTACTGCAACTAGATTTGTCGACTTTCAGTTGTTTTGATTGTGTCTATTCGACTTCCTTTGCTGCTGCAACTAGTTCTGTCCATTTTAAGTTGTTTTTGATTGTGTGTATTCGACTTCTTTTGCACTTGATCTGTTTGTTTAGTGTGAGACAGATTGTGTGACTATGGGAGAATCAGTAGATGTGAATGTTGCTCAGATGCTTGCTACTATTCATATTCAACTTCAGAACCTAGGAGATCGCATGACAAGAATAGAACAACCACCACCAATTTGCAGAAATCCTATCAGAAATGTGAATGCCCAACGTGTGAATCATGAGGAGGATGAAATAGCTGACTTAGAAGATGATTTTCCACCAGAACATGATCATAATCATAGATCAAGAAGACAATATCAATGTGACAGAGATAGAGTAGAAGAATCTTGGCATGGAAACAGAGACGTAAAGCTCACAACACCAACCTTTGCTGGAAAGGTTAATCCAGATGCCTACCTTGATTGGGAAAGGCGTATGGAATACATATTTGAGTATTACAACTACTCAGATCAGAGAAAAGTGTCTCTAGCAGCTGATCAACTCACTGAAAGCGCTCTAGCTTGGTGGGATAGAGATGTGTCTGAAAGAAGAAGACATAGACATGGTCAGATCACTACTTGGGAAGACATGAGGTTTCCAACTAAGGAGGAGATATGTCCCTGCATACTACTACAGATAGTTGCAGAAGAAATTTAGAAAACTAACTTAAGGCTCTAAATCTGTTGAAGAATACTTTGATGAGTTTGAAATGCTTAGAAACAGGTTGGAGACCGAAGATTCAGAAGAAACTTTGATGGCTCAATTCCTAGATGGTCTGCAAGATCGAATTGCTAGAAAGGTGGAGAGACAAACCTATCATGATCTGGGCGAGTTGCTGCATCTTGCGGTTCAGGCCGAGCAGCACATAAAAAGGAAGACTATCTCAGCAAATTGTAGCAAGTCTACCTGGAATCAACAACCTCAAAAAGCTCTGGACAAAGGAAAGAACATCGACATAGAATCCAGATTCAAGAAATCCATTGCTGAAACGTCTAAAAACAATAAACCAGAGCAAGGTAAAACTCCAACTCAAAGATCTCGTGACATAACCTGTTTTAAATGTCAAGGAAAAGGCCATTATGCAAGAGAATGCCCAAACCGGAGAGTTATGATCCTTAAATCAAATGGTGAATATGAGTCTCAAGATGAAGACGAGTATGAACCAGAAAACTCTGAGGAAGAAGTTGTGGACTATCCTGATACCGGAGAGCTTCTAGTTACAAGGAGATCCCTCAGTGCTCTTTTTGAACCAGAAACTATACAAAGAGAAAACATTTTCCATTCTCGGTGCACAATATACTCTAAGGTATGTAGCTTGATCATAGACGGTGGTTCTTGTCATAACGTAGCCAGCAAGTATTTGGTTGATAAGCTAGGGTTACAAAAGACAAAGCATCCTCGACCATAGAAGCTCAAATGGCTGAAGGATGAAACTGAGCTAAAAATCGCAGAACAAGTCACCATACCATTCAGCATAGGCAAGTATGCAGATCAAGTTGTGTGTGATGTGGTGCCTATGCAAGCTGGACATCTACTTCTAGGTCGTCCATGGTAATTTGACAAAGAAGCATTACACAATGGACGCACCAATCACTATACCTTCATGCACAATAACAAGAAACATAGCTTAGCACCTTTAACTCCATAGGAAGTGCATGAGATGCAACAAACTATGTCTAAAGGAGAAAAGCTAAATAAAACTAACCTTTATGTAACACCTGTCACTGTTTTGAAATCTCTTGATTCTAAAGAAGAGGTGCTACTAATGATCTTTAAAGAAGTGTTGTTTTCAGGACAAGAAAAGGATGAACTCCCTGCTGCTATTCTAGAGCTTCTTGACAAATTTACTGATGTTTTTCCAGAAGAGATACCACTAGGATTGCCACCTATAAAAGGAATCGAGCATCAGATTGATCTTGTTTCTACAGCACCATTGCCAAACCGATCTGCCTATAGAGTGAATCCAGAAGAAACAAAGGAGTTGGAAAGACAAGTACAAGACCTAATGTCTAAGGGCTATATCCGAGAAAGTCTAAGCCCATGTGCTGTTCCTGTTCTTCTAGTGCCTAAGAAAGATGGAACTTGGAGAATGTGTGTTGATTGTAGGGCAATCAACAATATCACTGTCAAATACCGACATCCAATTCCACGACTTGATGACATGCTAGATGAACTCAATGGAGCAACTATCTTCTCAAAAATTGATCTAAGAAGTGGATATCATCAGGTGAGAATGAAAGAAGGTGATGAATGGAAGACAGCGTTTAAAACCAAACAAGGATTGTATGAATGGCTAGTCATGCCATTTGGACTCACAAACGCTCCAAGTACTTTCATGAGACTCATGAACCACGTCCTAAGAGCATTTATCTGTAAGTTCGTAATAGTTTATTTTGATGACATTCTAATCTATAGCTCTAATCTTGAAGATCATTTACAACATCTTGAGCAGGTACTTGAAACGCTTAAGGTTAGAAACCTTTATGCTAACCTTAAGAAATGTATTTTCTGCACTGATCAAGTTGTATTCCTAGGATTTGTTGTAAGTTCTCAAGGCTTAAAGGTCGATGAAGAAAAGATCAAAGCAATTCAAGATTGGCCAACCCCAACAACAATCGGGACATGTGCGGAGTTTCCATGGATTGGCTAGTTTCTATAGAAGATTTGTCAAAGACTTTAGTATTGTTGCTGCACCCCTCACTTTAGTAATTAAGAAGAATGTGGAGTTCAAATGGGGACCAGCACAAGAGAAGGCATTCAACAAGCTGAAAGATAGCCTCACACATGCGCCTGTTTTGGTACTTCCTAATTTTGATAAAACCTTTGAAATTGAATGTGATACTTCTGGAACAGGTATAGGAGCTGTCCTAATGCAAGGAGGAAAACCAGTGTCTTACTTTAGTGAGAAACTTAGTGGAGCTTCACTTAACTATCCCACATATGATAAGGAGCTCTATGCTTTGGTAAGGTCTCTTGAAACTTGGCAACATTACCTACTATCAAAGGAGTTTGTTATTCATACAGATCATGAGACGCTCAAGCACTTAAGAGGACAAACTAAGCTTAAGAAGAGGCATGCAAAGTGGCTTGAGTTTGTGGAGACTTTTCCCTATGTGATCAAATATAAGAAAGGTAAAGATAACGTTGTGGCTGATGCTTTATCAAGGAGACATGCTCTCATCAGCACAATGGAAGCTAAGATTATGGGATTTGAACACATCAAGGCAATGTATGAAACTGATCCAGATTTTCAAGAACTGTTTAAGGAGACCAACAAGGCTGCATCTGGTATGTTTTATCAACATGATGGATTTTTGTTTAAGGAAAAGCGTCTTTGTATTCCTCAGGGATCAATGAGAGAACTATTGATTGGAGAAGCTCATGGAGGAGGACTCATGGGTCATTTTGGCCGAGATAAGACATTGAGTGTACTTATGGAACATTTCTACTGGCCACATCTAAAACGAGATGTTGAAAGATTCTGTGCTAAGTGCATCACTTGCTTGAAAGCAAAATCCAGGTCACACCCCTATGGTTGTTATATGCCTTTGCCCATTCCTAACCTACCTTGGGTAGATATCTCTATGGACTTTGTCTTAGGTCTGCCGAAGATCAACCACAAGGATTCTATCTTTGTAGTTGTAGACAGGTTCTCAAAGATGGCTCATTTTATACCATGTAACAAGACTAATGATGCTACACAAATAGCTGATCTTTTTTTAAAGAAGTAGTGCGCCTACATGGAGTTCCCAGAACAATCGTTTCAGATCATGACACCAAATTTCTAAGTTATTTCTAGAAGACATTATGGAAAAAGTTGGGAACTAAGCTGCTCTTCTCAACTACTTGCCACCCACAGACCGATGATCAAACAGAGGTAGTAAACCGAACCCTTTCAACATTGTTGAGAGCCACGCTCGGTAAGAATCTAAGAAACTGGTTGTCTTGCTTACCGTACATTATTGAGTTTGCTTATAATCATGCTAAACATTCAGCAACTAAACTTTCTCCTTTTAAAGTGGTTTATGGATTTACTCCTACCACCCCATTGGATCTTATACCTTTACCTCAAGATGTTATGTCTAGTGAAGGAGAAACCAGGGCAGATTATGTTAAGAAGATTCATCAAAAGGTCAAGGAAAACTTGGAAAAGAGAACCGAGCAGTACAAAAGAAATGCAGATAAACACCAAAAAGACATATCATTTGAACCTGGAGATTGGGTATGGCTGCACATGAGACATGAAAGATTCCCCAACCAAAGGAAATCCAAGCTTTCCCCAAGAGGAGATGGTCCTTTTCGTGTTTTAGAGAAGATCAACAACAATGCCTATAAGCTTGAGCTGCCAGGTGAGATGACCATATCTCCTACTTTTAATATTACTGATCTTGCTCCTTTTCATGCAGATGTACCTGTTTTGAGGACAGAACCTTTTCAAGAGGGAGGAGATGATGAGGACATCAATACTAGCTCACTAGAAGCTGAGGAAGAGCCCATTAATATACCTATTATGAGACAAGCTCCAAGAACAAGATCAGGCACAAGAAACCTTCGTAAGATGTTCAACAAGTCTGTCGAGAGTCTCATAACAATCATAGAAGATGGAGGATTCCATGAAGCTGAACTTACTAAAGAATTACAAGAAGGAGACTATGAACAACTAAAGACTACCACAATTTCACTCCTTCCAGTTTTACAAGGCTTCAGAGATACAACCTTGTTCATCATTGCTAAACAAACTTAAGAAGGCATTATAAGGAGCTACAAGAGACCAAAGTGTGTATTTAAAATTCTTATGTTTGAATTAACAAGTTTATTTGCTTGTTTTTGCAGGAATGTGACTGTTAAAATTCTTATGTTTGAATTAACAAGTTTATTTGCTTGTTTTTGCAGGAATGTGACTGTTAAGTTTAAGAGTCTTTTATTTGTCATTAGGTCCTAATGTCTTATTGTTATTTTTGTTTTAGTCTTTTCATTATAATGTATTTTCAGCCCTAGAAGGCACCTGCTGCTGGACTAGTATATAAAGTCCCTTCTCAGCATGTAATCACTTAAGTTTTATGAAATAAAAACCTAGTTTTTCTTCCTTTGACAGGAGTTGACGTCTCCAGCCTTCTTGTGTGAGAATCCTTGAAGCTTGAGTGCTCTAGACTTATCACAGACCTTCCATAATCTGTGTGGCGTCTTTCGATCCACCTCTCTACTCAATCCTCACTTAGATCCTCCAGAAAGTGCTCTACAGCCAGATGAAGGGTCACCATCAACCCATCACTCTTGAGTCTCTAGAAAGTGCTGTACAGCCAGCTAGAGTCTCTCCAGCAGTTCTCCTTGCTCGAACAAGTCCTCTTGTTCCTGCATCAATAAGGATAAAATGGGAATCTATGGGAATGGTGGCATTGGGAAATATCTAGGAATACCGGAGAATTTGAAGGGCTCAAAGACCCAAATATTTGTATATGTCAAAAAACGTATTCAGCAAATAATAAATGGATGGTCGTCAAAACTCCAATCGCTAGGAGGCAAAAAAATTATGGTCAAATCCGTGGTCATGGCAATACAAACGTACGCGATATCATGCTTTCTGTTCCCGACGTCACTATGTAAAATGCTTAACAGTATAATCAGCAACTTTTGGTGGGCTTCCAGTAAATCAGAAAGGGGCATCCATTGGCTCCCATGGGATGTATTATACCTCTCCAAAGCAGACGAAGGTATCGGATTTAAAAGCCTGGAAAACTTCAATATAGCCCTCCTAGCGAAACAGCTATGGCAGATAGAGAGATGCCCCACGTCTCTTGTGACCTGAGTTCTGAAAGGCCGGTACTTCAAGAAATCGCACGTCTTTCAGGCCAACAAAACACACCGTGCATCTTACGGATGAAGAAGTATTTGGTCTGCTATTGATCTAGTACGAAGAGGTGCAAGGAAGATCTTGGGAAGCTCCTCCTAGGATAACATATGGACGTACCGTTGGATCATGGACACAGTTCCGCGAAGCCCAAACAATTGTAACTAGACTCGATTCCCTAACGTAAAAGTAATTGACCTGATTCAACCAGGAACAGGTCGTTGGAATACCCCAGAACTGAGAAAGATCTTCTTCCTTGAAGATGTAAGGTTAATCATGACCTTAACACCAAATATCCGGGTAGAACGTAATAGATTCTGCTGGTACTTCACAAAAGAAGGGGAGTACACAGTCAAATCGGG
This sequence comes from Pugionium dolabratum, assembly GCA_018901945.1. Classification (NCBI taxonomy): domain Eukaryota; kingdom Viridiplantae; phylum Streptophyta; class Magnoliopsida; order Brassicales; family Brassicaceae; genus Pugionium; species Pugionium dolabratum. The sequence goes on from JAEVFF010000533.1 coordinate 167,583, forward strand.
CTATAATACTCTTCAGAAATGGAAATCCACAACCCTGAACCTCGCATTACAGCGCCCATCATTGACTCCATTGAAAACAGGAATCTGGAAATTGAAAATTCCGAGGAAAATCCAAATTTTCCTCTGGCAATCTCTCTCGGGAGCAATAGCTATCCACGGGAGCTTACATTACCTCCATGTTCGATGCGAGCCGACATGCGAGATCTGTGGCTATGATAATGAAAGCATCAATCATGCCATGTTCCTCTGTCCACCGCTTGTCAAACATGGGCGTTATAACTCATTCCATCGGCAACCAATGTATTCCCCCTTAACAGCCTTTTCGGAAACCTGGATTATCTCCTCTGGCGAACGCCGGAGGGGAATCAAGAGGAATCTGACCGGGACACCTTTCTATGGATCCTATGGTTCATATGGAAAGCGCGAAATGACAAAGTACAACAACATAGACTGCACCGCCATAGAGATTCTAGAGAAGGCTCGCGGGGAAAGTAGGTTATGGCAAATATCCACAAGTGCAAAAGGCACGGAGGAAGCCAAGGCGGATGCTGTTGTAAACCAGAATCTCCTCCCTATTGCTGCTTTGTCGATGGATCATGGAAAGAGGGAGAACCAACAACAGGAGTGGGATGGATTCTCAAGCTGAAAGATGAAACAAGTGATCTACTAGGAATGAGAGACACATTAAGAGGACAAACACCGCTACATTTGGAGTTTTTAAGTCTAAGATGGGCAATGGCTAGCCTACAAAGGCGGCACAGATTCTGCGAATGGTTATGTACGTACTCTACCGATTTAATTAAATTAATCAACAACCCAGAAGGATGGCCAACATTCTCGGCAGAAATAGAGGAATTCAAATCACTCCGACAACTCTATCCAAACTTCACACTCAGCTATCAAGCGATGGATAACTACAATTAATCGGACATGCTCGCCAAACAAGCAAGGAAAAGTAATACTACCTTCACATATATAAGCACTTCAATAGTACAATGGTTGGAAGATATACTGTGTATTTTCTGACAATTCGAGTAATGTAATGATTATACCAAAGTGAAAAAAAATCAATTAAATGGCTGAAATATATTTATAACAAAAAGGTCTAGTAAAATGAAATGTGAAAGTTTAATATAAAACCAAAAAAGTATGGACTAAAATTTTTTTTCAGACTTTAAAGAATCATTTAACTTAATTTGATTAAATGATTGCAAAACAGATTTTTTCTCCACTTTTAATTTGATTAAATCGCAGGGTTTTGTTGAAAACGTAATCGAAGAACACATGTTCTTCTTCAATCTTAACATAACCAACAATATCGCTAGTGCAAATAATTATTGTACTTGTTTCGGTAGAATATTATATTGATAAACGATCACATATTCCTATTTAATAAAAACTTTACAAAATACTAGTTCTCGTTAGCGAACTAAAATAGTATTAATGCTATTTCTATAACATAGTGAAACTAAAATAATTATGAAAAAAGTGAATTTTTAATATAATAAAATAACTGATACAAAATATTAGAAAGAATATATTTGCAAATTTGATAGACTTTTTCTTTAATTATAAAAATGCTTTATAATGTGATGGTTGCATAAAAATCTGACAATACAACTTTTATTTTTTTATTTTGAATCATCCAAAATAATAAACTTTTCAACCATTTATGTGTCGTAATTGTAAGAAATATTTATATTTTTGTATGTGACCTATGTGTCTTTCGGTTTAATTATACGGATCAAGTTCATATTAATGTTCATAATTCTAATATATAAAAGATGATACCGTGATGAATCGATTTCGGTTAACGATATTAGAATTTGGGTGTATTGATAACCCTCCTCCCTTATCTTATCATATTTAATAAGTAACTTTCTCTAATGTTTAAATACATTTATATATAATGCATTAGTAGTTAATAAAAGAATAATTATAACTACATATGGATAATGTTATATATATATGGTGGTTATTAAAAGGGTGGTTATTTTCTAATGGTTATAAAACCATCACAACTCTTCAAAAATAAGTGTGTGTCGTGTGGTTTATGGTTTTTAGAGAGAGAAAATATACACCATTAAAGAGAGAAAGTTATTATTGATTCTTAATTCATCAAAAGAATCATTAAAGAAGAGATTAAGGAAGAGATCAAAAGGAGGAGAAAATCAATCCAATTCTTCATGGATCAAGGTTAGTATTTTTTTCTTCTTCTATAATATTAGGTTGAATTAAATCAAATCTAGATGTTCTTGGGATTAAGATTTCACAATCGAAATCATTGAAAATAAATTAACAATTGGTATCGGAGCAAACTAGATTTGTTTTAAATTCACCATAAAATTAGTTATTGATTTTCATGATGAAAATCATGTAGATTAGGTTTTGATGTTAAGTTTGATTGCCTTAAAGTTTTATAACCATCATTAATGTTCATAAAAGAAATTAATAGATACGTTAAAAAAAATTAAAATGCATTAAAGTGCATGAAATGCATCAAAGTGCATGAAGTTTAAAAAATTTTTAAAGATCACGGTTTCTTTTCTCAAAATCATAAGTTGCACATTAAAGTGTATGAAGTAATGGTATAATTATTGTATAATAAAAGTTTTCAGTTATTTATTTAATCATAATAAATGACATTTATTGATTAAGATAAAATTATAAAGTATGTCCAGTAAAAAAAATATATATATATATATATATATATATATATTTGATTAAATAAATTTGCTTATGTATATAAAAAAAATTATATATATAAGTGTACAATAAAGTTTATGCTGATTTAATAGAAATGGTTAATTTTATTTTAAAATGTTAATACAATATAAAGATATTTTATCTATTAAATTTTTAATGTTTATATTTTATATAATATGTTAGTCACCAAAGTGGTCTTGTTATAATAGATATAAATATTAAAAATAGTAAAATTTATCAATTGATCATGATTAAAGTGATGTTATAAATGACATTAAAGTTTTAATTGATCAATTGTTTTAATATCTATATTCTAGGAGATTATCCAAAGATAGATCATATGATATAGTTACTAATATGAAAAGAATTAATCACTTCACTATACCCGATATTATGCATACCCAAAGGTAGCATAATTATTTGATTTTATGTGATATGATTAATTGTTAAAGAATAAATTTAACATCGCTAAAAGTGTTTGTATTTAAAGTATTACCCAAAGGTTACTTGAATACATGTTTTATAAGTTTATGATTAGGTATTTGAATCTATAATAAAGTCTCAAAGTAATAATAAGTAAGTATGTATAAATGTTTTGCAGCTTTATCAAATTTGTATGCATCCGCTAATTCTGTCGTAAAGTTTAATGGGCTCAATTATGGAGAGTGGTCAGAACATATCTAGTTCACACTGGGTATTATGGCACTCGACCTTGCAATCCTTACGGATGAGGAACCCTCAGCCATTACAAATGATAGCTCCCAAACTAAAAAGACTCGGTATGAGACTTAGGAGCGATCTAACAGGCTGAGTTTGAACCTTATGAGGATGACGATGGCGGAAAGTATTAAGCCATATATGCCTAAGACAGAGAAAGCAAGAGAATTCATACAGAAAATTAAGGAGTGTTCACAATCGGATTTGGCTGATAAGTCGATTGTAGGAAGCCTAATGAGTGAGCTAACTACAAAAAAGTTTGACTGGTCTCAACCAATCCATGATCATGTCACACACATGTCTAACTTGGCAGCAAAGTTAACATCCATGGGAATGGAGGTTCATGAGCAGTTTTTGGTCCAATTTATTATGAACTCCCTACCTTTTGAATTTAGCCAATTCCAGGTGAACTACAACACTATTAAAGATAAATGGAATTTTAAAGAACTAAAGGCTATGTTGGTTCAAGAGGAAGGGAGATTAAAGAAAATGAAGGACCAAGTTGCGAATCTCGTAGGTCTTGGAAGTTCTAGCAGCTATAAGGCAAAACCGAGTAAAAAGGACAAAAGGAAGGATAAAGCTTTTGTGAAAGGACCTGAAAGCAAAATCCATAAAGAGATGAAATGTTTCTTTTGCAAGAAAATGGGACATTTCAAGAAAGATTGTCTGAAACGAAAGGCTTGGTTCGACAAGAAAGGTAAACATCATAGTTTTGTTTGCTCTGAATTGAATCTTATAGAAGTGCCTAATAATACTTGGTGGTTAGATTCTGGTGCTACTACTCATGTGTCTCATATTAAACTGGGATTCAGTTCGATCCAGCCCATAAGAGGAACTGAACAATACTTGTTCATGGGGAACAGGATGAAGACACGAATTAAAGGCATTGGGACTTACATATTGATTTTAGACACTAGGTGTCATGTAGATCTTGAAGGATGTCTCTATGTACCTGAATGTGCTAGAAATCTTGTTTCCGTAAGTAGACTAGATAATTTAGGATTTTTTTTTAAGGTTGGACATGGTGTTTTCTCTTTGTACCGAAATGATTACTTTTATGGTAGTGGTACTTTGTTTGATTCACTTTATAAATTCAATCTTGATACAAAATTTTCCATTTCCATATTTAATATTGAAAGTCGAGGCATTAAACGTAGTGCATCGAATGAAAATTCTGCTTTATTGTGGCATCAAAGATTAGGTCATATTTCCAAAGAAAGAATTATGAGGTTGGTAAAGAATGAAATTCTTCCTCCATTGGATTTTGGTGATCTAAATGTATGTGTAGACTGCATTAAAGGAAAGCAGACTAAACATATAACAAAGAAATCAGCCACAAGAAGCACTCAGCTTCTTGAGTTAATACATACCGATATTCGTGGCCCTTTAGATGCTCCGTCTTGGAGTGGTGAAAAATACTTTATCACCTTCATCGATGATTACTCACGTTATGGATATACATATCTGCTGCATGAAAAGTCCAAATCTGTGAATGTCCTAGAGGTGTTCATTGACGAGGTGGAAAGGCAGTTAGATAAAAAGGTAAAAGTTGTGAGATCTGATAGAGGTGGTGAGTTTTATGGAAAATTCAATGAAAATGGACAATGTCCAGGTCCATTTGCAAAGTTACTTGAAAGTAAAGGTATTTATGCACAATATATAATGCCTGGTACTCTTCAGCAGAATGGTGTAGCTGAGAGGCGGAATCGTACTTTAATGGATATGGTTAGGAGCATGTTAAGTAATTGCTCTTTACCCTCTTCGTTGTGGGTATATGCATTAAAAACTGCAACGTATTTGCTGAACCAGGTTCCTAGCAAGGTTGTTCGTAAGACCCCTTATGAACTATGGACGGGAAGGAAACCTAGTTTAAGACATCTACGTGTTTGGGGTTGTCCAGCAGAAGTAAGGTTGTATAACCCACATGAAAAGAAACTTGATTTTAGGACTATCAGTGGATTTTTCATTGGTTATCCTGAAAAATCAAAGGGGTATATATTTTATTGTCCTAACCATAGTACGAGAATAGTGGAGACCGGTAATGCTAGGTTCATTGAAAATGGTGAAACTAGTGGGAGTGGTGAACCACGAAAAGTGGACATTCAGGAAGTCCATGTTGATGTTCCTTCACCTATCATTGCACCTGAGGTTGTTGTTCCTATTGTTGCATCACAGTTAAATGACGCAATAGAACAACATAATGATGTGTCAACCCCACTAGTAGAAAATACAATTAATGAACCGGTTACAATTCAAGAAGAGAATAGTGTACCACAAGAACCATTAAGACGATCTGGAAGAGAAAGAAGATCTGCTATTTCAAATGACTATGTGGTTTATGCTATTGAAAGTGAATGTGACTTAAGCATTGATGAAGATCCGTGCTCATTTCAAAGAGCCATGAAAAGTGACAATTCTGAAAAATGGTTAATTGCCTCGAAAGAATAAATAAAATCTATGGGTGATAACAATGTATGGGACTTAGTAGAGTTGCCTAACGGTTTCAAAACTATTGGTTCTAAATGGGTCTTTAAGACCAAACGCGACTCGATAGGTAACATTGAAAGATACAAGGCTCGTCTTGTTGCTAAAAGTTTCACCCAAAAAGATGGTATTGACTATAAAGAGACCTTTTCTCCGGTTTCAAAGAAGGATTCACTAAGAATTGTTTTGGCTTTGGTGGCTCATTATGATCTAGAGCTTCACCAGATGGATGTGAAAACCGCCTTTCTAAATGGAGAACTTGAGGAAGAAGTATATATGGACCAACCTGAAGGTTTCGTGGTCACAGGAAAAGACAATAAGCTGAGAATGTTGATATATGGACTAAAACAAGCTTCTAGACAATGTTATTTAAAGTTTAATGATATCATCTTGTCATACGATTTTGTGGAAGTCATCGTTGATCGATGTATCTACATTAAAGTTAGTGGGAGCAAGTTTGTGATTTTAGTCTTATATGTTGATGATATTTTGCTTGCTGCAAACGACATGGGCATGTTACATGATATAAAGAAGTATCTCTCTAAGAATTTTGAAATGAAAGATATGGGTGAGGCATCATATGTGATCGGAATAGAAATATTTCGAGATAGAGCACAAGGATTGTTAAGATTGTCTCAAAAAGGATATATTAATAAGATTTTAGAGAGATATAAAATGGACAAATGCTCTGTAGGGATAGCTCCAATTCAGAAAGGGGACAAATTCAGTAAAATGCAATGTCCTAAAAATGAATTAGAGCGTAAGGAAATGGAAAGAATTCCATATGCATCAGTGGTTGGGAGTTTGAACTATGTTCAAACATGTACTCGGCCAATTATCAGCTTTGTGGTTGGTATGTTGGGTCGATATCAAAGTAATCCTAGAATGGACCACTGGAGAGCTGCAAAGAAGGTTCTCACGTACTTCCAAGGCACCAAAGAGAACATGCTTACATACAAGAAATCTGATCACCTTGAGGTCATTGGATATTCAGATTCAGATTATGCCGGATGCGTTGACAGTAGAAAATCGACGTTTGGCTATTTGTTCATATTAGCTGGGGGAGCAATATCATGGAAAAGTGGAAAACAGTCTGTCATTGCTACTTCAACTATGGAGGCCGAATTTGTGGCATGCTTTGAGGCCACAATTCACGCATTGTGGTTGCAGAACTTTATCTCGGGACTTCGTATTGTCGACACTATAGCGAGGCCGCTGAGAATCTATTGTGATAATTCCGCAGCTGTCTTCTTTTCAAAGAATGACAAGTACTCTAAAGGTGCTAAGCACATGAAGTTAAAGTACTTAGCTGTCAAAGAAGAAGTACAGAAACATAGAGTGTCATTTGAACATATAAGAACAGATATGATGGTAGCGGATCTGTTAACTAAGGGACTACCACCCAAAATGTTTATTGGTCATGTAGAGCGTATAGGTATTATAGACAAAGCCTTGCTATTATGATTATGATATGTTCATTATATGTATGACCTATGAATTCAATTTAAGTTATGTTTCTAGTTTTAATAAATATGTTATCATTAAAATATGTGTATATACTTATGGTTCTCTGATAACATATGATTAGATTGAGAAATTAAGGTTATTCTCAATATAAAGAAACTATATATGAAGTTGGGATTGTTTTGTGATACATAGAAGGAATCATGTCGTCTAATGATGTGTGACCGCCATGATCCGATGAATTCTAATTTTATTGTGATAGTTTAAATTAAAATGAACTTGATGTAAAGTGAACATTAAGGTTGTTGAATCATCAAGTCGACACAAGGTCAAGTGGGAGAATGTAAGAATATTTATATTCTTGTATGTGACCTATGTGTCTTTCGGTTTAATTATACGAATCAAGTTCATATTAATGTTCATAATTCTAATATATAAAAGACGATACCGTGATGAATCGGTTTCGGTTAACGATATTAGAATTTGGATGTATTGATAACCCTCCTCCCTTATCTTATCATATTTAATAAGTAACTTTCTCTAATGTTTAAATACATTTATATATAATGCATTAGTAGTTAATAAAAGAATAATTATAACTACATATGAATAATATTATATATATATGGTGGTTATTAAAAGGGTGGTTATTTTCTAATGGTTATAAAACCATCACAACTCTTCAAAAATAAGTGTGTGTCGTGTGGTTTATGGTTTTTAGAGAGAGAAAATATACACCATTAAAGAGAGAAAGTTATTATTGATTCTTAATTCATCAAAAGAATCATTAAAGAAGAGATTAAGAAAGAGATCAAAGGGAGGAGAAAATCAATCCAATTCTTCATGGATCAAGGTTAGTATTTTTTTCTTCTTCTACAATATTAGGTTGAATTAAATCAAATCTAGATGTTCTTGGGATTAAGATTTCATAATCGAAATCATTGAAAATAAATTAACAGTAATATCATAGAAAATAAAAAATAAAGAAATCAAATAAAAAGAGAGATTGTTCATATATGTGTGAAAAAATAGATACTCAAACAAATCATTTGGTTTCCATTTTTGCAAAAATAATGGACAATTAATTGAGGTAATAATAGAAAAGAGTTATATAATTGACCAAATCAATTCTCAAATATTTGTAAAAACTATTTATACCAGATTTAGTATATATGTAGTGTTGAATTTTAAAAATTTATCTATATAAATCCATACCTAAACTTCAATCGAACCAAAATTTATCGTAATTTTTCTGTCTCGATGTTAAGTATGGGTATATTATTTTTCTTTTATATTATTTCTAAAGTTTTTGAATTTTGTCAAAAAATTTCTACCGTATATGCAAGAATGTTTTATTTTTTAATTTTCAATATGGGATAAATTATATTTGTTAATATTTATATTTATCAAACCGAGTTGCATGAAATTCAATTTATGGTCACCAAAAATATTATTTATAACCATTTATTCAAAAAAATTCTCATAGAATTTTCATTTCTATGATTTTTTAGAGAATTTGACTTTAATATTTGCATCGCACAATATTATAAAATTTAAATTTATGTTTTTGATGTTATCGACAGAAATAACGTTAAGAACACTTATCTTTATAGTGTTACAAATATTTATCTTTATTTCATTTTAAAAAATCATAATTCCTGAAAAGTGTAAGAAACAATCTGGATGTTTTTTTCAATGTCAAAGTTTGCTGTTCACGAAAGACTCAACTTTATGTCTTGAAAACTGGGGTTTTGTAAGTCTAATTATTATAAAATAATAATTTTTAGTATGTATTGGGATCCGTTGATCAATAAGTAATATTTTAATTTAATTTCTTCAAAGAGAAAATATCCAGTCTAAGCGAGCATGTTGCATGTGAGAGTTACTCAAAACTTAAGTTGTTCCAACGTGGTCATTGTATGCTTGTATCATTTATCTGACTTTGTGTTTGTTCGGTTATACCAAAATTGATAAAATAAAAAATTATGTTCAAAATTATAATTAGACTGCATATAACAATCTGTAATTTTAAGTTAATGAGAATAGAAAACATAACATTTTAAATGAGTTGTAAACTGGAGAGTAGTAAATGGCTTATTAGTTGCAGCATTTTTACGTACATTCCATAGAAGTAGAATTCGATTCCAATTTTTCTCTTATATAAAGGTGTTAAATTTTCGTATAAAAATATTAGGTTATTAGGTCGGTCCGTTGTAGCCAATCACAAAAAAATATAGTTATATACCAATTGCTAGTGTAGATAATTCTACACAAATATCTTTGAGTTGGAAAGCATAAGATCAAACGAAATTTACATATTACTTAAATCTATTTTTACATTGTATCCGGCTAAAATATAGTATACACTTAATTTTTTTGATTCTATTCATATAACTGAGAAGTACAAAAGGAATTACGAAAAACTCACATGCTCACATAGCTGTTTTACAATTTCGAACTTACAATCATCACATACCGCATAAAGTGTGTTAACTCAACCATTAACCCTTTTATACTATTTATACTATTTATACTATTTATACTATTTATACTATTTATACTATTTATACTATTTATACTATTTATACTATTTATACTACACAGAATCCTCAGTCATGTCTTAGTATCTTCGTGTATTCTCTAACAAAAGAAAAACATTTTTCTCCAAGTTTATCCTTCCTAAAATTACTTAAGTAAATATCCTCTTGATATTCAAACGGCCACATATCAGATTTTTGTAACACGTCAGCTCTTTGCTTCATGTTGTTCTTTAGATCTTGTGATGTTTGTAAATCTACAACTTGTTGTGCCACGTGACCTTCCTGTTATCACGTCACCACATAACATACTCTTGTCTTCATAACAATTTCAGAATCTATATCTTCAATCTCCTCTTATTTAACTTAGTTTGATACTTAATCACTTTAGTTTTTAGGATATGCAATTACTCAAATAAGCAAAAGCAAATAGAGATAAGATATATCTAAAACAAGATCATTCAACATAAATTTCATGAATCTTGTCCCAAACATAGTGTTCATCGCAATATAGACCCAAACACAAATGATTGGTGAACAGTCAAAGTATCAAGTGAAGAAACAAAAAGTCGAATAAAAACAAAGATGTGTGAGATCAAATATGTTCAAAAACATCTCAACAACACCTCTCCATAACTCAAGCTCCCCCATCCTCATTAGAATCAGAGACATCTCCCCCTACTTAAGTGCATAACTAAATAAAAAACAGTTAGTTGATGAACAATACACAAGAGAGATCATCCTTCTTAATTAGATCCTTAGATACTCTTTTCTTCTACGAACAAAATATTACTACTGATTACAAACTTTTTGTCCTCAAGAAGCCAAGCCTTGTATCCTTTAACCACATAGTAATATCCTATGAAAATAAAGTGCTCTTGGTTTCAGCTCACCTTGGTGTATATGAATATTAACGGCATACCTAAGTATCCTAGATGTAAGTAAAGTTGGTGTTTTACCTAATAAGATATCATTTAATATATTGAAATCATGCCAAACTAGAATCATTCAACATGCATTTGACCTTCTATAGTCGGTCATGTTTATATGTTTGGTAACACAATTTTGTTGTGGTGTATATGAACATATCATTTGTCTTTCAATCCCGTTACTATTATAAAATTGTCAAAATCAAAATTACAACCCATTGTTAGTTCTAAAGCATTTAACTTTCTCATTGTTTTATTTTTTACAATTATTTTCTACTCACAGAACTTCCCAAAGCTTCAACCTTAGTTGCTTATAAGAAACCCAAAAAAATTTCGAATGATCATCAATTATTTTTTACCAAGTTTCTACAATCAAATCCATCATAAATAGTTACAATAGATTATTGATAGTTATTTTGGATGGATATGATTTGTTTTACAGATGACATCAAATCATCACATATCCATCAAAAAAATTGTCAATTTTATATCATTTTGGGATTATATCGGAAATTGTCCACATATTTCCAATAAATAAATGTTTTTTAAAATAGATTCGACAAATTTTATACGTTGGAAATTCTTCGAAAAGGATTTTTCGAAATGGTTTTTGAACAAATTTTCACGTAGAAGAAAAAACTTTTTCCAACAAAATTTTGGATAGTATTCTCCATCATTACTTAATAGGCTCTTTTCGTGTAATGTACGTTTCAAGTAAACTGCCAAGTCAAATATAAACTCCTCTAAGTCGCATATAAAAGGTCTGAGAAGCCAAATGAAAATGGGAGAGAAATTTTTTCCAAAATATGGCAAACGATTCTTGGAAGAGTTATTACTTATTAGGGTTTCCATTGTTGCTTCTACTTTTCTTCATTTCATTTTTTTCTTTCCATAATAATGAATCTACACCTCAAAAGTTCTTCTTTTCACTCACGGTCTCCTCTCTTCTTGATCACACAAATGCTTTGGAATCATCATCTTCTTCTTCTTCTTCAGTATACTCTCCTTCAATATCTCTAAAGGTAAATTATCTCTCGGATACATATGTATAGTATTTTACTTAGTATTGATTTTCATAATATACCAATTTCTTCAAGCCTCTACATTATATGAAAATAACCTCAAACATTTCTTGGTTAATACTCAAATCGCTCAAATCAATACATAAACTCCGATAATCTGCTAACATGTTATGATACATGCATGTGTTATATTATTCTAATTAGGTTTATATCCATGCTATGCGTGGAGTGAATAATTATTAAATAAATATAATATATTTTTATTTATAAAATTTATTATAATTATTCGTGAAATATTATTATTTGGAATTTAAAATCCGATTATTTTTACCAAAATATTGATTATTATTTTCAATATAATGATAATTTTTATTTTATTTGAATGACTGATAATTTCTATGCAAAATGTTCATTCGTAAAATATTTAAAAAAAAATTCATTTAAATAACAAATATCTATTTTAAAATATCAAATTTATAATTTAATTTAACAAATCTATTTTTATATGAATGATTAGTGATTTTGTTTTTCTTTTTAAATGATCAAGCAAAAGAAATAAAATATAATGACTAAAAATAAATAATATGATATAACTGAATTATAAATATTATTTCTTTGATGCGATTGATAATTAATTATTTATAGATTTTTGCATATGTAATTTAAGAAAATAATGAAGGTTACTTTATCAAAATAAATATTTATTTTTATTAGTTTAATAAAATATATTAATTTTTTAACCAAATTAATAGAAATGTTATATATTATAATTATTTTAATAGTTTAAATATATTCATTTGAAATTTATTTTGATGATAATACATCATTATTGTTTTCTAAAATTGTTTCTTAATTAATATATTAAAAATTGGATATGCTATATTAGCCACTAAATATCTATAAATATGTATTGTAATAAGGTCTCCAAACTTCTGAAACAAACAAAAACTAAAAAAAATCTTTTTATTGGTCAACTTGACTAAATACATATAATATCATATGCATTGGGAAAAAAAGGTCGTAGTTTTGTAGTAGAAAAATGATATAATAACAAAATTAAATGAAATGTCGGCAGAAAAGGAGCAATCTTGAGAGAAGAGAAGAAGAGTTGAGAAAAGCAAGGGCTGCAATTAGAAGAGCCGTCAGTTTTAAGAATTACACATCCAACGAAGAAATTGCTTACATTCCCACTGGCCACATTTACAGAAACTCTTTTGCCTTTCATCAGTTAAGTTTCATTAACTCTCTTTTTTATTACTAATTATGTACTTTAACAAAAGAAATTACTAATATATATGATTATTTGGTCCCTATTTGTTTTTTATTATATTCTTTGTGTTTATTTTATAATTAGGAATTATTTTATTTTATTTTACATAAATATTATTTAATATTTTAATATAAAATATTTCAATCATATTGTATAATATATAAATTGTCATAAATATTAAATACATTTAAAATTTGGATAGAAATTAGCCTAGCATCTTATAAGATTATTTGGTCCTTATTTGTTCTTATAATATTCTTTTAGGGAATTTATTTTACTTTACATAATTATCATTCAATATTCTAATCTATAATACTTCGATCAATTAACACATAATATAAATTGTTATCAAATATTAAATGCATTTAAATTTTGTATAAAAATTTGCAATAATCTTTTATAAAATAAAACAAATAAAAAATCATAAAATATCTTATATATTGGAACTGAAATAAAAAAAATCATAAAACATCTTTTTAAATATATCATGAAAGCATTTGCTTCTAAAAAACATTAAAAGCTATTTAAATTGCTATCATCCTCACCAATTTGCATGTCATCATTGATATTTTTAGTTGAAACTCATGACAGAGGAATTTTAACTGCATTCGAGAAACAAACAATGATATATTTTAAAGTACTATAAAAATACAATGAATTCAAATTAATAGTTAATAAATATATTATGTTTGTTAAATTAAGAAGTACTTATTAATTATTACCAAAAATTATAGTTACCAAATTATAGTTATTTAGATTTTTAGGTAACTCTATATATCCCTAATATATTATTTAAAAAAAAGTTTTAAAAAATAATCTCATTATAACGTGTTATTAATAGAAATAATATGCTAACTTGTTATCAGCATAATAAATTTCAAATTAATATATAAACAGTTTTAAGTTACTAGAATAATTATAATATATGTCATTGTTATTAATTTGGTTATAAAATCAATATATTTTATTAAATTAACCAAAAATACTATTAAATTCATAAAAAAAAACTATTTTATTTCCTTAATTTAAATTTACAAAAATTAATATATATTAAATTTTAAATAAAAGTTAAAAGAATATAAATATTTAATTTATATTTACTAATAAATAATATTATATAATTTATAAATATTTTTCCCATGCAGTGCGTGAATATAAATCTAGTAATATTATTACATCTAAACTATTTATGTTTAATGCCTTCAACTATGATATATATGGTAACTGCTAAAAACATTATTTGAGCAACAAATTGGTTGTTTTAAAAATTAGAGATAACCAGAAGTAATACACATTAAACCACTCTCAGGAAAATATCAAAACTTTTATTTTCCAAAAATACCACCAAAATCCTAAAATACCAGAAATAACAAAAAGATAAGTTTATGAAAGATTAACAAATTTTAAAAATAAAACTTAAAAGAATTCTAATTTTAAGAATTGTCCTTTTAGGAATGGCATATTAATCATTTTAACTCATTGTAAATTCTTAAATGAGTCGTGGATTATGTAGTAACTCTTACTGAGCTTTTAGTAATTCTTACTTAACCTAATTTTGTGGTATTCTTGAAACCTGTCCAAAATATTAGTTTTAGAGTAAAAACTTACTGTTTTCTTATTAATTAAGATAATTCTATAAATTTAAACTATTTATAATTTTCGGCACTTAGAAATATCATATTTTTATATTTTTCAAAAAATATTCATTAGTTTTGAACAGAAAAATGACTAAAAATCATTACTAATAAATAAAATCTACACCATAAATGAGAATAAAAGAACCCAAACATATTTTTTGAAATAAAAAAAATCTAAACGCAATTTTTAAATTATATAAATCTTTTCACACAATGATTTATGCTTTTTGGAGTAAAACATAATAATAATACTTTTAGAAAATATAGTCTATGCATGAACGAAAATCTCTAATATATTAATTGAGAATCATTTTAATAAATTAATCTTATGTTGACGTGTGATTTACAAATTTGTCATTATGTTGTATCATTCCATTAGACCATCTAAAAAGAACTATTACATAAGATCTAATTTATTAGATTATTTGGAAAAACTGTAATTAGATAGTATATTATATGTAAATCTCTAATATTTTGACATAAAATACAAATACAATATAAAACAAAATATTATAATTTTGAAAAATTAGTCAAACAAAATATAAAATAAAAGTTTAGATTAATTGAATATTTATTACATTTACAATTTTATACAATATAGATACAATTTAAATCTATTTTTATAATTCAATTTTATTATGTATTTTATTTTTTTAATCAATATTAAAATATTTAGAAAATTTATTAAAATAAATTATATATATGATTTATATGAATAAAATAAATAATTAATTATAATGTGTAAATAGTTTTTTCTATGGGTCAGTTAATAAGTATAAGAGATTGTCTTAGTAGAGTGTGTTTTACCAAACTCTGCACTGAATTTTAAAAATCTTAGTGCATGTCAGCCTCACAGGATGATACGGAATTCTCACGGCATGTGTTACTGCCAATATGCCAAATTTAATTGGACTTTTCAATTCTTCCGTTTAGTTTTTTATTATAATTAATTTAGAAGTCAATTTGTAAATTTGGTTATATTCCACAAAAAATATAGATTTATCTTAGTTTTGAAATATCTGAAGCATATCAAGTTTGATTGAAATTCTTTTAGTTTCGGTCAACTGAAATATTTGACATTTTTGTTTCACATATAATCCGGATTTACATATTATATGCATAGTATTTGAGTCTACATTAATTAATGGGCAATTGACTAAAATAGCATCATTTCAAATTTTTGTTTCAAATATAGCACTAGTCATTTAAATTTCTAAAATTATCACAAATTTAATACAAAAATAATTGAGAAATTATTCCTAATGAAAAAAATTTAAACCCTAAATTAGAAAAAGTGAACCCAAACATTATGTTTTAATTTTATATATATTTTATTTAAGATAAATAATTATTTTTACATAATAATTTATGCTATTTTGGGAATTTTAGTTTTATTGTGCTAAATTTGGAAGATAAACTTAAAATGGTGCTATTTTAGGGTATTACTCTTAATTATATCTAACACACACATTAAATTGAAAATTAAGCTGAATAATATTTTAAAATAGTATTTTTTTATTTTAACACTATAAAATTAAAATTTCAAAAATAACACAAACTATTTTATGAAAATACATATTTACGATGAATAACTTATAAGTATAATTAAAATAGTATATTTGGATTCTTTTTTCCAATTTAAAAATTAATTTTTGGGCAATTGTCTAAAATAACACCTTTTTAAATTTTTGTTCCAAAAATAGCATCATTAGATTAAATTTCTAATAATAGCATAAATTTGAAATTAAAATATATTAAAAACTATATTTTAATAGAAAAAATTAAACCTTAAATTGGAAAAATAAACTCAAATATAATGTTTTAAGTTTATGTATAATTTATTTGGAATAAATAAATATTTTTACATAATTATTTAAGCTATTTTTGGGATTTTAATTTTTATATACTAGATTTGGAAGAAAAAGTTTAAAAAGTGTTATTTAAGGGTATTACTCTATTTTTCTATTAAAAACAAGTTTAAATATATTTAGGAAAATTGAGAAAATAGCACTCTTTAAATTTTTTTTCCAATTATAGAATTATTAGTTTAAATTTTTTTAAAATATCACAAATCTAATACTAAAAAATATATTAAAATTTTATTTTAATAGAAAAAATGAAACTATAAATCAGAAAAATAAACTCAAATATAATATTTTAAGTTTATGCATAATTTATTTTGAATAAATAAGTATATTTACATAATTATTTGTGCTATTTGTGAAATTTTAATTTCAAAATAGTAGATTTGGAACGAAAATTTTTAAAAAGTGCTATTTAAAATATTACTCTATATTTTAATATTAAATTTGTGTTATTATTAGAAATATAAACTAATGATATTATTATTGAAAAAAAAAAACTTAAAAAGTAGTATTTTAGGAAATTTCCTTTTCTAAAATGCATATAATTCAGAATATTTTCCATCGAAATATTTTCCTTTTACTAAATTATTGTTTACCTTAGTTATTTTTAAAATTGAAACTAACTACAAAAAATAATATGTTGAACAAAAAATAGGAGTCACATAGAAATGATGAAAAGATTTAAGATATGGTCGTACAAAGAAGGAGAGCAGCCACTAGTTCACGATGGACCCGTGAACGATATTTACGGAATCGAGGGACAGTTCATCGACGAGCTCGGAAACGTAATTGGCGGACCAACTAGCCGGTTTAGGGCTAACAGGCCGGAAGAAGCTCATGCTTTCTTCTTGCCCTTCTCCGTTGCCAACATTGTCCACTATGTCTACAAACCCATTGCCTCGCCGGCTGACTTTAACCGGGACCGTCTCCACCGGATCTTTAACGACTATGTCGACGTCGTGGCTCGCAAGTTCCCTTTCTGGAACCAAAGCAATGGTGCTGACCATTTCATGGTGTCCTGCCATGATTGGGTATCTTTAACAACATTTCAATATTTCATATATTTGGTTGGAATTTTTGATTTCTGCAACCGAAACTTAACCTAATATAGTTGTTCACATGGTTGAAAGAATTTTCAAATAAATTTTGGTTTTAAATCGGTTTATTTTCTTTTTGTGTTTTAGGTTGGTTTATTTTTCTAGTAATATGCTAAACAGAATTTTAAAATTTTTTGTTTCAAATCTAACATTTTAAAATTAAAATTCCGTAACTAGTACAAATAATTATGTGAAAATATTTATTTACTCTAAATAAATTATACATAAAATTAAAATATTATATTTGTGCTCTTTTTAAAATTTAAAATTTAATTTTTTATATTAAATGAAATTTTAATATATTTTAAATTTAAAAGTTCTATTATTAAAAATTCAAACTAATATTTTATTTTAGTAACAAAATCTTGTAAAAATACTGTTTTAGATAACTGTCTTTTTAGCTTTAAATTTGATTTCTTTGAAAGTAGTGAAAAAACTTAATATACACTTTTTACTTTAAGTTTGGGTATGATTTCGGTTTGATTTGGAATGCTTAGACCGGACCACTAATTAATTTGTTGTTGTTAATCTATGGCTAAATTAGGCTCCTGATGTGCCAAACAGTAAACCAGAGTTTTTCAAAGACTTCATAAGAGGACTATGCAACGCAAATACATCTGAAGGTTTCAGACCAAACATCGATTTCTCTATACCAGAGATTAACATTCCTAAAGGAAAGCTAAATCCACCATTCATGGGGCTAAACCCTGAGAATAGAACGATTTTAGCTTTCTTTGCAGGAAGAGCTCATGGATATATAAGAGAAGTGTTGTTCACTCACTGGAAAGATAAGGATAAAGACATTCAAGTGTACGATGGGCTAACAAAGGAACAAAACTATCATGAATTGATTGGTCATAGCAAGTTTTGTCTTTGTCCTAGTGGCTACGAGGTGGCTAGCCCAAGAGAGGTCGAAGCCATCTACTCAGGCTGCGTTCCTGTTGTAATATCCGACAACTATTCACTTCCTTTCAGTGACGTGCTTGATTGGAGCAAGTTTTCGGTTGCGATCCCTGTCGAGAAGATACCTAACATAAAGAAGATTTTGCAAGAGATTCCACATGACAAGTACTTAAGGATGTATCAAAATGTTATGAAAGTTAGAAGACATTTTGTTGTGAACCGCCCGGCTCAACCGTTTGATGTGATCTACATGATACTTCACTCTGTTTGGTTAAGGAGGCTTAACATTAGATTGTCTTCTTGATTTTAACTCTTTACTATTTCAATGCTTTTAGGTACAACAAAATTAATTACCACTTTACAATATTTTTTAAACATATTGCACTTTCAAATTTCTTGCTTAGATTCTTTCAAAAAGTTTCAAAAAAAATCCATTGTCTATAGTTTTACTACTGATTGTGTTGTTGTTAAAATAACAAAACCATCTTTTCTAAAAGAAGAGTTAAAATCCGAATTTCAATTTCACCGTTAAAAACCGACTATATTCATTAAAACCGTTCCCCTAATTAAGAGAAAAAATACAGTACTGATTACACCACATCTGCTGAGATCTCACATGTCGTTGTGGCTTAACTGACAAAAAATTATTCATTATCTTCTAATTTCAAAATATATAAAATTCAAAATATAGTTAAATTACAGATTTAAGATGTGATCAAGAAGGACTATAACAACTGTAACTTAATTTCAAATATTTAAAACTGAAATTTATTCAATCATATATATTTTAGATTTTAAATCCTAAATATCTTTTCAAAATACTTACAATCATTTTCTCATTTTTTTGTTCTTGTACGTGGCTTCTTTTAAATCAAGAAAACATAAAAAAAATTTAAGCAACAATCCATTTATTTAAAATTAAATTCTCTACAACAATATTTGTAAATAAAAAATATAGCTAAAATATTTGACAGTTTGGTAATTAGAGTTTTTCTTTCTAAACTGTTTATATTCCCATTTTAATAGGAAACAAAAGAAGTTTTCATTACCATCACTTTGTTATTTTAGATTTTTAACTTCACAGAGAGGAAGCTAAAGTGCAATTTTATATCAAATATTTTGTATATGACTCAAGATATATATAAACACACAATTATATTGAATAGTTAAAATCAAAAGTAAAAAAAATTATGTCTAATTTCTTTTACTTCTCTAATATGCATTTTTATTAGGGTCATTTTGCTGAATATACAAAAAAATTTCAGAAATTAGCAATCTAACACTTTACTGTTTCGTCACACTGTACAAATTTGAATAACCTCATACTAATCCTATTAACCTACTACACCTACGGATCTCCCCTAATTATATTGGCAGATTTTGTGTCAGTTTTTGCTTTCATTTAATCTGAAGAGATGCGACCTGAAGAAAGAGAAAAGCAAACCATGGCACCCCATTTGTCCTGCTCATCGGTTACTTTTTCCATTAACACCCGCGAATTCATCCGAAATTCATTACACCCCTTTCGCCTAAATTTGTTTAGAACTTCAAAAGCTTTCACATTTCGATATTGCAAAGTTTCTCGGGTAAGAATTGTAGTACATACTGAAGAAGAACTGTTCACGTGAACAGTTAGGGTTCCTGGAAGTGACGAAGGTAAGCGGTTTTTTTTTTGGTTTTAGAGAATCGCGTCTTTCCCGGTTTATTCGCAATTCTTCAATATTATAACTGCCGATTTGCACTATAAAACTGAATTAAAGGTAACCGTTGTTTGTATTAACAAGAACGAAGTTTCTTACGGGTGAGAAGAATACCTTGCCGAAAATGGTAAGTTTTTCAAAAAAAATGTTATTATCTGCAAATTGCTGCCAAGAATTAACATGCATTTGGTTTTTTTTTTTTGTGTATTTTGAAGGATTCCGGCATGGACCTACCAGAAAGAATGTTCAATGCTGGTGAAGAACCCACCGGAGAGAGAGAGAGAGTGAATACATACTACAAAACAAAACGACTTCACGCAATAATGAATGCTCTGGATGAAACAGAAGCGGAGTTTATACGGAATTCTATATTCTGTAAGGTGCTAAGCACGCCGGAGAAGCCAGCCTACTCCAGTATATTTGGTCATTTTCTGTTAACCCGCCAATTGAAGACAGCTAAGAAGCACGAGTTATGGTTTTTGTTTGCAGGTAAGCCAATAAGGTTCTCGTTAAGAGAGTTTGTAATCGTTAAAGGTCTACCGTGCGGTAAACTACCTCCTCGTGCCAGGGGTAAAAAAAAGAATCCCATAAAAGAGAAGCCGTATTGGCCAACACTCTCTGGTAACCTGGAATCATGTCCAGTTGATTTGGCTATTAAGATGCTAAAAAGGCGTACGGTAACAGACAGGGATGAGAGAATCAAGTATGCATGCCTAGCTAGCACCGCCTCGGTATTGTTACCATCCTCGCATATTCCAAAAATCGACAAGACCCATGTAGAACTTATCCGTGATCTTGGTTCACTCTTCGCTTATCCATGGGGACGGCTTGCTTTTGACATGGTGGTGTCAAGTGTTAAAAGAAGAGATGTGTTGGCCCTGTCACAAAGCTCCATTGCAATTCAAGGATTTTTCCAGGCTATTCAATTGGTCATTGTTGAAGCGGTGCCAACTATACTGGAATTCGAGCAATCGAACGAATCATCATCCGCAACAGAATCTGACAGTGAAAATGATGCCTAAGCTGAAAAAAACCGAGAAAGTGCAAGTGGAACCAACAAAAAGAAAACCAGGTTTAATCCCACGTATGCAAGAGTACTGGATGAAGAAGCGGAGGTAACACGTTAACCATGAAATTTTCATTTTCTGTTTATGATAGCGTGTATTTGACACTGTTACCTCGGTAAGTTAACTGTTAACTTCTCACAAAGATAGTATATTTGATATAAACAGAAAATACTGTTACGGGACAGTGAATTATCTTTAAACAAATAATTAATACATAATAATCCTTTTTCAGGTTGATGTCAAGTGTATCATCACAGAGGATGAGGGTCCTTCCTGTCCAGAGGACACTTATGGCCGGTCGGATGACGAAGAAGATGAGAACGTTAACAATATGGTAAGGATGATTTCAGAAAATTTTGAGTTCAAGAAGGATTTGTTCACTGGAGGGGTTTCAAGAAGGATTTTTTCAAGAAGGATTTGTTCGCTGAGTTGAGTAGAATGAAGTGTGAAGAGTTGGAGAAGAGAGAGAAGCGGGACAAACGGAAAGAGAAGGGAGGTTCATCTGAAACAAGGCATCCACAAGGTTCTACTCCAGGTAATGCTGGGAGTACGATGGCTGATCACCATCTTTTGGCTGACTTGGTTGTGGTTAAGCTCAAGGGCGATTTTTCCACTCTTGAGTCAAAAATAAATAAATCGGTGGACCGATTGAAGAAAATGGAGGATTCGTTCAATGTTCTACAAACAACTTTGGAAATCTTCATGGAGGAAAAGCTGTCAAAAATGCAAGATGAAGTTATGAATGGCATACGTGAATGTCTAGAAAAACTTTCATCCGTGGACCCCTTTCATGCAGATGCTAACGTAACGGGCTGCCCTGATGCTGATTTAGGTATCAGCAAAGACCCACCTACTAATGAAGGATCGGCTTCAAAGGGTTGGCCAGAAGTTGAAGCCATTTCTGATGCATCCGATGCAATAAACGCCTGTTCTGGGTTCTATAAACGAGGCTGATTATCATATAACCTTTCTTAAATAACATGTTAACAATGAGGATATCTAATATTTGATATTCGTCACACAGGATGTTGGTGATCCTGTTAACGAACAAAACGTTGATCAAAATATTGGTGATCCTGTTAACAAAAATATTGCACCCACTGTTAACGAACAAGACGTTGATCAAAATGCAGCTACGGAGATGGAATGTGAAGGAGACACGATGGATGCGGTAAAACCATTCACTATTTTCAATACAACTATTTGAGTGTTAATTCTATTGTTAACCGTTACAATGAATTGTTTGACTACCATATCAACCAGTGGAACACTCCGAATATCAACAATGACCCTGATTTTCTGTCGTCATTCCTTCCTTCTCGCTTGGACTTTCGCTGGACAACGTCAATACAGGTGATGTGGTAGGCGACACAGAGGAAGGGAAGGATAAATCTGTTGCTGAAGAAATCGATGATGAAGGAGATGAAATAGAAGAGGAGAAAGAAAAAGAGCCTCATAAGAGCAAGCGGCAGAGGACAACACCGAACGTGCTTAAAGACTTCGAATGTGATAGAAGACTCATGGTAGTCTCACAAGATCCCCATTCTATTCTACATGGATTTGACCCAGAGATCGACAATGCTACAAAGTTTGTCAAGCTACATACATTATTGAAGAAGAAACTGTAAGTGTACCAATTAATTCAATTAATATATACAGTTAGAGTGTTTAGAACAACAGAAAGTCTGATGTAGATTAATATTCATATCTGATAATATCTTCTTTAGTCGTGTAACTTAAACTGTAACATTTTGGATGGCAGTGCTATATACTTGCCCAAGGGGATTATCGTCACCAACAGAGATGTAGCCAACATAGCCGAACGTATGAAACTGATGTCCCCGAAAGTAAGTAGATACTTTTATCAAAATTACTATAATAATAGTAACTACTAATGTAATTTCACTTTTTTTTTGCAAGATGTTTGATGCGCTAATGCACTTGACACAGTTGATGTACAATAGAGAGCACGATCGCAGCCAAAATGTTCTCTTCTTTGATACGACTTTTGTGTCAATACTGATGAAACAACACACCAAATTTGCGAGGCTTGCATCTAAAGATAGGTCTCATTTTAAGTTTGAAGACGACATATTTGTTTATTTCAGGTTGGATAGCAACCCAACGGTCGCGCCGTGTATTTACTTCTCTTTCAATCTGGATAAACAACACTGGGTTGGAGTGTGCGTTGACAGTTCGGCCATGATAGTTTATGTCCTTGATTGCAATATTGGATTTCACTCAGATACTTCCGTTAAGAAAGATCTTAACCCAATATCGGTGATGATTCCGTATATTCTGAGAAAACCCCTTTCAAAAATATGGTGTCACACACAAAACCTTATACGGTTGTGAGGATCAAAGGTATACCTCAGAATGGAATTTATGCTGACTCTGGAGTTACATCATTGCTTCTGATCCAGGCACATTCAGTGAGTGGGATTGAAGGATGCAAAGGGTTGACACTAGATATCATTGCTTGGGAATCTCAAAAACTTGCGGTTATGTTTTTTGAGGAATTTGTGGATACCATCGAAGCTAATTGACTACTACTCTTTATTAAGTTTTATGATGCATATTTTATGAAATCTTAAGTATGTTGAATTACATTTTGTAAAATACTAGGTTCTATCTCGGTTATGTGTAAACGATTTGGGTTTATGTGTACGTGTTTTCATACAGTTGGTAATATTTGATTTAGCTGTTATATCAACCAAAATAATGGACACATAATATGAAACAGATATTACATATGATGCTTATATTGATGAAAATGGATACATATTTTTTCAATTATCTAGATTTGATTTAGACGTTACAACATCCAAAAAGATGTAAACATAATCTAAAACCGTTAATAGCAAATATCATATAATGATCAATATGTACATTTCCCATAGATGAAGGGCATAATATTCTAATGCCATTAAGGCATTACAAAAGAGAACGGGGGTAGCGTTTTAGAGTTTACCTTAATATAACACATCAAAAAAACCCCATTCTAATGCCATTAGGGCAATACAAAAGATAACACATCAGCGTTTAAGGGTTCACCTTAATATAACACATCAAAAACCCCACTTCCGAATTACTTATCATATCAAAAAAAAGTTGAAAACATCCCTGCTTCACCATTGCCGCCCATCTCCCACCAACTTCATATGTACTTCATATAGGCATTTTACAAGTTACCCGATTGTGACCCAGGCCCCCACACCTGCTACAAACAGTTACGCGCCTTCTCATTCCACCCTGTTATAAACATAATTAGTAACGAGATAAAACATTTCTTAACAACTAACATGGTTAAAACATGTTATAATATATTATGTCCGATAAAATAACTAGTTACTGTGATACTAACCCTGAACTCTCCATGAGAAAATATTTGTTGTTTCCTAGGACAGCCTGGTGGTCGTCTAGTCGTTGGAGGAAGCAAATTGATTTCCAGAAGATGATCATTCGCAGCCGGTGTATTAATAACACCGGGGACTGGGTAAACACTGTTTGTATATGTCATTCTCCAAAACCCAGAAGTGAATATGGTGCTTGCGAGTGTATCAACATTTATTTTGTTTGTCATCGCTGAAGCTACTGCATGAGAGCATGGGATCTTCAAAAGCTGAAACTCGCAGCATGAACAAGTTTTGCCAACCAAATCCACATGGTATGAACCACCGAGCTTCGTATGAATCTCAAACTCGTTTTCATTAATAGGTTGCACCTCAAAGCCGGTTGATTTCTCGAAATTTTTGGAGATTATTTCTTCAATCTTTGGGGTTACAGGACTGTTTCCCGCCGATGAAAGTTCACGTCTTTTAGAAAACCATCCAGTCAACGTTGATCTTATATATTCAATGAGCAGAATAATTGGAAAACCACGGGCTTCTCTTAATACTGCATTGAGAGATTCCACAACATTGCTTGTCATTATATTATACCTTGTTCCGTTGAAATGAGATCGAGCCCAATGTTCAAGACCAACATCCATCAAATAACCTGCACATGCAATATCAGTTTCTTTAATCTCATTGAAGTGAGAATAAAACTCAGGCAAACTAAACGCGCGAGCAGCTCTTGACACAAGGTATCCCAAATGTTTTTTCTTGAATATTGTTTGTATGTTCCTTTGAAGATGCAAAATGCAGGCACAATGCTTGCTCTTATGATACACCTGCACATCAAAAACAATATACATTAAATTACATCTAACATTTTGTTTCCATCGCTAATATTCTATATAACCATTAATTTAGACAAAAACAAATAAAATAAGTGGTACCATTCCGTAATCCATAATTTTAAAGCGCAACTATATACGATAGCATTTTAACAATTATAAGGTGTAAAACTTTCACCTTTTGCAATCCCGCGTAAATAGAGTTGTGACGATCTGAAATAAATACGGTCTCATCTTCATCGGGCACCACTGCCAACATTTTCTCAAAGAACCATGTCCACGACTTATCGTTCTCTCCATCTACAATAGCAAAAGCGAGAGGGTATATTTGATAATTCCCGTCTTGGGCACTGGCCTTCAATAAACATTCTGTGTATTTCCCCTTCAAATGAGTTCCATCGATTATTACAACCTTTCGCATGTATGCATACCCAAGAACACTTGCACCAAATGCAAAGAAAAGGTACTTAAATCTCTGGCCAAGACCTTCATCGTATGATGTTTCCAAGTTTACTATAGTCCCTGGATTCGAATTTACCAATTCTTGAAGGTATAATGGTAGTAAGCGATATGACTCCCCTTCTGCCCCTCTCACATATTCTGATGCTATTTCCCTTGATCGCCATGCTTTCCGGTAGGATATTGGCACATCATGCTCATTCTGCATCATTTTACGGACCTCAAATGGATGTGGACCCATTCCTCGCCCCATAAACTTTGATTTCATAATACCGCCAATCATATCTGCAGTCGCTCCTCGCTGGTATCCTCCTCTCTCATCTACAGTACAGAAATGTTGTAATGTTGCCTTCCTAACCTGGAACCATCCACAACCCGAAATCTTGGCGGCATATACACGCCAAAGATACCCCTCACCGTTGCATTTCATCGTCACCTTTTCTGGACTAGACCTTGTAGTGCGGTAATGAAACTTCTGCTTTAATGCATACAATGCCATATGGAGCTTGAATGCATCAATGTCATTGAACACCATACCGATATACAGTTCACTGTCGGGATAATTAAAACAGTCTTCTGCTAAAAAATAACAATGAACAATTTAGTATGACTGTAACTTTGAAACTTACACTGTTAATTTATTGGGTACCGGAATATCAATTGAGATATCATCCAAAACATATTACAATAATGCAGAATATGAAAATGTAAATGTTTGGATATCAATTTGTTTTAAAAAACTCAAAACTCACCTTCTGATGATGAATCAGAAGATATAACAGCATCTACACCTGGTGTAGTGGCATTGAGACTGGGTTGTCCTATATCCAAGTTAAAGTAATCCTCAAACATCTTCCCTTTCCCTTTATCCACTATAGAAGGACGAACAATTGGTGAATCTTTGGGTTCGGATTCTTTTCCATTATCTCCTTCATCTGTTTCATAAACAGCTCAAAATGTTAGAAACAATGTATTAACAAATTTTGACTGAATGCAATGTTAATGCGCATAACCGAAAGATTACCGGTATTTGAAACCGCATTTGCTACATCGAATTCTTCTGCTGTGGAGTCATTGCTGTCATCACCCTCCAACCGTATTATATCATTTTTGTTCTCTTCGGGAACACCGTCTTTATAGCACTTTACGGTTGAAGAATCCGATGAATTTATAAAAAAAATTTCATCGCACAACAAATAGCTTGGAGTCAACATTTTAGTTAGCACAACATGGATTCTG
This sequence comes from Pugionium dolabratum, assembly GCA_018901945.1. Lineage (NCBI taxonomy): Eukaryota > Viridiplantae > Streptophyta > Magnoliopsida > Brassicales > Brassicaceae > Pugionium > Pugionium dolabratum. The sequence continues at coordinate 194,859 of JAEVFF010000533.1, forward strand.
TTTAATACCTCCATTTCTTTCTGAGTGGCTAACTCCTCCATAACTCTCTGGCTTCCAATAATAACACCTTCTCCCAATAAATCTGAGATTCCAGAAAATTAACACAACCAAAGCGTTATATACACGGTATTTTATATTTCTCCCGTTATCAGAAAAAGTAAAGAATAACAAAAAAAGTTAACGGGTAACCTATTTCGTTGTTATCCAACTTTCTATGTTGCTCGTCTACATCAGTTAAGCTCCTACCAACTGTGAAATTACGACATTTAAAAAATTTGTATCTCTCAACGTGATACAAACCAACTCTAACACACAACGTAAGATCTTCAGTTTGAAGCTTAACATCCATGAAATTTGTCACGTCCTCGTCGCATGAGATGTCTATAGGAGGATTCCGGGAAATATTCCCAGCAGCCAACCATTCCGGATACTGGTAGGTTAACGCAAGAGGCTTGTGGTTATCCAGATTGTACCGGCTCCTAATCATCCCCACAAGTGATGAGTATGTCTGATTCCCAAGGATCTTGACACCGTATGACATTGCTCCATTTTTATTTTTGAAGATCCATGAGTCCCCATCACCCCTCTCCCAAACTCCTCTCACCAGATGTGTTAAAAGAACCATTTTTAAGTCCCTGATAAACCATGAAAAAAAGAACATGAACGTTAAAGAAAATATTTGAGAGATAACATTACTAAATGCAGTAAAAAATAAAATGAACTTCCATAAAAGGTAGTACATAGGAACAAATTTATTATCATACCTCAGGATATGCAACTGTTTGTATTTTTGTTGTTGACAGAAGAAGTATTTGAAACAGAAAAACAAAACCTTTAAATGGTAGACCACATCGAACAGTTGACTACAAGAATGGAAGAAATGATATTTAATGCCTCATACCATATCGTTAATGGACTTACAGCTCAGACCGAGTTTCTCTCAAATCAGAAGAATGCTTGCTATTTTTTTTTGCTTTCAAACCCTGTAAAAGTTACGGAGCATGTGGCCGAATTACCATTTGGGATATTTTCTCTGCTGTTAAATGTATATATACGTGGGTAACTACGTCGATAACATATACATACACATATGTGCATATATTGGAGTGGCGGACGAAATATAGAAAAAAATCTACGCATTAAATGAGAATCGGCTGGAGTATTTCTGAAGATACACGTAATCCTGAACAGTGACCTGTTTGCAGAGTAGGTCACTGTTGCTGTCAGTAAGTGTTGATGACAATGAGGTTAGTTCGATCTTTTTCTGTGTGGCGCGCTACAGTGATTCCGACTTTTTCAAAAGTGATGTATATATCACTAATTTCGATCAGATTTGGGTATATAAAGCTAATTATCTTTTTTTATTAAACTGTAAAATCAATTGTCCAACCGACCGGCAATGATAATAATCACTCGAATTTTCAAAATACTGAAAAAAATTTTGTACGATATTCGTTTTTGTGTTTAGACAAAACATATGGATGTAAATGCTTAACAAAATCATTTGGTCGATATAAAAATCTACGGATAACAAGATATTTAAATACAAAAATAATTGTATTACAAAGTTTAAGATATTTGAGATGCAATTCAAAAATGGGTTTGACTACAAACTTCAAACTTTGAAAGCCAAAACTCGGCAACTCAACAGCTTCACTGATAGTAGTCACCACAGGAGGAGGCCGTGGTTGACATGACATACTCTTTAGTGTTGAAAATCAATCTGCTATAACCTAAAATAATCTATAGGAACAAATGCTCAAATGCTCTCCCTCATATTAAAATACTACCATTTATTCTTCTTTAAAAATTTATTTATTTAATAATTTTTTTAGACAATTGATTAAAATATCATTATTTCAAATTTTAATTGTAAATATAGTATTAATCATTTAAATTTCTAAAAATAACATAAATTTAATATAATAATAATTAAAAACTTATTTATAATAAAAAATTTAAATCCAAAATTGAAAAAAATAAATCAAATATTATGTTTAGTTTATTTAAATTAAAAAATTATTTTCACATAATAATTTGAGTTATTTTTGTAATTTTATTTTTAAAATGATAAATTTGAAAAATAAAAAATAATGTTATTTTACGGCATTACTATTTTTTAAAAGAAAATTATATCATATTACATTTATAACCTCTAAAAATTTAAAAATTACTAACCCCTATCCACATAAATCACCCATCCATAACTTAACAAAAAACCAGCCAATTATCCATATCCCCAAACCAGAAATATAAACCCCTATTATTTTTTCTTTCTCCTTCCCTCTCCCAATGTTTTCTTCCGGCAACCTCTTCTCTTCTCTATCAACATCTTTTCTCCTATCTTTCCGTTGACTTCTCCTCTCCCTCTCATTGCTGTCGACTTCTCCTCTCCGTGCCGTCGAGCCTTCTTGTAACATCCTGGGCCTAAATTTAAACTATGAAGTCCATATAAATAGAAGTGAGGGTATAACAGACAATTTTACTGAAACCCTAATTAACCCTAATGACTATATAAGACGTCGTCAAAGGGGATTAGAGGCAGTCGCGCATCAGAAACAAAAGCAAGAAGAAAGAGAGAGATTTGGACAAAGCCGAGGGGTAGAAAGTTCAGCGTTGAAGACCAAGGTGTTCGTGTGTACCATCGTCGGAGGAAGAGAAATCTATGCACGACCAACGATTCCAACATTCCATTAACCCAAGTTTCGTAGTGAGGTGAGGCATGATCTATGATTTTCATTATACAATTATGTATATGTATTTTGATGAGTGCTTCATTTAAGGAGAAAATTAGAAGTTGAAACCAGGTGTGCTATTAGGGTTTTAGTTAAATGTTGCAAAATGATTAATGGTGTTTTTATCAGAAAAAAAGAGTTAAACCTATTAGGGATTTATTAGATAATAAATAAATAAATATTAAAAAAGGAATATGAATGCGGTGGTGTACTTGTGTGGTGTGGTGGGAGAAAAGAGTAGAAATTTTGGTTAATTTATTATTTTAAGGGAAATTATTATGTTGACCTAATTATTAAGAGAGATAAATTGTTATGTGGTTGTTTACTGGTTAAGGATATTAAATTAATTATGGTGGATTATGGTATAATAAAATGAACCATAATCAATTAATTAACTGAGATAAATTAATATCATTATTAGATAAATATTAAACATTTAGTATAAGCAAGTATAATGGCTGAATTGATAATGTGGGAATAAGTTCTGGTGAATGTGATATTCACGTAATGCGGGTATGGTGTATTGGAGCAACGTTAGTTGGTTCAACTGCGTTGATGGGTGTTGGGCTACGACAACAGCGGTGTTGAGTCGTAGTTCATTAACGGTTGGCAGGCCGGAAACAACCGTCGATGTGACGGGAGCTCGACATGAGCGAATAGGCCGACTTGGCCATGATGTTAAGCCGACGTGGCTTTGGGGGTTCCGAATCCTTAAACCGACGTGGTTAGGGATGAGGAGGAGTGGTTGTGACTTAAGAGAGCACGGTTTAAATACATATATCTTGGTAGTATTTGTGTCAACTTTTGTGAAATCAATCTTGCTAATTTTCATTCCTAAATAAAGTAATTATCAAGATTATATATATGCTTGTATAATGGAAATATGTGGGTAGGCGTGATTGTGTTCACTGAGTAATTATATTACTCATGCCTCCTTTTGGATGCAGGTGAGTTCGAGCAGTAGTGATGTAGTGACTCGGGGTGGTGCTATATTTTGGGAATTTTTAAACATTATTTATATATTTTTATTTTGAATCTTGAGTATCGTTAGATTTTTTTTAAAATTATTTTCTTATGTTTTTTTAATAATTTTATACTTGGGTTTGACGAGAATTTTTTTAATAAAAAGAATTATCACTTATATTTTATATGAGATTTCAAATAAATTATAAGTTAAGTACGAGGCGATGACACGTGTCATGTATTTTGGAGACGGGTGTTACAATTTTGGTATCAGAGCGAGGTTGCTACTTCGGTTCTGATCCGGAGAGCACTGTTTTAAAATTTTAGTAGTTAAAAAAGGGTATTTTCAATGGGGGAGCACCACTCAGAGTAACTTGCGTGAGGTCATTTAAATTTTGTTGATTTATAATACTATTGTAGTGTAATGTGTGAATCGAGTGTTTATGTGGAAAATATGCCGCCAAGGAGTGTTAATCATAGGACTTATTTGCATATTGGAGATCGTCAGCGAGACCATAATGATTGGCTGCTTGAGCAGGAAGGTGTTGCTCCAACTCAACAACCAACCGTTGTTGCTCTAGTGGTGGATTATGCAGTGCTAAATGCAGTTGTGATGTGAAAAATGCGTGAGGCGTTAGCGTTTTAGTTGCAGCAAGTTCCTGTAGCAAACCGAATACCAAGAGTTGTAGTACCCGAGCATGCAGCTCTTGAGTTTGCTGCACTCGAGCTTCTTGTTCAAGAGTTTGGGGCACCTCAATACTCACCACCATATACTCTAGTGCCAAAGATGCTAATACGAGATCAAGCCCCACATATTGGAATGCTTTGAAGATGTTAAGGAATTTGAATAATTTAGTGGAGGGATGGATCCGATTACGACACACAACTAGGTGAATATGTTAGATAAGAACTACGAGGCCATCATGTGTTCGATTGAGTTTTGGAAGCAATTGGCGATTTAATATTTAAGGGACGAAACACAAGTCGGTGGATAGTGTTGTCATTAGTACTTATGCAAACCACATGCTTAGTTGGCACGACTTTAAGGAGGAATTTGCACGGGTGCATTTTCCACAAGAGACTGTAAACCAAATGATTATTTTGATTGTCGATCTTTGACAGGGGTCTAAGTCAGTACGTGAGTATGATCTAGAATTTTTGTGTATTTATGAGCTTCAGAGGGAGAGGAACAAACGAATATGACATGATACTCAAATTTCAAAGATGTTTGAGACTAGAGGTGAAAAAAAAATCGTTGCATAGTGCAAAAATACAATAACATAGTCAATTTAGTGGGAACAACGTTCTTAGTGGAACAAGGCATTGAGGCGGAAACCAAACAGGAAAAAGTGGCCCAAGCAAGGATAGGAAAATTAGTTGAGCTGTAGAAACATACCATGGATACTTAGAATATGGGCTTGTAGAGATTAGATGGGTGCTCACTTGATTTTAGTGTGGTTAGAATGGATAAATCCGGCTGCATTGTTCATATGGAGCACTGAAGGGTAGTACTAGAAAAGTTACGAGAATACAAGTTATATGCTAAGTTGAGCAAATGTAGTTTCTGGCAAAGGAAGATTGGCTTTCTAGGTCACGTTTTGTCTGAAACTGGAGTATCAGTGGATTCGGAAAAAAAAATTGCAACGATTATGGGATGGCCGACACCCAAAAACGCAACAAAGGTCCGTAGTTTTTTTGGGCCTAGCGGGTTACTATCGAAAATTCGTTGAAGGATTTGCGAGTATAGTCAAGCCTATGACTCAACTTACGGGAAAGGATGTAAAATTTAATTGGACCAAAGAGTGTGAGGAGAGCTTTCGAAGGTTGAAAAGGCATTTGACTAAGACTTCAATATCGGTTTATCAAGGACTGGGGTACCATATTTGGTATACATTGACGCATCAGGGTCATGATTGGGTTGTGTGCTGATGAAGCAAGAACGAGTAATTGCCTATGCGTCTAGACAGTTGAGGAAACATGAGATAAATTATCTCATCCATGATTTAGAATTGGCAGCAGTTGTTTTTGCTTTAAAAATTTGGCGTGCGTATTTATATGGAAAAAAAGTCCAAGTTTTTACTAATCACAAGAGTTTAAAATATATATTTACACAACCAAATCTTAATCTGAGATATAGGAGATGGATGGAGATACTAGCAGATTATGACTTGGAAATCGCATACCACCCTGGAAAGGCTAACATGGTAGCAGATGCATTAAGTAAAAGGAGAAATGACATATCAAAAGAACGAGAAGCAGAGGAGTTAGTGGCTTCCTTGGGAAAATTAAGCTTGTGTGCTACTACGGTTACCGAAGATGCCATAGGATTGGAAACCATAAACCGGGCATACTTACTTTGGAAAATATGTAAGGCTCAAATGCTAGATGACGCACTCAGAAAAGTTGTGGATAATAATGTGAAAGGATACCATACCGTAGACAACGGAACTTACTTGTATAGGAATGGGGTATGTGTTTCCAATGTTAAGGAATTAAAAATGATATCTTATCGCAGGCACACCACTCACGTTTTGCAATCCATCCGGCGGTGACAAAGTTATATCGAGATCTAAAACGTTATTATCATTAGAACGGTATAAAATGGGATAGCACAGAATGGGTAGCGAGTGCCTTACGTGCCAACTAGTAAAGGCAGAACGTAGAGTACCTGGTGGGTTATTGCAAAGTCTACCGTTGCCTGAATGGAAATAGGATATGATCACTATGGATTTCGTGACAGGGCTCCCAAGGACAATTAGTGAACTGAATACGGTTTGAGTAATTGTTGATCGACTTACGAGGTCAACTCATTTCTTAGCGATTAAAAAGACAGACAGTGTGGACCACTTAGCAAGAGTATATGTGTAGATGATTGTTAGGTTGCATGGGGTTACAGTGAGCATTGTTTCGGACCGAGACCCGAAATTTACCTCAATATTTTGGTCGGCACTCCAAAAGGCACTTGAGACGAAAGTGCATCTGAGTACCGTGTATCACCGACAGACAGATGGACAGTCGGAAAGAATAATTCAAACCCTTAGGGATTTGTTGCGAGTGTGTATGTTGGATTGGGGAGGTCGTTGGGAGAAATATTTATCGTTAGCAGAGTTTGCGTACAACAATAGCTATCAAAGGAGCGTAAAGGTATCACCATATGAGGCTTTGTATGGGCGACCTTTATTGACATAGGAAAATCAAATAAGACCTATCTTGACCTACAAGGCAAGTGTGAGCACGAAAATTCAGTTTGAATAACAAGGGAAATGAAAAAGGATGGGTTATTATTAACCACATGGTTGAAATGGTTAAATAGCTACCTTGGGAGAAGAATCAAGGTGAAAAAGTCATGCCCATGCTGCACACAGTCTTGGCAACCACACCAAACAGTCATGCCATGCTGCACACAGTCTTGGCAACCACACCAAACAGTCATGCCCATGCTGTCTCCTCTCTTCTCATTGGTTGTTGACAGGCTCCTCCTCTATTCAAACTCATCCACAATTTTGAATTCGTTTTCTTTTGTGTTCACATTGTAAATCCTCTATAAAAGGGCTGTAAAGACTCAATGTATAATATTCTCTTAGGAGATTCTTCTCCATAAGTCTAAGTCATTTCTCATTTTCTCATACTTCTCTTTGAGTTTTCAGATTCAATTCTTCACATTTCTCCTTTATAATCTCAATATTCTTACATGGTATCAGAGAATAAGATCATTCTCTTATCTTTTCTACTCAAATCTCTCAGTTTCTAATCTAAAATTCTGTCAAAATCTCTCAGTTTCTAATCTAAAATTCTGTCAAAATCTCTCAGTCTTTAGACTAAAAACTCACGGTTTCATTCAACCATAAAAGCTGCTTCCTTTGAGCTCTTCAAAGCCTAACAATGGAGGATACAGTTCAAATTAGTTCCAGCCTGAAACCTACGGTGATAGCAGTAGTTCTCAAGGGCTTGAACTACACATTATGGTCAAGAACCATCAAGACAGCCATTTGTGGCAAAGGACTTTGGAATCACATCTTGGAGGATAATACTCCATCTATAGATGATCCAAAGGAGAAGAGGGATGAGGCAACAAGAAAAGAAGAAGCTAGGTGGTTCCAAGAAGATCAATCAGTCCTTGGATTCCTCCAAAATTCATTGGACCCATCCATTCTTGAAGCTTATCACATTGTGAAACTGCCAAGTCTCTTTGGGACACTCTCAAGAGGGTGTATGGGGATGTTTCAAACCTCAGCCGTGTGTATGAGGTTAAGAAGGCTCTCAATGATCTACACCAAGAGGATATGGAGTTCACAAAATTCCTGGGCAAGTTTCAGTCAACATGGTCCGAGCTTGACATGTTGAGACCAAGTTCTATGGATCCAAAGGTGCTTAATGAAAGGAAGGAACAAGACAAGATATTTGGGCTCCTTCTCACCCTAAATCCAGCCTTTAAGGATGTGATTAAGTCCATCCTGAGAGAGCCAAAACTCCCTGATTTCGAAGAGGTGTGCTCACGGATTCAAAGGGAGCAAGGCAACATTGGTTTGTTTGGTGGTAAGGAAGAACTAGTCATGGCCAACAAAAGCGTGTTTAAACAAGAGGATAGGAAGAGTGTGATGTGTGAGCATTGTAAGAGGAATGGCCACATCAAGGACAAGTGCTGGATACTTCATCCTCATCTCAAGCCCAACCGGTTCAAGGATTCAAAGGCTAACATCTCTCAAATGGTTGCGACTGAACCGGCAAGTTCATCCAACCAAGGAGGGGAGCTAGCTATGAATGTATCCATGGGGTATGTTAAGAAGAGTGACTTGGAGGATCTCATCAAGGCCTATGCCTCAAAACTCTCCGGTATCACACTCTACTCCCATAAATCGCTTGATAAACCAGATCATAAGTTGGTAGTGGATTCAGGTGCTTCTCACCAAATGATTAGCAATGCTAGGTTGTTAAAGAACATTGAACCATGTCTAGGACAAGTAACTATAGCTGATGGTAAGGGTATTCCAATTGAAGGAACCGGAAAATTAAGACAATTTGACAAAGAAACTAATGCATTCTTTGTACCTAAATTTAAGTCTAATCTAGTTTCTGTCAAAAAGGCTACTAAAGACCTCAATTGCAATGTTACATTTGGGCTAACAATGTTTACTTTCAGGATATTAAGAGTGGTAAGATACTTGGAGGTGGTGTAACTCAAGATGAGCTCTATGTTCTTGAAGACCCTCCAAGCAATTTGGATTCCTTAGCTTTCAAATCCTGTGTTTTTGCTAATAAAAATGTCTTATGGCATGCTAGATTAGGACATCCTCATGCTCGTGCTTTAAGCTTAATAATTCCTAATGTCGCTTATGATCACTCAGTTTGTGAGGCTTGTATCCTTGGCAAACATTGTGGTGTTGTTTTCCCTAAATC
>JAEVFF010000534.1:0-94402 GCA_018901945.1 Pugionium dolabratum
AATTTAATGTTTACTTGTAGTGTAGACATGTCAAATTGATCGGCCAGTTAAAATGATCATTCTTAACTGATCATTGGTGCTCATTCAGTAAAAGCTTATAAATGAAGCATAATGCATGGCATCACGCAGTTCGGGATATATTGGTTTACTTCGACGCTTGGCCGTATCTATTTTTATTTCAAATTTTGTTACAATATAGAATAATGAGCTAGCTTAATGTGGGCATTGGATTCATGTCATTCGAAGCTCTAAATAAAAAGTTACGGACGATTTAGTGCGGACATGTCAAGTTGATCGTCCAGTTAAAATGAGCATTCTTAACTGATCATTGGTGCTCATTGATTAAAACCTTATAAATGAAGCATAATGCATAGCATCACGCAGTTTGAGATAGATTAGATTGCTTGGACGCTTCATCATATCTATTTTTGTCACAATATAGAAAATTGAGCTATCATAACGTGGGCATTGGATTTGTGTCATTATGAGCTATAAATCAAAAGTTATGGACGATTTAGTGTAGACATGTCAAGTTGATTGGCCAGTTAAAATGATCATTCTAAACTGATTATTCGTGCTAACATAATGTAGAGCATCACGCAGTTTGGGATAGACTGAATTATTTGGACGCTTTGTCGTATGTATTTTCTTCTAAAATTTTGTCAAAATGTAGAAAATTAAGCTAGATTAACGTGGGCATTGGATTCGTGTAATTCGGAGCTCTGAATCAAAAGTTACGGACGATTTAGTGCAAACATATCAAGTTGATAGTTCAGTTAAAATGATCATTTTTTGATCATTGGTGCTCATTGATTGAAAGCTTATAAATGAAGCATAATGCATGGCATCACACAGTTTGAGATAGATTGGATTACTTGGATTCTTGGTCGTATCTATTTTTGTCTGAAAGTTTTTCATAATATAGAATATTGAGCTAGCTTAACATGGGCACTGGATTCGTGTCATTATGAGCTATAAATAAAAAGTTATAGACGATTTAGTGCATACATGTGAAGTTGATCGGCCAGTTAAAATGATCATTCTAAACTTATCATTCGTGCTCATTGAGTAAAGGCTTATAAATGAAGCATAATGTAAAGCATCAGGCAGTTTGGGATAGATTGGATTACTTGGATGCTTTGTCACATCTATTTCAGTCTCAAATTTTGTGACAATATAGAGAAACGAGCTTGCTTAACGTGGGCATTGGATTCGTGGCACTCAGAGCTCTAAATCAAAAGTTACGGACGATTTTTTGTGGACATGTCAAGTTTATCGGCCAGTTAAAATGATCATTCTTAACTGATCATTGGTGCTCATTGAGTAAAGGCCTATAAATAAAGCATAATGCATAACACCACGCAGCTCGTGATAGAGAGGGTTACTTGGCCGCTTTGTCATATCTATTTCAATCTCAAATTTTCTCTCAATATAGAAAATTGAACTAGCTTTACTTGGACATTGGATTCGAGTCATTCTGAGCTATAAATTAAAAGTTACGAATGATTTAGTGTGGAAATGTCAAGTTGATCGGCCCGTTAAAATGATCATCCTTAACTGATAATTGGAGCTCATTGAGTAAAGGCTTATAAATAAAGCACAATGCAGAGCATCACGCAGCTTGGGATAGATTGGGTTACTTGGATGCTTTTTCGTATTTATTTTTGTCTTAAATATTGTCAAAATATAGAAAATTGAGCTAGCTTAATGTGGGCATTGGATTCGTGTCGTTTGGAGCTCTAAATCAAAAGTTACTGTTGATTTAGTGTGGACATTTCAAGTTGATCGGCCAGTTAAAATGATCATTCCTAACTAATCATTGGTGCTCATTGATTAAAAGCTTACAAATAAAGCATAATGCATGACATCACGCAGTTTGGGATAGATTGGATTGTCGTCTCTATTTCTGTCCATAATTTTGTCAAAATATAGAAAATAGAGCTAGCTTAATGTGGCATTAGATTCGTGTCATTCTGAGCTCTAAATCAAAAGTTACGGACAATTTATTGCGAAGATGTCAAGTTGATCGGCCAGTTAAACTGATAATTCTAAACTGATCATTGGTGTTCATTAAATAAAGGCTTATAAATGAAGCATAATGCATGGCATCACACAGTTCAGAATAGATTGGATTACTTGGACGCTTTGTCATATCTATTTATGTCTCAAATTTTAGCACTATATACAAATTTGAGATAGCTTAATGTGGGAATTGGTTTCATGTCATTCTGAGCTTTAAATCAAGTGTTACAGACGATTTAGTGCAGAAATTTCAAGTTGATCAGCTAGTTAAAATGATCATTCTAAACTGATCAGTGGTGCTCATTGAGAAAAAGTTTATAAAGTTTTGGATAGATTGGATTACTCAGACCCTTTGTCGTATCTATTTCTGTCTCAAATTTTGTTTCTATATAGAAAATTGAGCTAGCTTAACGTGGGCATTGGATTCGTGTCATTCTGAGCCCCAAATCAAAAGTTGCTGACGATTTAGTGTGGACATGTCAAGTTGATCGTCTTGATAAAATGATCATTTTTAACTGAGAGAAAATGATCATTTTTAACTGATCATTGGTGCCCATTGTGTAAAGGCTTATAAATGAAGCATTATGCATGGTATCACGCAGTTTGGGATAGATTTGATTACTTGGACTCTTTCTCATATCTATTTCTATCTCAAAGTTTTTTGACAATATAGAAAATTTAGCTACCTTAACTTGGCTCTTAAAATGATCATTCTTAACTTATCATTGATTCTCAATGAGTAAAAGTTTTTAAATTAAGCATAATGCATGGCATCACGTATTTTGGGATACATTAGATTACTTGGATGCTTGGTCGTATCTATTTTTGTCTTTAATTTTGTCAGAATATAGATAATTGAGCTAGCTTAATGTGGGCATTGGATTTGTGTCATTATGAGCTATGTCAAAAATTAGGGATGATTTAGTGCAGACATGTCAAGTTGATCTGCGAGTGAAAATGATCATTCTTAACTGATCATTGGTGCTCATTGAGTAAACGCTTATAAATGAAGCATAATGCATAACATCACAAAGTTTGGGATAGATTTGATGACCTAGACGCTTTGTCGTAACTATTTCTATCCCAAATTTCGCACAATATACAAAATTGAGCTACCTTAACGTGCATATTGGATTTGCGTCATTATGAGCTATAAATAAAAAGTTATGGACAATTTAGTGCAGACATATCAAGTTTATCGGCCAGTTAAAATGATCATTGTAAACTGATCATTGGTGCTCTTTGAGTAAAGGCTTATTAATGATGCAAAATGCAGAGCATCACACAGTTTTTCATAGATCGGATTACTTAGACGCTTTGTCGTATCTATTTCTATCTCAAATTTTGTCTCAATATAAAAAATTGAACTAGCTTTACGTGGGCATTGGATTCGTGTCATTCTGAGCTCTAAATCAACAGTTACGCATGATTTAATGCGGACATGTCAAGTTTATCGGTCAGTTAAAGTGATCATTCTAAACTGATTATTGGTGCTCATTAAGTAACGACTTATAAATGAAGCATAATGCACGACGTCACATAGTTTGGAAAAAATTGGATTACTTGAACGCTTTGTCATATCTATTTCTGTCTTAAATTTAGTCACAATATACAAAATTGAGCTAGCTTAACGTGGGCATTGGATTTGTGTTATTCAGAGCACTAAATCAAAAGTTACATATGATTTAGTGTGGACATGTCAAGTTTATCGGTTCTTAACTGATCATTGGTGCTCATTGATTAAAAGCTTACAAATGAAGCATATTGCATGACATCACGCAATTTGGCATTGATTGGATTACTTGGATTTCTATCTATAATTTTGTCAAAATATAGAAAATTATCCTAGCTTAATGTGGGCTTTGTATTAATGTCATTCTGAGCTCTAAATCAAATGTTACAGACGATTTAGTGTAGAGATGTCAAGTTGATCGGCCAGTTAAAGTGATCATTGTAAACTGATCATTGGTGCTCATTAAGTAAATTCTTATAAATGAAGCATAACGCATGGACTCATGCAGTTAGGGATATATTGGATTTCTTGGATGCTTTGTCATATCTATTTCTGTCTGAAAATTTTTGTCACAATATACAAAATTGAGGTAGCTTAACGTGGGCATTGCATTCATGTCATTCTGAGCTCTAAATCAAGAGTTATAGACGATTTAATGCATACATTTCAAGTTGATCGGCCAGTTAAAATGATTATTCTAAATTTATCATTGGTGCTCATTGAGTAAAGGCTTATAAATGATGCAAAATGTAGGGCATCACGCAGTTCTGGATATATTGGATTACTTAGACGCTTTGTCGTATCAATTTCTGTCTCTAATTTTGTCACAAGCAAAACAAACTAGCTTAATGTGGCTATTGGATTCGTGTCATTATGAGCTATAAATCAAAAGTTATGGACGATTTAGTGCAGACATGTCAAATTAATTGGATAGTTAAAATGATCATTCTAAACTGATCACTGGTGCTTCTTAAGTAAAGGATAATAAATGAAGTATAATGTAGAGCATCAAGCAGTTTGGGATATGTTAGATTACTTGGACGCTTTGTTGTATCTATTTCTATCTATAATATTGTTAATATATAGAAAATTGTGCTTGGTTAACATGGGTATCGGATTCGTGTCATTCATTGTGACGTCTAAATCAAAAGTTACCGACGATTTAATGTGGACATGTCAAGTTAATTGGCCAATTAAAATGATCATTCTTCGGATCATTGGTGCTCATTGAGTAAACGCATATAAATGAAGCATAATGCATGGCATCATGCAGTTTGGGATAGATTGGACTATTTGGACGCATTGTCGTATCTATTTTTGTCTTGAATTTGTCAAAATATAGTAAATTAACATAGCTTAACATGGGCATTGGATTCGTGTCGTTATGAGCTATAAATCAAAAGTTATGGATGATTTAGTGCAGACATGTGAAGTTGATCGGCCAGTTAAAACGATCATTCTAAAGTGATCATTAGTGCTTATTCAGTAAAGGCTAATAAATGAAGCATAATGTTGAGCTTCACGCAGTTTGGGATAGATTGGATTACTTGGACACTTTTTCGTATCTATTTCTGTCTCAAATTTTGTCACAATACACAAAAATGTGCTAGCTTAACATGGCCATTGGATTCGTGTCATTCTGATCCCCTAAACAAGAGTTACAGACAATCTAGTGCCTCCATGTCAAGTTGATCGTCCTGTTAAAATGATCATTCTAAACATATCATTGGTGCTCATGGAGTAAAGGCTAATAAATGATGCATAATGTAGACCATCACGCAGTTTTGGATAGGTTGGATTACTTAGACGCTTTGTCGTATCTATTTAAGTTTTAAAATTTGTCTCTATATAAAAAATTGAACTACCTTTACTTGGGCATTGGGTTCGTGTCATTCTGAGCTCTAAATCAAAAGTTACAGACGATTTATTGCGACCATGTCAAGTTGATCGTTCTGTTAAAATGATCATTCTAAACTTATCATTGGGGCTCATGGAGTAAAGGCATATAAATGATGCATAATGTAAAGCAACACGCAGTTTGAGATAGATTAGATTACTTGGATGCTTTGTCGTATCTATTTTTGTCTCAAATTTTATCACAATATAGAAAATTGAGCTAGCTTAACGTGGGCATTGGATTCGTGTCATTATGACCTATAAATCAAAAATTATGGACGATTTAGTGCAAACATGTCAAGTTGATCGGCGAGTTAAAATTATCATTCTAAACTAATCATTGGTGCCTATTGAGTAAAGGCTTACAAATGAAGCATAATGCAGAGCATCACACATTTAAGTATAGATTGGATTACGTGGACGCTTTGTCGTATCTATTTTTGTTTCAAATTTTGTCACAATATAGAAAATTGAGCTACCTTAACGTGGGAATTGGATTCGTGTCAATATGAGCTATAAATAAAAAGTTATAGACGATTTAGTGCAGACATGTCAAGTTGATCGGCCAGTTAAAATGATCATTCTAAGCTGATCATTGGTGCTCAATGAGTAAATACATATAAATGAAGCATAATGCCGAGCATAACCCAGTTCAGGATAGATCGGATAATTTTGACGCTTTGTCATATCTATTTTTGTCTCAAATTTTATAACAATATAGAAAATCAAGCTAGCTTAACGTGGGCATTGGATTAGTGTCACTCGCAGTTCTAAATCAAAAGTTACGGATGATTTAGTGTGGACATGTCAAGTTGATCGGCCAGTTAAAATGATCATTCTTAACTGATCATTGGTGCTCATTGAGTAAAAGCTTATAAATGAAGCATAAAGCATAACACCACACAGCTCGTGATAGAATGGGTTACTTGGACCCTTTGTCATATCTATTTCAATCTCAAATTTTCTCTCCATATAAAAAATTGAAATAGCTTTACGTGGACATTGGTTTCGAGTCATTCTGAGCTCTAAATCAAAAGTTACGAATGATTTAGTGTGGACATGTCAAGTTGATCGGCCCGTTAAAATGATCTTTCTTAACTTATAATTGGAGCTTATTGACTAAATGCTTAAAAATAAAGCATAATGCAGACTATCACGCAGCTCAGAATAGATTGGATTACTTGGACGCTTTTTCTTATTTATTTTTGTCTTTAATTTTGTCACAATATAGAAAATTGAGGTAGCTTTACATGGGTATTGATTCGTGTCGTTTGGAGCTCTAAATCAAAAGTTACGGTCGATTTAGTGCGGACATGTCAAATTGATCGGGCAGTTAAAATGATCATTCTTAACTAATCATTGGTGCTCATGGATTAAAACCTTACAAATGAAGCATCATGCATTGCATCACGCAGTTTGGGATAGATTGGATTACTTGTACGCTTTGTCGTCTCTATTTCTGTCCATAATTTTGTCAAAATATAGAAAATAAAGCTAGCTTAACATGGACATTGGATTCGTGTCATTCTTAGCTCTAAATCAAAAGTTACGGACAATTTATTGCGAAGATGTCAAGTTGATTGGCCATTTAAAGTGATCATTCTAAACTGATCATTGGTGTTCATTAAATAAAGGCTTATAAATAAAGTATAATGCATGACATCACACATTCCAGGATAGATTGGATTACTTGGACGCTTTGTCGTATCAGTTTCTGTCTCAAATTTTAGCACAATATACAAATTTGAGGTACCTTAGCATGGGCATTGGATTAATGTCATTTTGAGCTTTAAATCAAGAGTTACAGACGATTTAGTGCGGAAATTTCAAATTGATCGGCTAGTTAAAATGGTCATTCTAAACCTATCATTGGTGCTCATTGAGAATAGGTTTATAAAGTTTTGGATAGATTGGATTACTTAGATGCTTTGTCGCATCTATTTCTGTCTCAAATTTTGTTTCTATATAGAAAATTGAGCTAGCTTAACGTGGCCATTGGATTCGTGTCATTCTGAGCTCCATTTCAAAAGTTACTGACGATTTAGTGCAGACATGTCAAGTTGATCGGCTTGATAAAATGAACATTTTTAACTGATCATTGGTGCTCATTGAGTAAAAGCTTATAAATGAAGCATAATGCATGGTACCACGTAGTTTCGGATATATTTGATTACTTGGACTCTTTATCATATCTATTTCTATCTCAAAGTTTTTCACATATAGAAAATTGAGCTACCTTAACTTGGCTGTTAAAATGATCATTCTGAACTTATCATTGATGCTCACTGACTAAAAGCTTATAAATTAAGCATAATGCATGGCATCACGTATTTTGGGATACATTGGATTACTTGGATGATTGGTCGTATCTATTTTTGTCTTTAATTTTGTCACAATATTTAAAATTGAGATAGCTTAACGTGGGTATTGGATTCGTGTCATTATGAGCTATAAATAAAAAATTATGGATGATTTAGTGCAGACATGTCAAGTTGATGTGCCAGTTAAAATGATCATTCTTAACTGATCATTGGTGCTCATTGAGTAAAGGCTTATAAATAAAGCATAATGCATGACATCACGAAGTTTTGGATAGATTTGATGACCTGGACGCTTTGTCGTAACTATTTCTGTTTCAAATTATGTAACAATATAAAATATTGAGCTACCTTAACGTGCAGATTGGATTTGCGTCATTATGAGCTATAAATCAAAAGTTATGGACAATTTAGTGCAGACATGTCAAGTTTATCGGCCAGTTAAAATGATCATTGTAAAATGATCATTGGTGCTCTTTGAGTAAAGGCTTATTAATGATGCAAAATGCAGAGCATCACACGATTTTTCATAGATCGGATTACTTAAACGCTTTGTCGTATCTATTTCTATCTCAAATTTTGTCTCAATACAAAAAATTGTACAAGCTTTACGTGGGCATTGGATTTTTGTCAATTTGAGCTCTAAATCCAAAGTTACGCATAATTTAATGCGGACATGTCAAGTTTATTGGTCAGTTAAAGTGATCATTCTAAACTGATCATTGGTGCTCATTTAATAAAAGCTTATAAATGAAGCATAATGCATGGCATCACGGAGTTCCAATAAACTAGATTACTTGGACGCTTAGTAGTATCTATTTATGTCTCCAAGTTAATCACAGTATTCAAAATTGAGTTAGCTTAACGTGGGCATTGGATTCGTGTCATTCGGAGCTCTAAATCAAAAGTTACATATGATTTAGTGCGCACATGCCAGGTTTATTGGCGAGTTAAATTGATTATTGGTGCTCATTGATTAAAACCTTATAAATGAATCATAATGCATGACATCATGCAGTTTGGGATAGATTGGATTACTTGGAGGCTTTGTCGTCTCTATTTCTGTCTATAACTTTGTCAAAATATAGAAATTTGACCTAGCTTATTGTGAGCTTTGGAGCTCTAAATAAAGATTTACGGATGATTTAGTACAGTGATGTCAAGTTAATCAGACAGTTAAAGTGATCATTCTAAACTGATCATTGTTCGGGATAGATTGGATTAGTTGGACGCTTTGTTGTATCTATTTCTGTCTCAAATTTTGTGAAAATATTTAAAATTGAGCTAGCTTAAACTGGACATTCGGTTTGGGTCATTCTGACCTCTAAATCAAGAGTTACAGATGATTTAGTGCACACATGTTAAGTTGATCGCCCAGTTAAAATGATCATTCTAAACTGATCATTGGTCCCATTTAGTAAATGCTGATAAATGATGCAAAATGCAGAGCATCATGCAGTTCTTGATAGATTGGCTTACTTAGACGCTTTATCGTATCTATTTCTTTCTCTAATTTTGTCTCTATATAAAAATTGAACTAGCTTTAAGTTGGCATTGAATTCTTGTCATTCTGAGCTCTAAATCAAAAGTTACGGACGATTTTGTGCGGACATGTCAAGTTCATCGGACAGTTAAAATGATCATTCTTCCGATCATTGGTGCTCATTGAGAAAAGGCTTATAAATGAAGAATAATGCATGGCATCACAAATTTTGGGATATAATAGATTACTTGGATGTTTTTTCATATCGATTTTTGTCAGAAATATTGTCACAATATAGCAAAATTATATAGCTTATCGTGGGCATTGGATTCGTGTCATTATGAGCTATAAATCAAAAGTTATGGGCGATCTAGTGCAAACATATCAAGTTGATCGACCTGTTAAAATGATCAGTTTAAACTGATCAATGGTGCTTATTGAGTAAAGGCTTATAAATGAAGCATAATACATATCATCACGCTGTTGGGATAGATTGGATTACTTGGACGCTTTGTTTTCCCTATTTGTATCTATAATTTTTTCAAAATGTATAAAATTGAGCTACGTTAACGTGGGCATTGGATTCCTGTCATTCTGAGCTCTAAATCAAAAGTTATGGAGGATTTAGTGCGAACATGTCAAATTGATCGGCCAGTTAAAGTAATCATTCTAAACAGATCATTGGTGCTCATTAAGTAAAGGCTTATAAATGAAGCATAATGCATGGCATCACGGAATTTGGAATAGATTGGATTACTTTGGCGCTTTGTCATATGTATTTATGTCTCAAATTTAGTCACAATATACAAAATGGAGCTAGATTAACGTGGGCATTTGATTCGTGTCAATCGTAGCTCTAAATCAAAAGTTACAGATGATTTAGTGTGCACATGTCAAGTTTATCAGCGAGTTAAAATGATCATTTTTAACTGATCATTGGTGCTCATTGATTAAAAGCTTACAAATGAAGCATAATGCGAGACACCACAGTTTGGGATAGATTGGATTAGTTGGAGGCTTTGTCGTCTCTATTTCTGTCTATAACTTCGTCAAATATCGAAAATTGACCTAGTTTAACGTGTGCTTTGGATTCGTGTCATTCCGAAGTCTAAATCAAAAGTTACAGACGATTTATTGCAGGGATGTCAAGTTGATCGGCCAGTTAAAATGATTATTCTAAACTGATCATTGGTCCTATTATGTAAATGCTTATAAATGATGCAAAATGCAGAGCATCATGCAGTTCTTGATAGATTGGATTACTTAGACACTTTATCGTATCCATTTCTTTCTCTAATTTTGTCTCTATATAAAAATTGAACTAGCTTTAAGTTGACATTGAATTCTTGTCATTCTGAGTTCTAAATCAAAAGTTACAGACGATTTTATGCGGGCATGTCAAGTTGATCGGCAAGTTAAAATAATCATTCTTCCGATCATTGGTGCTCATTGAGGAAAGGCTTATATATGAAGCATAATGCATGGCATCACGCATTTTGGGATAGATTGGATTACTTGGATGTTTTGTCATATCAATTTTTGTCCGAAATATTGTCACAATATAGAAAAATTAGATAGCTTATCGTGGGCAATGGATTCGTGTCATTATGAGCTGTAAGTCAAAAGTTATGGAAGATCTAGTGCAAACATATCAAGTTGATCAACCAGTTAAAATGATATTTCTAAACTGATCATTGGTACTTATTGAGTAAAGGCTTATAAATGAAGCATAATGCATATCATCACACAGTTTGGGATAGATTGGATTACTTGGATGTTTTCTTTTCCCTATTTGTATCTATAATTTTGTAATAATATATAAAATTGAGTTACGATAACGTTGGCATTGGATTCCTGTCATTCTGAGCTCGAAATCAAAAGTTAAGGACGATTTAGTGCGAACATGTCAAGTTGATCGGACAGTTAAAGTAATCATTCTAAACTGATCATTGGTGCTCATTAAGTAAAAGCTTATAAATGAAACATAATGCATGGCATTACGTAATTTGGAATAGATTGGATTACTTGGACGCTTTGTCATATGTATTTCTGTCTCAAATTTTGTCACAATATACAAAATGGAGCTAGATTAACGTGGGCATTGGATTCGTGTCATTTGTAGCTCTAAATCAAAAGTTACAGATGATTTAGTGCGAGACACCACATAGTTTGGGATAGATTGGATTAGTTGGAGGCTTTCTCGTCTCTATATCTGTGTATAACTTTGTCAAATATAGAAACTTGACCTAGTTTAACGTGTGCTTTGGATACGTGTCATTCCGAGCTCTAAATAAAAGTTACAAACGATTTATTGCAAGGATGTCATGTTGATCGGCCAGTTAAAATGATCATTCTAAACTGATCATTGGTCCTATTAAGTAAATGCTTATAAATGATGCAAAATGCAGAGCATCATGCAGTTCTTGATAGATTGGATTACTTAGACACTTTATCGTATCTATTTCTTTCTCTAATTTTGTCTCTATATAAAAATTGAACTAGCTTTAAGTTGGCATTGAATTCTTGTCATTCTGAGTTCAAATCAAAAGTTACAGACGATTTTATGCGGGCATGTCAAGTTGATCGGCAAGTTAAAATGATCATTCTTCCGATCATTCGTGGTCATCGAGAAAAGGCTTATAAATGAAGCATAATGAATGGCATCACGCATTTTGGGATAGATTGGATTACTTGGATGTTTTGTCATATCGATTTTTGTCCCAAATATTGTCACAATATAGAAAAATTAGATAGCTTATCGTGGGCAATGGATTCGTGTCATTATGAGCTATAAGTCAAAAGTTATGGAAGATTTAGTGCAGGCATATCAAGTTGATCGACGAGTTAAAATGATCATTCTAAACTGATCATTGGTGTTTATTGAGTAAAGGTTTATTAATGAAGCATAATGCATAGTATCACGTAGGTTGGCTAAATTGGATTACTTGTACGCTTTGTTTTCTCTATTTGCATCTATAATTTTGTCAAAATATAGAAAATCGAGATACCTTAACGTGGCATTGCATTCCTGTCATTCTGAACTCTAAATCAAAAGTTACGGACGATTTATTGTGGACATGTCAAGTTGATCGGCCAGTTAAAGTAATTATTTTAAACTGATCATTGGTGCTCATTAAGTAAAGGCTTATAAATGAAGCATAATTCATGGCATCACGTAGTTCAGAATATATTGGATTACTTGGATGCTTTTCCTTACCTATTTCTGTCTCAAATTTAGTCAAAATATTCAAAATTGAGCTAGCTTAACGAGGGCATTGGATTCACGTCATTCAGAGCTCTAAATCAAAAGTTACGGATAATTTAGTGTGGAAATGTCAAGTTGATCGGCCAGTTAAAATGATCATTCTAAAGTAATCATTGGTGCTCATTAAATAAATGCTTATAAATGAAGCATAATGCATAGCATAACGCAGTTCCGGATAGATTGGATTACTTGGACGCTTTGTGATATCTATTTCCGTATCAAATTTTGTCACAATATTCAAGATTGAGCTTGCTTATTGTGGGCATTGGATTCGTGTCATTTTGAGCTCTAAATAAAGATTTATAGATAATTTAGTGCGGATATGCTAAGTTGATCAGCCAGTTAAAATGATCATTCTAAATTGAATATTGTTGCTCATTGAGTAAAGGCTTACAAATGAAGCATAATGTATGGAATCATAGAGTTTAGGATAGATTGGATTACTTAGATGCTTTATCGTATCTATTTCTGTCTCAAATTTTTTCACAATATAGAAAATTGAGCTAGCCTAACGTGGACATTGGATTTGTATCATTATGAGCTATAATTCAAAAGTTGTGGATGCTTTAGTGCACACATGTCAAGTTGATTGTCTAGTTAAAAGGATCATTATAAACTCATCATTGGTGCTCATTTAGTTAAGGCTTATAAATGAATCATAATGCATGGCATCACACAGTTCAGAATAGATTGGATTACTTGGATGAATTGCCGTATCTATTTTTATCTCAAATTTTGACAAAATATAGAAAATTGAGGTAGCTTAATGTGGGCATTGGATTCGTGTCATTATGACCTCTAAATCAAACGTTACGGACGATTTAGGACAGACATGTCAGGTTGATCGGCCACTTAAAATGATCATTCTTAACTGATCATTCGTGGTCATTGATTAAAGGCTTATCAATGAAGCGTAATGCATGGCATCACGTAGCTCAGGATACATTGGATTACTTGAATGCTTTGTCATATCTTTTTCTGTCTCAAATTTTCTCACCATATAAAAAATTGAGCAAGCTTAACATGGGCACTGGATTCGTTTCATTATAAGCTTCAAAGTTATGGACGATTTATTGCAGACATGTCAAGTTAATCCGGGAGTTAAAACGATCATTCTAAACTAATCAGTAGTGCTCATTGAGTAAAGACTTATAAATGAAACATATTTCATAGAATCACACTATTCAGGATATATTGTATTACTTGGACTCTTTGTCATACCTATTTCTGTCTAAAATTTTGTCATAATATAACAAATTGAGCTAGCTTAATGTGGGCATTGGATTCGTATCACTCTGAGCTCTAATCAAAAGTTAAGGACGATTTAGTGTGACCGTGTCAAGTTGATCGGCCAGTTAGAATGATCATTCTAAAGTGATTATTGGCGCACATTAGGTAAAGGCATATAAATGAAGCATAATGCATGGTATCACGTAGTTCAGGATAGATTGGATTTTTTGGACGCCTTTTTGTATTTATTTATGTCTCATTTTTTGTCACAATATAGAAAATTGACCTAGCTTAACATGGGCATTGGATTCATGTCTTTCTGAGATTTTAATCAAAAGTTACGGACGATTTAGTGTGGACATGTAAAGTTGATCGGCCAGTTAAAGTGATCATTCTAAACTGATCATTGGTGCTTATTGAGTAAAGGTTTATTAATGAAGCATAATGCATAGTATAACGCAGTTTGGGATAGATTGGATTACTTGGACGTTTTGTTTTCTCTATTTGTATCTATAATTTTGTCAAAATATAGAAAATCGAGCTACCTTAATGTGGGCATTGGATTCTTGTCATTCTGAGCTCTAAATCAAAAGCTACGGACGATTTATTGGGGACATGTCAAGTTGATCAGCCAATTTAAGTAATCATTCTAAACGGATCATTGGTGCTCCTTAAGTAAAAGCTTATAAATGAAGCATAATGCATGGCATCACGTAGTTAAGAATATATTGGATTACTTGCACGACTTTCCGTATCTCTTTGGGTCTCAAATTTAGTTACAATATTCAAAATTGAGCTAACTTAACGAGGGCATTGGATTCATATCATTCAGAGCTCTAAATCAAAAGTTATGGATGATTTAGTGTGGAAATGTCAAGTTGACCGGCCAGTTAAAGTGATCATTCTAAAGTAATCATTGGTGCTCATTAAGTAAATGCTTATAAATGAAGCATAACGCAGTTCAGGATAGATTGGATTACTTAAACGCTTTGTGATATCTATTTCTGTATCAAATTTTGTCACAACATTCAAAATTGTGCTAGCTTAACGTGAGCACTGGATTCGTGTCATTTTGAGCTCTAAATAAAGATTTATAGACGATTTAGTGCAGACATGCTAAGTTCATCAGCGAGTTAAAATGATCATTCTAAATTGATAATTGGTGCTCATTGAGTAAAGGCTTATAAATGATACAAAATGCAGAGCATCATGCAGTTCTCGATAGATTGGATTACTTAAACGCTTTTTTGTATCTATTTTTATATCTAATTTGTGCTCTATATAAAAAATTGAACTAACTTTAAGTTGGCATCGGATTTGTGTCATTCTAAGCTCTAAATCAAAAGTTACGTACGATATATTGTGGACATGTCAAGTTGATTGGTCAGTTATAATTATCATTCTTCTGATCATTGGTGCTCATTGAGTATAGGCTTATAAATGAAGCATAATGCATGGCATCACGCAGTTTGGGATAGATTAGATTACTTGGACGCTTTGACAAATCTATTTTTGTCCCAAATTTTGTCACAATATAGCAAATTGAGCTAGCTTAATGCGGGTATTGGATTCATGTCATTATGAGCTATAAATCAAAAGTTAGACATATCAAGTTGATAGACTAGTTAAAATAATAATTCTAAATAGATCATTAGTGCTTATTGAGTAAAGGCTTATAAATGAAGCATAATGCATACCATCACGTAGTTTGGGATAGATTGGATTACTTGACAAGTTATGGTATCATTTTTGTCTCAAATTTTGTCACAATATAGAAGCTTGAGCTAGTTTAACGTGGGCATTGGTTTCGTGTCATTCGGAGCTTTAAATAAAATGTTACGGAGGATTTAGTGTAAACGTGTCAAGTTCATCGGCCTGTTTAAATGATCATTCTTAACTGATCATTGGTGTTCATTTATAAAAAGCTTATAAATGAAGCAGAATGCATGGCATATTGCAGTTAGGGATAGATTGGATTACTTAGACGCTTTGTTATCTCTATTTGTGTCTATAAGTTTGTCAAAATATAGAAAATTGAGCTATCTTAACATGGACATTGGATTCGTATCATTCTGAGCTCTAAATCAAAAGTTACAGACGATTTATTGCGGACCTATCAAGTTGATCGGCTAGTAAATTGATCATTCTAAACTGATCATTGGTGCTCATAATGCATGGCATCAAGCAGTTTGGATAGATTGGATTACTTGAACGCTTTATCATCTCTATTTCTCCCTTTAATTTTGCCAAAATATATAAAATTGACCTACCTTAACGTGGGCTTTGGATTTGTATTATTCGGAGCTCTAAATAAAAAGTTACATACGATTTAGTGTGGAAATGTCAAGTTGATCGGCCAGTTAAAATGATCATTCTAAACTGATCATTGGTGCTCATTCAGTAAATGCTTACTAATGAATCATAATGCATGGCATCACGCAGTTCGGGATAGATTTGGATTAATTGGATGCTTTCTTGTATCTATTTTTGTTTCAAATTTTGTCACAGTATACAAAATTGAGCTAGCTTAACGTGGACATTGAATTCGTGTCATTCGGAACTCTAAATCTAGAGTTACAAACGATTTAGTGCGGACATGTTAAGTTGATTGGGCAGTTGAAATGATCATTCTAAACTGATCGTTGGTGCTATTATGTAAAGGATTACAAATGATGCAAAATGCTGAGCATCACGTAGTTCTTGATAAATTGAATTATTTAGACGCTTTGTCGTATCTATTTTTGTCTCTAATCTTGTCTCTATATAAAAATTGAACTAGCTTTAAGTTGGCATTGGATTCGTGTCATTTTGAGTTATAAATCAAAAGTTATGGACGATTTAGTGCTGAGATGTCAAGTTGATCGGCCAATTAAAATAATCATTGTTAACTGATCATTGGTGCTCATGGAGTAAAGGCTTATTAATCAAGCATAATGAATAGCATCACGAAATTTTGGTTAGATTAGATTACTTGGATGCTTTTTCGTATCTATTTTTGTCTCAAATTTTGCCAAAATTTAGAAAATTAACCTAGCTTAACGTGGGCTTTGGATTCGTATCATTTGGAACTCTAAATCAAAAGTTAAGATGATTTAATGTGTACATGTCAAGTTGATCGGCCAGTTAAAATGATCTTTCTTAACTGATCATTGGTTCTCATTCATTAAAAGCTTACAAATGAAACATAATGCATGACATCACGCAGTTCGGGATAGATTGGATTACTAGGACGATTTGTCGTCTCCATTTCAGTCTATAATTTTGTCAAAATATAGAAAATTGAGCTACCTTAACGTGGGCACTGGATTCGTGTCATTCTGGGCTCTAAATTAAAAGTTACGAATGATTTAGTGCGTACATGTCAAATTGATCGGCCATTTAAAGTGATAATTCTAAACTGATCATTGGTGCTCATTAAGTAAAGGCTTGTAAATGAAGCATAATGCATGGCATCACGCAGATTGGGATAGATTGGATTACTTGGACGCTTTGTCCTATCTATTTCTGCCTCAAATTTGGTCACAATACACAAAACTGTGCTAGCCTAACGTGGGCATTGTGTCATTCGAGCAATAAATCAAAAGTTATATACGATTTAGTGCAGACATTGATCGGCGAGTTAAACATTCTAAACTGATCATTGGTGCTCATTAAGTAGCGGCTTATAACTGAAGAATAAATCATGGCATCACGCAGTTTGGGATAGATTGGATTACTTGAATGCTTTGTCGTATCTATTTATGTCTCAAATTTTGTCACAATATAGAAAATTGAGCTAGCTTAATGTGGGCATTGGATTCGTATCATTCTGGGCTTTAAATCAAAAGGTACTGATGCAAGAACAAGAGGACTTGTTCGAGCTAGGGGAACTGCTGGAGAGACTCTAGCTGGCTGTACAGCACTTTCTAGAGACTCAAGAGTGATGGGTTGATGGTGACCCTTCAGCTGGCTGTAGAGCACTTTCTGGAGGATCTAAGTGAGGATTGAGTATAGAGGTGGATCGAGAGACGCCACACAGATTATGGAAGGTCTGTGATAAGTCTAGAGCACTCAAGCTTCAAGGATTCTCACACAAGAAGGCTGGAGGCATCAGCTCCTTTCAAAGGAAGAAAAACTAGGTTTTTATTTCATAAAACTTAAGTGATTACATGCTGAGAAGGGACTTTATATACTAGTCCAGCAGCAGGTGCCTTCAAGGGCTGAAAATACATTATAATGAAAGGACTAAAGCAAAAATAACAACAAGACATTAGGACCTAATGACAAATAAAAGACTCTTAAACTTAACACCCACATTCCTGCAAAAACAAGCAAATAAACTTGTTAATTCAAACATAAGAATTTTAAATACGCACTTGGTCTCTTGTAGCTCCTTATAATGCCTTCTTAAGTTTGTTTAGCAATGATGAACAAGGTTGTATCTCTGAAGCCTTGTAAAACTGGAAAGAGTGAAAATGTGGTAGTCTTTAGTTGTTCATAGGCTCCTTCTTGTAATTCTTTAGTAAGTTCAGCTTCATGGAATCCTCCATTTTCTATGATTGTTATGAGACTCTCGACAGACTTGTTGAACATCTTACTAAGGTTTCTTGTGCCTGATCTTGTTCTTGGAGCTTGTCTTATAATAGGTATATTAATGGGCTCTTCCTCAGCTTCTAGTGAGCTAGTATTGATGTCCTCATCATCTCCTCCCTCCTGAAAAGGTTCTGTCCTCAGAACAGGTACATCTGTATGAAAAGGAGCAAGATCAGTAATATTAAAAGTAGGAGATATGGTCATCTCACCTGGCAGCTCAAGCTTATAGGCATTGTTGTTGATCTTCTCTAAAACACGAAAAGGACCATCTCCTCTTGGGGAAAGTTTGGA
The DNA here is from genome assembly GCA_018901945.1 of Pugionium dolabratum. NCBI lineage: Eukaryota > Viridiplantae > Streptophyta > Magnoliopsida > Brassicales > Brassicaceae > Pugionium > Pugionium dolabratum. Next base: position 18,591 of record JAEVFF010000534.1, read on the forward strand.
TTTCCTTTGGTTGGGGAATCTTTCATGTCTCATGTGCAGCCATACCCAATCTCCAGGTTCAAATGATATGTCTTTTCGGTGTTTATCTACATTTCTTTTGTACTGCTCGGTTCTCTTTTCAAAGTTTTCCTTGACCTTTTGATGAATCTTCTTAACATAATCTGCTCTGGTTTCTCCTTCACTAGACATAACATCTTGAGGTAAAGGTATAAGATCCAGTGGGGTAGTAGGAGTAAATCCATAAACCACTTCAAAAGGAGAAAGATTAGTTTCTGAATGTTTAGCATGATTATAAGCAAATTCAATGTACGGTAAGCAAGAAAACCAGTTTCTTAGATTCTTACCGACCGTGGCTCTCAACAATATTGAAAGGGTTTGGTTTACTACCTCTGTTTGACCATCGGTCTGTGGGTGGCAAGTAGTTGAGAAGAGCAGCTTAGTTCCCAACCTTTTCCATAATGTCTTCCAGAAATGACTTAGAAATTTGGTGTCACGATCTGAAACGATTGTTCTGGGAACTCCATGTAGGCGCACTACTTCTTTAAAAAAAAGATCAGCTATTTGTGTAGAATCATTAGTCTTGTTACATGGTATAAAATGAGCTATCTTTGAGAACCTGTCTACAACTACAAAGATAGAATCCTTGTGGTTGATCTTTGGCAGACCTAAGACAAAGTCCATAGAAATATCTACCCAAGGTAGGTTAGGAATGGGCAAAGGCATAAAACAACCATAGGGGTGTGACCTGGATTTTGCTTTCAAGCAAGTGATGCACTTAGCACAGAATCTTTCAACATCTCGTTTTAGATGTGGCCAGTAGAAATGTTCCATAAGTACACTCAATGTCTTATCTCCGCCAAAATGACCCATGAGTCCTCCTCCATGAGCTTCTCCAATCAATAGTTCTCTCATTGATCCCTGAGGAATACAAAGACGCTTTTCCTTAAACAAAAATCCAACATGTTGATAAAACATACCAGATGCAGCCTTGTTGGTCTCCTTAAACAGTTCTTGAAAATCTGGATCAGTTTCATACATTGCCTTGATGTGTTCAAATCCCATAATCTTAGCTTCCATTGTGCTGATGAGAGCATGTCTCCTTGATAAAGCATCATCCAAAACGTTATCTTTACCTTTCTTATATTTGATCACATAAGGAAAAGTCTCCACAAACGCAAGCCACTTTGCATGCCTCTTCTTAAGCTTAGTTTGTCCTCTTAAGTGCTTGAGCGTCTCATGATCTGTATGAATAACAAACTCCTTTGACAGTAGGTAATGTTGCCAAGTTTCAAGAGACCTTACCAAAGCATAGAGCTCTTGATCATATGTGGGATAGTTAAGTGAAGCTCCACTAAGTTTCTGACTGAAGTAGCCACTGGTTTTCCTCCTTGCATTAGGACAGCTCCTATACCTGTTCCAGAAGCATCACATTCAATTTCAAAGGTTTTATCAAAGTTAGGAAGTACCAAAACAGCCGCATGTGTGAGGCTATCTTTCAGCTTGTTGAATGCCTTCTCTTGTGGTGGTCCCCATTTGAACTCCACATTCTTCTTAATTACTGAAGTGAGGGGTGCAGCAACAGTACTAAAGTCTTTGACAAATCTTCTATAGAAACTAGCCAATCCATGGAAACTCCTCACATGTCCGATTGTTGTTGGGGTTGGCCAATCTTGAATTGCTTTGATCTTTTTTTTCATCGACCTTTAAGCCCTGAGAACTTACAACAAATCCTAGGAATACAACTTGATCAGTGCAGAAAATACATTTTTTAAGGTTAGCATAAAGGTTTTCAGCCTTAAGCGTTTCAAGTACCTGCTCAAGATGTTGTAAGTGATCTTCAAGGTTAGAGCTATAGATTAGAATGGCATCAAAATAAACTACTACGAACTTACAGATAAATGCTCTTAGGACCTAATGACAAATAAAAGACTCTTAAACTTAACACCCACATTCCTGCAAAAACAAGCAAATAAACTTGTTAATTCAAACATAAGAATTTTAAATACGCACTTTGGTCTCTTGTAGCTCCTTATAATGCCTTCTTAAGTTTGTTTAGCAATGATGAACAAGGTTGTATCTCTGAAGCCTTGTAAAACTGGAAGGAGTGAAAATGTGGTAGTCTTTAGTTGTTCATAGTCTCTTTCTTGATATTCTTTAGTAAGTTCAGCTTCATGGAATCCTCCATTTTTTATGATTGTTATGAGACTGTCGACAAAATTGTTGAACATCTTACTAAGGTTTCTTGTGTCTGATCTTGTTCTTGGAACTTGTCTCATAATAGGTATATTAATGGGCTCTTCCTCAGCTTCTAGTGAGCTAGTATTGATGTCCTCATCAGGTACTAACGATTTAGTGTGGACATGTCAAGTTGATCACCCAGTTAAAATGATCATTCTTAACTCATCATTACTGGTAATTGAGTAAAGGATTACAAATGAAGCATAATGTATGGCATCACAGAGTTTGGGATAGATTGGATTACTTAGACGCTTTATCATATCTGTTTCTGTCTCAAATTTTTTCACAATATAGAAAATTGAGCTACCCTAAAGTGGACATTGGATTCGTGTCATTCTGGTCTCTAAATCAAAAGTTACGGACGATTTAGTCTGGACATCTCAAGTTGATCGGCCAGTTAAAAATGATCATTCTTAACTGATCATTGGTGCCCATAGAGTAAAGGCTTATAAATGAAGCATAATGCATGGCATCACGCAGTACGGGATAGATTGGATTACTTGGACGATTTCCTGTTTCTATTTTTGTCTCATATTTTGTTATAATATAGAAAATTGAGCTAGCTTAACAAGGGCATTGGATTCGTGTCATTATGACCTCTAAATCAAACGTTACAGACGATTTAGGACGGACATGTCAGGTTGATCGGCAACTTAAAATGATAATTCTTAACTGATCATTCGTGGTCATTGAGTAAAGGCTTATCAATGAAGCATAATGCATGGCATCACGCAGCTCACGATACATTGGATTACTTGAATGCTTTGTCATATCTTTTTCTGTCTCAAATTTTGTCACCATATAGAAAATTGGGCAAGCTTAACATGGGCACTGGATTCGTTTCATTATAAGCTTCAAAGTTATGGACGATTTATTGCAGACATGTCAAGTTAATCCAGGAGTTAAAACGATCATTCTAAACTAATCATTAGTGCTCATTGAGTAAAGGCTTATAAATGAAACATATTTCATAGAATCATGCTATTCAGGATATATTGGATTACTTGGACTCTTTGTCGTACCTATTTCTGTCTAAAATTTTGTCACAATATAAAAAATTGAGCTAGCTTAATGTGGGCATTGGATTCGTATCATTATGAGCTCTAATCAAAAGTTAAGGACGATTTAGTGTGACCATGTCAAGTTGATCGGCCAGTTAGAATGATCATTCTAAAGTGATCATTGGTGCTCATTAGGTAAAGGCATATAAACGAAGCATAATGCATGGTATCACGCAGTTCGGGATAGATGGCTTTTTTGGATGCCTTTTTGTATCTATTTATTTCTCATATTTTGTCAAACTATAGAAAATTGACCTAGCTTAACATGGGCATTGGATTCATGTCTTTTTGATATTTTAATCAAATGTAACGGACGATTTAGTGTGGACATGTCAAGTTGATCGGCCAGTTAAAGTGATCATTCTAAACTTATCATTGGTGCTCATTGAGTAAAGGCTTATAAATGAAGCATAATGCATGGCATCCCGCAGTTTCGTACTGATTGGATTACTTGGATGCTTTTTCATACCTATTTCTGTATCAAAGTTTGTCACAATATGGAAAATTGAGCTAGCTTAGCGTGGGAGTTGGATTCATGTCATTCTGAGCACTAAATCAAAAGTTATGGACGATTAAGTGCTGATATGTCAAGTTGATTGGCCAGTAAAAGTGATAATGATCATTGGTGCTCATTAAGTAATGGCTTATAAATGAAGCATAATGCATGGCATCACACAGTTTGGGATAGATTGGATTACTTGGACGCTTTGTCATATCTATTTATGTCTATAATTTTGTCACAATATAGAAAATTGATCTAGCTTAACGTGGGCGTTGGATTCGTTTCATTTTGAGCTCTAAATCAAAAGTTACAGACAATTTAATTCGTACATGTCAAGTTGATCGGTCTCTTAAAATGATCTCTAAATCAAAACTTAAGCTATAAATCAAAGGTTATGCACGATTTAATACAGACATGTCAAGTTGAGCCACTAGTTAAAATGATCATTCTAAACTTATCATTAGTGCGCAATGAGTAAAGGCTTATAATTGAAGCATAATGCATAGAATCATGCTATTCAGGATAGATTGGATTACTTGGACTCTTTTCCATACCTACTTTTGTTTCTAATTTTATCACAATATATAAAATTGAGCTACGTTAATGTGGGCATTGGATTTGTGTCATTCTGAGCTCTAAATCAAAAGTTACGGACGATTTAGTGTGCACATGTCAAGTTGATCGGCCAGTTCATATCATCATTCTAAACTGATCATTGGTGATCATTACGTAAAGGAATATAAAAAAGCATAATGCATGGCATGTCGAATTTCGGATTTTTTGGACGCTTTATAGTATCGATTTCAGTCTCAAATTTAGTCACATTATAGAAAATTGAGCTAGCTTAACGTGGGCACTGGATTCATGTCATTATGACCTCTAAATCAACGTTACGGAAGATTTAGTGCAGACATGTCAGGGTCATCGGCTAGTTAAAATTATCATTCTTAACTTATCGTTGGTGCTCATTGATTAAAAGCTTATAAATGAATCGCAATGCATGGCAGCACACAGTCCGGGATACATTGGATTACTTGGACGCTTTGTCGTATTTCTTTTGTTTTAAATTTTGTCACAATACAGGAAATTGAGCTAGCTTAACGTGGGCATTGGATTCGTGTCATTATAAGCTATAAATCAAAAGTTATGAAATATTTTGTGAAGACATGTCAAGTTGATCGGCTAGTTAAAATGATCATTCTAAACTGATCATTAGTGCTCGTTGTGAAAAGGCTTAAATGAAGCATAATGCATAGAATCACACAATTTAGGATAGACTGGATTACTTATTCTCTTTGTCATACCTATTTTTGTCTCAAATTTTGTCACAATATAGAAAATTGAGCTAGCTTAATGTGGGCCTTCGATTCGTGTCATTCTGAACCCTAAATCAAAAGTTAGGGACGATTTTGTGCAGACATGTCAAGTTGATCGGCCAGTTAAAATGATCATTCTTAACTGATCATTGGTGCCCATAGAGTAAAGGCTTATAAAAGAAGCATAAAGCATGGCATCGCGAAGTTTAGGATTTATTGGATTCCTTGGATGCTTTATCGTATCTAGTTCTTCTCAAATTTTGTCACTATAAAAAAAATTTGAGCTAGCTTTGGATTCATGTCATTCAGTGCTTTTAATCAAAAGTTAGGGACGATTTCGTACGGAAATGTTAAGTTGATCAGCCAGTTAAAGTGATCATTCTAAACTTATCATTGGTGCTCATTGAGTAAAGGCTTATAAATGAAGCATATTGCATGGCATCCCGAAGTTCGGTACAGATTGGATTACTTGGATGCTTTTTTCGTATCTATTTCTGTATCAAATTTTGTCACAATATGGAAAATTGAGCTAGCTTAACGTGGGGGTTGGATTCATGTCATTCTGAGCACTAAATCAAAAGTTATGGACGATTTAGTGCGGATATGTCAAGTTGATTGGCCAGTAAAAGTGATACTGATCATTGGTGCTCATTAAGTAAAGGCTTATAAATGAAGCATAATGCATGGCATCACGCAGTTTGGGATAGATTCGATGACTTGGACACATTGTTTTCTCTATTTTTGTCACAACATTTGTCAAAATATAGAAAGTTGAGCTAGCTTAATGTGGGCATTGGATTCGTGTCATTATGACCTCTAAATCAAAAGTTATTGACGATTTAGTTCGGATATGTCAGGTTGAACGGCTTGTTAAAATAATCATTCTTAACTAATCATTGGTGATCATTGAGTAAAGGCTTATAAATGAAGCGTAATGCATGGCATTACTTATCGGGATACATTGGATTACTTGAACGCTTTGTCGTATCTTTTTCTATATCAAATTTTGTCACAATATATAATATTGAGCTACCTTAACGTGGGCATTGGATTTGTGTCATTAAGTTATAAATCAAAAGGTATGGACGATTTAGTGCAGGCATGTCAAGTTGATCCGCCAATTCAAATGATCATTCTAAACTTATCATTGGTGCTCGCTGAGTAAAGCCTTATAAATGAAGCATAATGCATAGAATCACGCAGTTTTTTCATTCTAAACTTATCATTGGGTTACTTGGACTCTTTTTCGTACCTATTTCTGTCCCAAAGTTTGTCACAATATAGAAAATTGTTCTAGCTTAATGTGGGCATTGAATTCGTGTCATTCTAAGCTCTAAATAAAACGTTAAGGACGATTTAGTGCGGATATGTCAAATTGATAGCCCAATTAAAATGATCATTCTTAACTGATCATTGATGCCCATAGAGTAAAGGCTTATAAAAGAAGGATAAGGCATGGCATCACAAAGTTTTGGGATAGATTGGATTACTTGGACGCTTTGTCATCTCTGTTTATATCTTAAATTATGTCAAAATATAAAAAATTGAGCTAGCTTAACGTGGGCATTCGATTCGTATCATTTTGAGCTCTAATCAAAATTTACGGACGATTTAGTGGAGACATGTCAGGTTGATCGACCAGTTAAAATGATCGTTCTTAACTGATCATTGGTGCTCACTGATTAAAAGCTTATAAATGAAGCATAATGCATGACATCATGCAGTTTGGGATAGATTGGATTACTCGGACGCTTTGTTGTATCTGTTTATGTCTCAATTTTTGTCACAATATAAAACTTAGCTAGCTAAACGTGGACATTGGATTCGTGTCATTCAGAGCTCCAAACATAAGTTACGGATGATTTAGTGCAGACATGTCAAGTGATCAACCAGTTAAAATGATCATTCTTAACTGATAATTGGTGCTCATTGATTAAAAGCTTATAAATGAAGCATAATGCATGGCATTACACAGTTTGGGATAGATTGGATTACTTGGATGCTTTGTCGCCTCTATTTCTGTCTATAATTTTTTCAAAATATAGAATATTGAGCTAGCTTAACGTGGCCGTTGGATTCATGTCCTTCTGACCTCTAAATCATAAGTTACGGACCATTTAGTGCGGACATGTCAAGTTGATCGCCAGTTAAAGTGATCATTCTAAACTGATCACTGGTGTAGATTAAGGAAATGCTTATAAAAGAAGCATAAAGCATGACATCACGAAGTCGGGATAGATTGAAATACGTGAATATTTTTTCGTCTCTATTTCTATCTCAAATTATATCAAAATATAGAAAATTGAGATAGCTTAACGTAGACATTGTATTCATTTCATTCCGAGGTGTAAAAAAAAAGTTACATACAATTTAGTGCGGACATGTCATGTTGATAGGCCAATTAATATGACTATTCTAAACTGATCATTAGTGCTCATTGATTAAGGACTTATAAATTAAGAATAATGCATGGCATCCCCCAGTTTTGGCTAGATAGGATTACTTTGACTATTTTTCGTATCTATCTCTCTCTCAAAATTTGTCACAATATAGAAAATTGAGCCAGCTTAACGTGGGAATTGGATTTGTGTCATTCTGAGCTCTAAATCAAAAGTTATGGACGATTTAGTGCGGACATGTCAAGTTGATCGGCCAGTTAAAGTGATCATTCGTAACTGCTCATTGGTGCCCATAGAGTAAAGGCTTATAAATGAAGCATAATGCATGGCATCACGCAGTATGGGATAGATTTGATTACTTGGATGGTTTATCGTATCTATTTCGGTCTCATATTTTGTCATAATATAGGAAATTGAGTTAGCTTAACGTGGGCATTGGATTCGTGTCAGTCTGAGTTCTAAATCATAAATTACGGATGATTTAGTGCGGATATGTCAAGTTGATCAGCATGGTAAAATGATCATTTTTAACTGATCATTGGTGCTCATTGATTAAAACCTTATAAATGAATCATAATGCATGGCATCACGCACTTTAGAATAGATTGGATTATTTGGACACTTTGTCGTCTATATTTCAGTCTATAATTTTTTCAAAATATAGAAAACTGAGCTAGCTTAACATGGTCATTGGATTCGTGTCATTCTTAGCTCTAAATCATAAGTTACAGAAAATTTACTGTGGACATGTAAAGTTTCTAGGCCAGTCAAAGTGATCTCTCTAAACTGATCATTGGTGGTGATAAAGTAAATGCTTATAAATGAAGCATAAAGCATGGCATTACGATTTTCGGGATAGATTTTATTACTTGGACGCTTTATCGTCTCTTATTCTATCTCAAATTTTGTAAAAATATAGAAAATTGAGCTAGCTTAACGTGCGCATTGGATTCGTGTCATTCTGAGTCCTATATCAAAAGTTAAGGACGATTTAGTGTGGACATGTCAAGTTTATCTACGAGTTAAAGTGATCATTTCAAACTGATCATTGGTACTAATTGAGTAAAGCCTTACAAATGAAGCATAATACGGTTTTTCGTATCTTTTTTTGTTTCAAATTTTGTCACAATATATAATATTGTAATAGCTTAACGTGGGAATTGGATTCGTGAGATTTTTAGCTATAAATCAAAAGTTATGGACGATTTAGTGCGGGCATGTCAAGTTGATAGGACAGTTAAAGTGATCATTCTAAACTCATCATTGGTGCTCATTAAGTAAAGGCTTAAAAATGTAGCATAATGAATGCCATCACACAGTTTGGTATAGATTGGATTACTTGAATGCCGTTTTGTATCTATTTTTGTCTTAAGTTTGGTTACAATATAGAAAATAGAGCTATTTTACCGTGGGCATTGGGATTCGTGTCATTCTGGTCTCTAAATCAAAAGTTACGGACGATTTAGTCTGGACTTCTCAAGTTGATCGGCCAGTTAAAAATGATCATTCTTAACTGATCATTGGTGCCCATAGAGTAAAAGCTTATAAATGAAGCATAATGCATGGCATCACGCAGTACGGGATAGATTACATTACTTGGACGATTTGCCGTATCTGTTTTTGTCTCAAATTTTGTTATAATATAGAAAATTGAGCTAGCTTAACATGGGCATTGGATTCGTGTCAGCATGTGCTCTAAATCATAAATTACAGATAATTTAGTACGGACATTTCAAGTTGATCGGGAAGTTAAAGTGATCATTCTAAACTAATCATTGGTGCTCATTGAGTAAAGACTTATAAATGTAGCATAATACATGGCATCACCCAGTTCGGGATAGATTGGATTACTTGGATGGTTTTTTGTATCTATTTATGTCTCAAATTTTGTCAAAATATAGAAAACTGAGATAGCTTAACGTGGGCATAATTTGATTCGTGTCAATTCAGAGATCTAAATCAAAAGTTACCTTCGATTTAATGTGGACATGTCAAAACTGATCATTGGTGCTCATTAAGTAAATACTTATAAATAAAGCGTAATGCATGGCATCAATCATATGGGATAGATTGGATTACTTGGACGTTTTGTTTTCTCTATTTTTGTTACAAATTTTATTGAAATATAGAAAATAAAGCTAGCTTAACGTGGGTGTTGGATTCGTGTCATTATGACCTCTAAATCAAAAGTTATGGATGATTTAGTGCGGATATGTCAGGTTGATCATCTAGTTAAATTGATCATTCTTAGTTGATCATTGGTGATCATTGAGTAAAGGCTTATAAATGAAGTGAATGCATGGCATCACCCACTTTGGGATACATTGGATAACTTGGACGCTTTGTCGTATCTTTTTTTGTATCAAATTTTGTCACAATATCGAATATGGAGCTAGCTTAATGTGGGCATTGGATTCATGTTATTATGAGCAATAACTCACACGTCATGGACAATTTAATGCAGACATGACATGTTGATCCGCCAATTCAAATGAACATTCTACACTGATCATTGGTTCTCACTGCGTAAAAGCTTAGAAATGAAGCATAATGCATAGAATCACGACGTTCAGAATAGGTTGGATTACTTGGACGCCTTGTCGTATCTATTTTTGTCTCAAATTTTGTCACAATACAGAAAATTGAGTTAGCTTAACGTAGGCACTGGATTCTAGTCATTCCGAGCTATAAATCAAAAGTTACAGATGATTTAGTGCAGACATGTCAAGTTGATCGGAAAGTTAAAATGATCATTATTAACTGATCATTGAGGATTATTGAGTAAATGCTTATAAATGAAACATAATGCATGGCATCGCACATTTCAAGATAGATTGGATTACTTGGACCCTTTGTCGTATCTATTTTTGTCTATAATTTTATCAAAATATAGAAAACTGAGCTAGCTTAATGTGAGCATTGGTTTTGTGTCATCCTGAGCACTAAATCAAAAGTTAAGTACGATTTAGTGCGGAAATGTCAAGTTGATCAGCCAGTTAAAGTGATCATTCTTAACTAATCATTTGTGCTCAGTGAGTAAAGGTTTACAAATGAAGCATAACGAATGGCATCACACAGTTTTGGCTAGATTGGATTACTTGGACACTTTTCCGTATCTATTTCTGTCTCAAATTTTGTCACAATATAAAAAAATTGAGCTAGTTAACGTGGGAATTGGCGTGTCATTCTGAGCTCTAAATAAAAAGTTATGGACGATTTAGTGCGGACATGTCAAGTTGATCGGGCAGTTGAAGTGATCATTCTAAACTAATTATTTGTGCTCATTAAGTAAAGTCTTATAAATGTAGCATAATGCATGTCATCATGCAGTTCGGGATAGATTGGATTACTTGAATGCTTTGTCATATCTATTTTTGTCTTAAATTTTGTCATAATTCAGAAAATTGAGTTAGCTTAACGTGGGAAATGAATTCGGGTCATTCTGAGCTTTAAATCAAAAATTACGGACAATTTAGTGCAGACATGTCAAGTTGATAAACAAGTTAAAATGATCATTCTTAACTGATCATTGGTGCTTATTGAGTAAAGGCTTAAAATGAAACATAATACAGTTCATCACACTGTGCGGGATAGATTGGATTACTTGGACGCTTTGTCACCTCATTTTCTGTCTATAATTTATCAAAATATAGAAAATTAAGCTAGCTTAACGTGGGCATTGGATTCGTGTCATTCTGAGGTCTAAATCGTAAGTTACGGACGGTTTAGTGCGGACATGTCAAGTTGATTGGCCTGTTAAATTGATCATTCTAAACTGATCATTGGTGCAAAATTAGTAAACTCTTATGAAAGAAGCATAAAGCATGGCATCACTAAGTTTGGGATAGATTGGATGATTTGGATGCTTTGTCGTCACTATTTCTATCTCAAATTTTGCCAAAATATAGAAAATTGAGCTAGATTAACGTGGGCATTGGATTATTGTCATTCTGAGGTCTAAATCAAAAGTTACATTCAATTTAGTGCAGACATGTTATGTTGATAGGCCAATCAATATGAATATTTTAAACTGATCATTAGTGTTCATTAAGTAAGAGCTTGTAAATAAGCATAATGCATGGCATCACGCAGTTTTGGCTAAATTGGATTACTTGGACGCTTTTTTGTATCTATTTCTGTCTCAAAATTTATGACAATATAGAAAATTGAGCAAGCTTAACGTGAGAATTGGATTCGTGTCATTCTGAGCTCTAAGTCAGAAGTTACATACGATTTAGTACGGACATATGAAGTTGATCGGCCTATTAAAATGATCATTCTTAACTGATCATTGGTGCCCATAGAGTAAAGGCTTATAAATGAAGTATAATGAATGCCATCACGCAGTTCCAGATAGATTGGATTACTTGGACTCTTTTTCTTATCTTTTTTTTCTCAAATTTTATCACAACATAAAAAATTGAGCTAGCTTAACGTGGGTATTGGATTCGCGTTATTCTGAGCTCTAAATCTTAAGTTACAGATAATTTAGTGAGGACATGTCAAGTTCATCAGCTAGTTAAAATGATCATTCTTAAATGAAGCATAATGCATGACATCACGCACTTTGGAATAGATTAGAATATTTGGACACTTTTTCATCTCTATTTCTGTCTATAATTTTATCATAATATAGAAAATTGATCTAGTTTAACGTGGGCATTGGATTCTTGTCATTCTTAGCTCTAAATCATAAGTTACAGATGATTTAGTGCGGACATGTAAAATTTTTAGGACATTTAAAGTGATCATTCTAAACTGACCATTGGTGCTTTTAAAATAAACACTTATAAATGAAGCATAAAACATGGCATTACGAAGTTCAGGATATATTAGATTACTTGGATGCTTTGTCATCTCTACTTGTTTCTCAAATTTATTCAAAATATAGAAAATTGAGCTAGCTTAACGTGAGCATTGGATTCGTGTCATCCTGAGCACTAAATCAAAAGTTAAGTACGATTTAGTGCGGAAATGTCAAGTTGATCAGCCAGTTAAAGTGATCATTCTGAACTAATCATTGGTGCTCAGTGAGTAAAGGCTTACAAATGAAGCATAATGAATGGCATAACACAGTTTTGGTTAGATTAGATTACTTGGACACTTTTTTGTATCTATTTCTGTCTCAAATTTTTTCACAATATAAAAATTTGAGCTAGTTAACATGGGAACTGGCGTGTCATTCTGAGCTCTAAATCAAAAGTTATGGACAATTTAGTGCGGACATGTCAAGTTGATCGGGCACTTAAAGTGATTATTCTAAACAAATCATTTGTGCTCATTAAGCAAAGTCATATAAATGTAGCATAATGCATGCCATCATGCAGTTCGAGACAGATTTGATTACTTGAACGCTTTGTCATATCTGTTTTTGTCTTAAATTTTGTCATAATTCAGAAAATTGAGTGTGCTTAACGTGGGAATTGGATTCGTGTCATTCGGAGCTCTAAATCAAAAATTACAGACAATTTAGTGCAGACATGTCAAGTTGATAGACAAGTTAAAATGATCATTCTTAACTGATCATTGGTGCTTATTGAGTAAAGGCTTATAAATGAAACATAATACATGGCATCACACAGTTCGGGATAGATTGAATTACTTGGACGCTTTGTCACCTCATTTTCTGTCTATATTTTTTTCAAAATATAGAAAATTAAGCTAGCTTAACGTGGACATTTGATTCGTGTCATTCAGAGCTCTAAATAATAAGTTACGGACGGTTTAGTACGGAAATGTCAAGTTGATTGGCCTGTTAAATTGATCATTCTAAACTGATCATTGGTGCAAAATAAGTAAACTCTTATAAAGAAGCATAAAGCATGGCATCACTAAGTTAGGGATCGATTGGATTACTTGGATGCTTTGGCGTCACTATTTATATCTCAAATTTTGTCAAAATATAGAAAATTGAGCTAGACTAACGTGGGCATTGGATTAATGTCATTCCGATGTCTAAATCAAAAGTTACATTCAATTTAGTGCGGACATGTCATGTTGATAGGCCAATCAATATGAATATTCTAAACTGATCATTAGTGTTCATTAAGTAAGGGCTTATAAATTAAGTGTAATGCATGGCATCTATTTCTGTCTAGTTTTGGCTAGATTGGATTACTTGGATGCTTTTTCGTATCTATTTCTGTCTCAAATTTTATGACAATATAGAAAATTGAGCAGGTTTAACGTGGGCATTGGATTCATGTCATTCTGAGCTCTAAATCAAAAGTTACAGACGATTTAGTGCAGACATGTGAAGTTGACCAGCCTGTTAAAGTGATCATTCTTAACTGATCATTGGTGCCCATAGAGTAAAGGCTTATAAATGAAGCATAATGAATGCCATCACGCAGTTCCGGATAGATTGGATTACTTGGACGCTTTTTCATATGTTTTTGTCTCAAATTTTGTCACAATATAGAATATTGAGCTAGCCTAACGTGGGTATTGGATTCATGTCAGTCTGAGCTCTAAATCTTAAGTTACGGATGATTTAGTGTGGACATATCAAGTTGATCGGCCAGTTAAAATGATTATTCTTAACTGATCATTGGTTCTCATTAATTAAAAGCTTATAAATGAAGCGTAATACATGGCATCACACACTTTGGAATAGATTGGATTATTTGGACACTTTTTCGTCTCTATTTCTATCTATAATTTTGTCAAAATATAGAAAATTGAGCTAGTTTAACATGGGCATTGTATTCGTGTCATTTTTAGCTCTAAATCATAAATTACAGATGATTTAGTGCGGACATGCAAAGTTTCTAGGCCAAATAAAGTGAACATTTTAAACTGACCATTGGTGCTGATAAAGTAAGGCTTATAAATGAAGCATAAAGCATATCATTCCGAAGTTCAGGATAGGCTAGATTACTTGGATGCTTTGTCGCCTCTACTTCTTTCTCAAATTTATTGAAAATATAGAAAATTGATCTAGCTTAACATGAGCATTGGATTTGTGTCATTCCAAGGTCTAAATCAAAAGTTACATACGATTTAGTGCGGATGTGTCAAGTTGATAGACCAATTAATATGATTATTCTAAAACAATCATTGGTGCTCTTTGAGTAGAGTCTTATAAATGAAGCATAATGATGGCATCAGACAGTTTTAGAGAGATTGAATTACTTGGACGGTCTTTCGTATCTATTTCTGTCTCTATTTTTGTCTACCGTTTTTCAAACTATAGAAAATTGAGCTAGCTTAACGTAGGCATTGGATTCGTGTCATTCTGAGCTCTAAATCATAAGTTACGAACGATTTATTGCGGACATGTGTTGATTGGCCAGTTAAAGTGATCATTCTAAACTAATTATTGGTGCAGATTAAGTAAACGCTTATAAAAGAAGCATAAAACATGGCATCACGAAGTTAGGTATACATTAGATTACTTGTATGCTTTGTCATCTCTATTTCTATCTCAATTGTTTTCAAAATATAAAAAATTGAGCTAGCTTAATTTGGGAATTGGATTCTTGTCATTCTGAGGTCTAAATCAACAGTTACGTACGATTTAGTGTGGACATGTCAAGTTGATCAGCTAGTTAAAATGATTATTCTAAACTGTTCAATAGTGTTCATTGAATAAAGGCTTATAAATGAAGCATAATGCATGGCATAACACAGTTTTGGCTAGACTGGATTACTTGGACGCTTTTCATAACTATTTTTGTCTCAAATTTGGTCACAATATGGAAAATTGAGCCTACTTAACGTGGGCATTGGATTCGTATCATTCTGAGCTCTAAATCAAAAGTTACAAACATGTCAATTTGTTCGGATAGTTAAAATGATCATTCTTAACTTATCATTGGTGTTCACTAAGTAAAGTCTTATAAATGAAACATAATGCATGGCATCACCCAGTTCGGGGTAGATTGGAATACTTGGATGCTTTGTCGTATCTATTTCTGCCTCTAATTTGGTCACAATATAGAAAATTGAGCAAGCTTAATGTGGGCATTGGATTCGTGTCATTCTAAGCTCTAAATAAAAAATTACGGACCATTTAGTGTGGATATGTCAAGTTCATCGGCCAGTTAAAATGATAATTCTTAACTGCTTATTGGTGCTCATTGAGTAAAGGCTTATAAATGAAACATAATGCATGGCATCACACAGTTCAGAGTAGATTGGATTACTTGGACGCTTGTCGTATCTATTTCTGTCTCAAATGTTTGTCAAAATATAGAAAATTGAGCTAGATTAACATGGGCATTGGATTCGTGTAATTCTGAGCTCTAAATAATAAGTTACAGACGATTTAGTGCAGAAATGTCAAGTTGATAAGCCAGTTCAACTGATCATTCTAAACTGATCTTTTGTCCTCGCTGAGTAAAGATTTATAAATGAAGCATAATGCATGGCATCACGCAATTTGTGATAGATTGAATTACTTGGACGTTTTTGTATCTATTTCTATCTCAAATTTTGTCAAAATATAAAAAATAAATCTACCTTAACGTGGGCATTGGATTCGTGTCATTATGAGCTATAAATAATAAGTTACGGACGATTTTTGTGGACATGCCAAGTTGATCGGTCCGTTAAAGTTATCATTCTTAATTGATCATTGGTCCTCATTGAGTAAAGGCTTATAAATGAAGCATAATGCATGGCATCACGCGGTTTTGGCCAGATTGGATTACATGAACGCATTTTCGTATCTGTTTCTATCTCAAACTTTTTTACAATATAGAAAATTTAGCTACTTAACGTGGGCACTGGATCCGTGTCATTCTGAGCTCTAAATCAACATTTACGGACAATTTAGTGCGGATATTTCAAGCTTATCGAGCAGTTAAAGTGATCATTTAAACTGATCATTGGTGCTCATTGAGTAAAGGCTTATAAATGAAGCATAATGCATGGGATCACGTAGTTTTGGCTAGATTTGATTACTTCAATGGTTTTCGTACCTATTTCGATCTCAACTTTTGTCCTAATATAGAAAATGGAGCTTACTTAACATGGGTATTGGATTCGGGTTATTCTGAGCTCTAATTCAAAAGTTACGGAAAATTTAGTGCGGACATGTCAAGTTGATCGCTTAGTTAAAGTGATCATTCTAAACTGATCATTGGTGCTCATTGAGTAAAGGCTTATAATGAAGCATAGTGCACGGCATCACACAGTATTGGCTAGCTTAACGTGGGTATTGGATTCGTGTTAGTTTGAACTCTAAATCATAAGTTAAGAACGATTTAATGCGGACATATCAAGTTGATCGGCATGTTAAAGTGATCATTCTTAACTGATCATTGGTGCTCATTGAGTAAAGGCTCATAAGTGAAACATAATACATGATATCACGTAGTTTTAGAAAGATTTTATTACTTGGATGACTTGTTGAAGTATTTTAGTCTTAAAATTTATCACAATATTAAAAATTAAGCTAGTTTAATGTGGACATTGGATTTGTGGCAGACTAATCTCTAAATCAAAAGTTACGGACGATTTAGTGCGGATATGTCAAGTTGATTGGCCAGTTAAAATGATCATTATAAACTAATCATTGGTTCCCATAGAGTAAAAGCTTATAAAAGAAGCATAAAGCATGGCATCACAAAGTTTGGGATAGATTGGATTACTTGGATGCTTTGTCATCTCTATTTCTATCTCAAATTTTGTTAAAATATAGAAAATTGAGCTAGATTAACGTGGGGATTCGATTCGTATCATTCTGAGCTTTAAATCAAAAGTTACGGACGAGTTAGTGCAGACATGTCAAGTTGTTCGCCAAGTGAAAATGATCATTCTTAACTGATCACTGGTTTTCATTGATTTAAAGCTTATAAATGAAACATAATGCATGACATCACGCAGTTTGGGATAGATTGGATTACTTGGACGCTTTGTCGTCTTTATTTTTGTCTCAAATTTTGTTACAATATAGAAAATTGAGCTAGCTAAGCGTGAGCATTGGATTCATGTCAATTCTAAGATATAAATCAAAAGTTACGGAGGATTTAATGTGGACATGTCAAGTTAATCGGCCACCAAAAATGATATTGATCATTGGTGCTCATTAAGTAAATGCTTATAAATGAAGCATAATCCATGGCATCACACAGTCTGGGATAGAATGGATTACTTGGACGCTTTGTCGTATATATTTATGTCTATAATTTTCTCACAATATAGAAAATTGAACTAGATTTACGTGGGCACTGGATTCGTGTCATTCTGATCTCCATATCAAAACATACGGACGATTTAGTGCGAATATGTCAAGTTGAGTGGCCTGTTAAAGTGATCATTACAAATTGATCATTGTTGCTCATTAAGTAAAGGCTAATAAATAAAGCATAATGCATGACATCAAGCAGTTTGGATAGATTTGATTACTTGGATGCTTTGTTGTCTCTAATTCTATCTCGACTTTTGTCCAAATATAGAAAACTGAGCTAGCCTAACGTGGGCATTGGATTCGTGTCATTATGACCTCTAAATCAAAATTTATGGACAATTTAGTGCGAATATGTCAGGTTCATCGGCTAGTTAAAATGATCATTCTCAACTGGTCAATGGTGCTCACTGAGTGAAGGCTTATAAATGAAGCGAATGCATGCATCACGTAGTTCGGGATAAATTGGATTACTAGGACGCTTTGTAATATCTTTTTCTGTATCAAATTTTTGTCAAAATATAGAATATTGAGCTATCTTAACGTGGGCATTGGATTCCTGTCATTATGAGGTATAAATCAAAAGTTATGGACGATTTAGTGCAGACGTGTCAAGTTGATCTGCCTGTTCAAATGAACATTCTAAACCAATCAATGGTGCTCACTGAGTAAAGGCTTATAAATGAAGCATAATGCATAGAATCACGTAGTTCATGATAGATTGGATTACTTGGACTCTTTGTTGTACTTATTTCGGTCTCAAATTTTGTCACAATATAGAAAATTAAGCTAGTTTAATGTGGTCATTGGATTCGTGTCATTTTGAGCTCTAAATAAAAAGTTGAGCTGCTAGTTAAAATGATCATTCTTAAGTGATCATTGGTACTTATTGAGTAAATGCTTATAAATGAAACATAATGCCTGGCATCACACAGTTAAGGATAGATTGGATTACTTGTACGCTTTGTCATCTCTATTTATGTCTATAATTTTATAAAAATATAGAAAACTAAGCTAGCTTAACGTGAGCATTGGATTCGTGTAATTCTGAGCTCTAAATCAAGAGTTAAGGACGATTTAGTGCGGACATGTCAAGTTGATCGGTCAGTTAAAGTGATCATTGTAATCTGATCATTGGTGCTCATTGAGTAAAGGCCTACAAATGAAACATAATGCATGGCATCACACAGTGTTGGCTAAATTGGATTACTTGGACACTTTTTGTATCTATTTTGGTCTCAAATGTTGTTACAATATTAAAAATTGGGCTAGCTTAACGTGGGAATTTGATTCGTGTCATTCAGAGCTCTAAATCGAAAGTTATGGATGATTTTGTGCGGACATGTCATGTTGGTAGGCCACTTAATATGACTATTCTAAACTGATCATTAGTGCTCATTGAGTAAGGGCTTATAAGTTAAGCATAATAATGGCATCACGCTGTTTGGTTAGATTGGACTACTTGGATACTTTTTCGTATCTATTTATGTTTCAAATTTTGCCACAATATAGAAAATTGAGCCAGCTTAACGTGGGCATTGGATTCGTATCATTATGAGCTAATAAATCAAAAATTACGAACGATATAGTGCGGACATGCCAAGTTGATCAGCCAGTTAAAATGATCTATCTTAAATGATCATTGGTGCCCATAGAGTAAAAGGTAATAAATGAAGCATAATGCATGGCATCACGCAGTACGGGACAGACTGGATTACATGGACTCTTTGTCGTATTTATTTCTTTATAAAATTTTGTCACAATATAGAAAATTTAGCTAGCTTAACGTGGGCATTGGATTTGTGTCAGTCTCAGCTATAAGTCATAAGTTACGGAAGATTTAGTGAAGACATGTCATGTTGATCAGCCAGTTAAAGTGATCATTCTAATCTGATCATTGGTGCTCATTGAGTAAAGGCTTACAAAAGAAGCATAATGCATGGCATCACGCAGTTTTGGCTAAATGGGATTACTTGGACACTTTTTCGTATCTCTTTCTATCTCAAATTTTCTAACAATATTGAAAATTGGGCTAGCTTAATGTGCGAATTGGATTCGTGTCATTCAGAGCTCTAAATCAAAACTTATGGACGATTTTATGCGGACATGTCAAATTGATAGCCCAGTTAAAGTGATCATTCTAAACTGATCATTCGTGATCATTAAGTAAAGGCTTATAAATGTAACATAATACATGCCATCATGCAGTTCGGAATAAATTGGATTTCTTGGACACTTTGTCGTATCTATTTTTCGTAAATTATGTAACAATACAGAAAATTGAGTTAGCTTAACTTGGGCATTGAATTCGTATCATTCTGAGCTCTAAATCAAATGTTAAGGACCATTAAGTGCGGATATGTCAAGTTTATCGGCTGGTTAAAATGATCAGTCTTAACTGATCATTGGTGCTTATTAAGTAAATGCTTATAAATGAAACATAATGCCTGGCATCACACAGTTCAGGATAGATTGGATTACTTGTACACTTTGTCGTCTCTATTTCTGTCTATATTTTATCAAAATATAGAAAATTAAGCTAGATTAACGTGAGCATTCGTTTCGTGTTATTCTGAGCACTAAATCAAGAGTTAAGGACAATTTAGTGCGGACATGTCAAGTTGATCGGCCAGTTAAAGTGATCATTCTAATCTAATCATTGGTGCTCATTGACTAAAGGCTTACAAATGAAGCATAATGCATGGAATCACACGGTTTTGCCTAAATTGGATTACTTGGACATTTTTTGTATCTATTTCGGTCTCAAATTTTGTCACAATATTAAAAATTGGACTAGCTTAACGTGGGAATTGGATTCGTGTCATTTAGAGCTCTAAATAAAAAGTTATGGATAATTTTGTGCGGACATGTCATGTTAGTAGGCAACTTAATATGACTATTGTAAACTGATCATTATTGCTCATTGAGTAAGGGCTTATAAGTTAAGCATAATCATGGCATCACATAGTTTTGGTTAGATTGGATTACTTGTATTCTTTTTTCGTATTTATTTCTGTTTCAAATTTTTTCACAATATTGAAAATTGAGCCAGCTTAACGTGGGCGTTGCATTCGTATCATTATGAGCTCTAAATCAAAAATTACGAACGATTTAGTGCGGACATGTCAAATTGATCGGCGAGTTAAAATGATCTATCTTAACTGATCATTGGTGCCCATAAAGTAAAGGGTTACAAATGAAGCAAAATGCATGGCATCACGCCGTACGGGACAGACTGGATTACATGGATGCTTTATCGTATTTATTTCTCTTTAACATTTTGTCACAATATAGAAAATTTAGCTAGCTTAACGTGGGCATTGGATTCGTGTCAGTCTCAGCTATAAATCATAAGTTACGGATGATTTAGTGCAGACATGTCAAGTTGATCAGCTTGTTAAAGTGATCATTCTAATCTGATCATTGGTGCTCATTGAGTAAAGGCATACAAAAGAAGCATAATGCATGGCATCACGCAGTTTTGGCTAAATTGGATTACTTGGACATTTTTTCATATCTCTTTCTATCTCAAATTTTCTCACAATATTGAATATTAGGCTAGCTTAACATGGGAATTGGATTCGTGTCATTCACAGCTCTAAATCAAAATTTATGGACGATTTTATGCGGACATGTCAAATTGATCGGCTAGTTAAAGTGATCATTCTAAGCTGATCAATGGTGGTCATTAAGTAAAGGCTTATAAATGTAACATAATACATGCCATCATGCAGTTCGGAATAGATTGGATTATTTGGACGCTCTGTCGTATCTATTTGTCGTAAATTTTGTAACAATACAGAAATTTGAGTTAGCTTAACTTGGGCATTGGATTCGTGTCATTCTGAGCTCTAAATGAAAGTTAAGTATGATTTAGTCCGGATATGTCAAGTTTATCGACTAGTTAAAATGGTCAGTCTTAACTGATCATTGGCGCTTATTGAGTAAATGCCTATAAATGAAACATAATGCGTGGCATCACACAGTTCAGGATAGATTGGATTACTTGGACGTTTGTCGTCTCTCTTTCTATCTATAATTTTATCAAAATATAGAAAACTAAGCTAGCTAATTGGATTCGTGTCATTCAGAGCTCCAAATCATAAGTTACAGATGATTTAGTGCGAACATGTCAAGTTGATCAGCAAGTTAAAATGATCATTCTTAACTAATAATTGGTGTTCATTGATTAAAAGCTTATAAATGAAGCATAATGCATAGCATCATACAATTTGGGATAGATTGGATAACTTGGACGATTAATGTCTCTATTTTTGTCTATGATTTTTTCAAAATATAAACGATTGAGCTAGCTTAACGTGGGCATTGGATTCGTGTCATTCCGAGCAGTAAATCATCACTTACGGATGATTTAGAGCGAACATGTCAAGTTGATCGGCCAGTTAAAGTGATCATTCTAAACTGATCATTGGTACAGATTAAGTAAACACCTATAAAAGAAGAATAAAGTATTGACATAGGAAAATCAAATAAGACCTATCTTGACCTACAAGGCAAGTGTGAGCACGAAAATTCAGTTTGAATAACAAGGGAAATGAAAAAGGATGGGTTATTATTAACCACATGGTTGAAATGGTTAAATAGCTACCTTGGGAGAAGAATCAAGGTGAAAAAGTCATGCCCATGCTGCACACAGTCTTGGCAACCACACCAAACAGTCATGCCCATGCTGCACACAGTCTTGGCAACCACACCAAACAGTCATGCCCATGCTGTCTCCTCTCTTCTCATTGGTTGTTGACAGGCTCCTCCTCTATTCAAACTCATCCACAAGTTTGAATTCGTTTTCTTTTGTGTTCACATTGTAAATCCTCTATAAAAGGGCTGTAAAGACTCAATGTATAATATACTCTTAGGAGATTCTTCTCCATAAGTCTAAGTCATTTCTCATTTTCTCATACTTCTCTTTGAGTTTTCAGATTCAATTCTTCACATTTCTCCTCTATAATCTCAATATTCTTACATGGTATCAGAGCATAAGATCATTCTCTTATCTTTTCTACTCAAATCTCTCAGTTTCTAATCTAAAATTCTGTCAAAAATCTCTCAGTCTTTAGACTAAAAACTCACGGTTTCATTCAACCATAAAAGCTGCTTCCTTTGAGCTCTTCAAAGCCTAACAATGGAGGATACAGTTCAAATTAGTTCCAGCCTGAAACCTACGGTGATAGCAGTAGTTCTCAAAGGCTTGAACTACACATTATGGTCAAGAACCATCAAGACAGCCATTTGTGGCAAAGGACTTTGGAATCACATCTTGGAGGATAATACTCCATCTATAGATGATCCAAAGGAGAAGAAGGATGAGGCAACAAGAAAAGAAGAAGCTAGGTGGTTCCAAGAAGATCAATCAGTCCTTGGATTCCTCCAAAATTCATTGGACCCATCCATTCTTGAAGCTTATTCACATTGTGAAACTGCCAAGTCTCTTTGGGACACTCTCAAGAGGGTGTATGGGGATGTTTCAAACCTCAGCCGTGTGTATGAGGTTAAGAAGGCTCTCAATGATCTACACCAAGAGGATATGGAGTTCACAAAATTCCTGGGCAAGTTCCAGTCAACATGGTCCGAGCTTGACATGTTGAGACCAAGTTCTATGGATCCAAAGGTGCTTAATGAAAGGAAGGAACAAGACAAGATATTTGGGCTCCTTCTCAACCTAAATCCAGCCTTTAAGGATGTGATTAAGTCCATCCTGAGAGAGCCAAAACTCCCTGATTTCGAAGAGGTGTGCTCACGGATTCAAAAGGAGCAAGGCAACATTGGTTTGTTTGGTGGTAAAGGAGAACTAGTCATGGCCAACAAAAGCGTGTTTAAGCAAGAGGATAGGAAGAGTGTGATGTGTGAGCATTGTAAGAGGAATGGCCACATCAAGGACAAGTGCTGGATACTTCATCCTCATCTCAAGCCAAACCGGTTCAAGGATTCAAAGGCTAACATCTCTCAAATGGTTGCGACTGAACCGGCAAGTTCATCCAACCAAGGAGGGGAGCTAGCTATGAATGTATCCATGGAGTATGTTAAGAAGAGTGACTTGGAGGATCTCATCAAGGCCTATGCCTCAAAACTCTCCGGTATCACACTCTACTCCCATAAATCGCTTGATAAACCAGATCATAAGTTGGTAGTGGATTCAGGTGCTTCTCACCATATGATTAGCAATGCTAGGTTGTTAAAGAACATTGAACCATGTCTAGGACAAGTAACTATAGCTGATGGTAAGGGTATTCCAATTGAAGGAACCGGAAAATTAAGACTATTTGACAAAGAAACTAATGCATTCTTTGTACCTAAATTTAAGTCTAATCTAGTTTCTGTCAAAAAGGCTACTAAAGACCTCAATTGCAATGTTACATTTGGGCCTAACAATGTTTACTTTCAGGATATTAAGAGTGGTAAGATACTTGGAGGTGGTGTAACTCAAGATGAGCTCTATGTTCTTGAAGACCCTCCAAGCAATTTGGATTCCTTAGCTTTCAAATCCTGTGTTTTTGCTAATAAAGATGTCTTATGGCATGCTAGATTAGGACATCCTCATGCTCGTGCTTTAAGCTTAATAATTCCTAATGTCGCTTATGATCACTCAGTTTGTGAGGCTTGTATCCTTGGCAAACATTGTCGTGTTGTTTTCCCTAAATCGTCTACAATTTATGAGCATTGCTTTGATTTAGTACATTCCGATGTTTGGACCTCACCTTACATGTCTAGAGATAGGAATAAATACTTTGTGACCTTTATAGATGAGAAATCGAAATATACATGGGTTACATTACTTCCATCTAAAGATAGGGTTTATGAGGCATTTATAAACTTTCATAATTATGTTACTAATCAATTCAATGCCAAGATCAAAGTGTTAAGATCAGATAATGGAGGGGAATACACAAGTCAAAGATTCAAAGCTCATCTAAACAAACATGGAATACTACATCAAACTAGCTGTCCACACACACCACAACAAAATGGAGTTGCTGAAAGGAAGAACCGACACTTAATGGAAGTAGCAAGATCCATGATGTTTCATACCAATGTTCCTAAAAGTTTTTGGGGAGATGCAGTCTTGGTTGCTTGCTACCTCATCAATCGGATTCCAACCAAAGTCTTGCAAGATATATCCCCATTTGAGGTACTCAATAAAACTAAACCTTCCATTGATCATTTACGTGTATTTGGGTGTGTGTGCTTTTGTGTATGTTCCAGGTGATCTAAGAAACAAGTTGGAGGCAAAGAGCATCAAGTGTATGTTCCTTGGATATTCGACAACACAAAAGGGTTATAAGTGCTATGATCCGAGCAACAACAGGACATATGTGTCTAGAGATGTCAAGTTCATAGAAGAACAAAGCTATTATGATCAGAAAGATTGGGAAGGATTGAAGGATCTCTCAAGGTCACCTTCTGATTTGGCTACGAGTTTGAGGTTTCTCTTGAATCATTTGGGAAATGATCTGCCAAAGGATTCAAGACACGAAGAAACAAGAACCTTAAGTAGTTCACAAGATACCCAAGAGAATGAACAAGGGGTGGTAACTCAAGAACCAACTCCAATCCAAGAAGAAGCTATGGCCCAAAATCAAGAACAAGACGACTTGGAAGTGGGTATAGAGGAACCTATTCACCAAATGGAAGAGGAAACGGTTGTAGAGGAGGCTGCACCACCTGTTCAGCATTTAAGGAGGAGTACTAGACTTAGGAACACTAGGGTATTCTACAACAACCAGGCCGTGGCTCATCCCATACAAGCTGTTTGTTCCCTTGACCTCTTGCCATCTAGTCATCAAGCATTCCTTGGAAAGATTGAACAAAGTCAGATTTGGAAAGATTGAACAAAGTCAGATTCCAAGGACTTATGAAGAAGCTGAGAGCAAGAAAGAATGGTTAGATGCAGTAAGAGATGAGAAGGGAGCTATGGAAAGGAATCATACATGGGATATACAAGAACTTCCCAAAGGCAAGAAGGCTGTGAGTTCCAAGTGGGTGTTCACCATCAAGTATAAGAGCAATGGGGACATAGAAAGGTACAAGGCACGTCTAGTTGCAAGAGTTTTCACTCAGACATATGGAGAGGACTATACTGATACCTTTGCACCAGTGGCTAAGCTACACACTGTAAGGTTGTTCTTTCACTAGCTACGAATCTTACTTGGGACTTATGGCAAATGGATGTCAAGAACGCATTCCTACAAGGAAAACTTGAAGAGGAAGTGTATATGACTCCACCACCAGGCCTTGAAGATCTTTGCAAAGAGGGACAGGTTCTAAGACTTAGGAAGGCAATATATGGGGTGAAGCAGTCACCAAGGGCCTGGTATCACAAAATAAGCTCCACACTTACTGATAATGGGTTTAGGAAATCCCATTCAGATCATACTTTGTTCACTCGTCAAAACTCCAAAGGAATCGTGGCGGTCTTGGTTTATGTGGATGACCTTATCATCACAGGAGATGATAAGGAAGGAATTCAGTCCACAAAGGACTTCTTAAACAGATCATTTGACATCAAGGATCTTGGAGAGTTGAAGTACTTCTTGGGTATTGAAGTGTGTCGGTCTCAAGAAGGGCTCTTTCTATCCCAAAGAAAGTATGCTCTTGATCTGTTGACAGACACGGGAAAGCTTGGGGCTAAACCGGCCAAAACTCCTCTTGAAGATGGCTACAAGGTCAACGGAAAGGGGGAGAAAGCTGATGAGTTATTTAAGGATGTTTCTCAGTATAGGAGACTAGTTGGGAAGCTGATCTACCTCACCCTCACACGACCAGACTTGTGTTTGCTGTGAATCAAGTAAGTCAACATATGCAAAAGCCTACTGTATATCATTGGAGCATGGTAGAAAGGATCCTTAGATACATCAAAGGATCTCCTGGTCAAGGTATATGGATGGGCAAGAATGGGAACACTGAGATTGTCGGGTATTGTGATGCGGATTGGGCTGGTGATAGGGTGGATAGGAAATCAACCACTGGGTATTGCACCTTCGTTGGTGGGAACTTAGTCACTTGGAAGACTAAGAAGCAGAAGGTGGTATCATGTTCTAGTGCTGAAGCAGAATATAGGGCTATGAGGAAGCTGACAAATGAAGTAACTTGGCTCAAAGCACTCTTGAAAGATTTCGGTATTGCACAACCAGGGCCAATTACCTTCCATTGTGATAATCAGGCAGCCATTCACATAGCTTCAAACTCAGTGTTTCACGAGAGGACCAAGCACATAGAGATCGACTGCCATAAGGTTAGGGAGAAAGTTCAAGATGGAACCATTCTGCCATGTTATACAAGGAGTGAAGACCAACTAGCTGACATCTTCACAAAGGCAGCAAGTCTCAAAGTTTGCAAGAACATCTTTAGCAAACTTGGGCTTGTTGATTTATCACACCCATGATCAAAGGTCTCCTAATCCAAGAGCAACACACTCTTTTTCCCTTATTAAGGTTTTGTCCCAAGTGGTTTTCCTTAATAAGGTTTTTAATGAGGTGTTGCCTTGGGTTCCCAAGCTTAAGACTTTAGGGTGATTCCAAAGTCTTTAGCTTGAGGGGGAGTATTGACATAGGAAAATCAAATAAGACCTATCTTGACCTACAAGGCAAGTGTGAGCACGAAAATTCAGTTTGAATAACAAGGGAAATGAAAAAGGATGGGTTATTATTAACCACATGGTTGAAATGGTTAAATAGCTACCTTGGGAGAAGAATCAAGGTGAAAAAGTCATGCCCATGCTGCACACAGTCTTGGCAACCACACCAAACAGTCATGCCCATGCTGCACACAGTCTTGGCAACCACACCAAACAGTCATGCCCATGCTGTCTCCTCTCTTCTCATTGGTTGTTGACAGGCTCCTCCTCTATTCAAACTCATCCACAAGTTTGAATTCGTTTTCTTTTGTGTTCACATTGTAAATCCTCTATAAAAGGGCTGTAAAGACTCAATGTATAATATACTCTTAGGAGATTCTTCTCCATAAGTCTAAGTCATTTCTCATTTTCTCATACTTCTCTTTGAGTTTTCAGATTCAATTCTTCACATTTCTCCTCTATAATCTCAATATTCTTACATGGTATCAGAGCATAAGATCATTCTCTTATCTTTTCTACTCAAATCTCTCAGTTTCTAATCTAAAATTCTGTCAAAAATCTCTCAGTCTTTAGACTAAAAACTCACGGTTTCATTCAACCATAAAAGCTGCTTCCTTTGAGCTCTTCCTTTGAGCTCTTCCTTTGTGCGAATTGGATTCGTGTCATTCAGAGCTCTAAATCAAAACTTATGGACGATTTTATGCGGACATGTCAAATTGATAGCCCAGTTAAAGTGATCATTCTAAACTGATCATTGGTGATCATTAAGTAAAGGCTTATAAATGTAACATAATACATGTCATCATGCAGTTCGGAATAAATTGGATTTCTTGGACACTTTGTCGTATCTATTTTTCGTAAATTATGTAACAATACAGAAAATTGAGTTAGCTTAACTTGGGCATTGAATTCGTATCATTCTGAGCTCTAAATCAAATGTTAAGGACGATTAAGTGCGGATATGTCAAGTTTATCGGCTGGTTAAAATGATCAGTCTTAACTGATCATTGGTGCTTATTAAGTAAATGCTTATAAATGAAACATAATGCCTGGCATCACACAGTTCAGGATAGATTGGATTACTTGTACACTTTGTCGTCTCTATTTCTGTCTATATTTTATCAAAATATAGAAAATTAAGCTAGATTAACGTGAGCATTCGTTTCGTGTTATTCTGAGCACTAAATCAAGAGTTAAGGACAATTTAGTGCGGACATGTCAAGTTGATCGGCCAGTTAAAGTGATCATTCTAATCTAATCATTGGTGCTCATTGACTAAAGGCTTACAAATGAAGCATAATGCATGGAATCACAAGGTTTTGCCTAAATTGGATTACTTGGACATTTTTTGTATCTATTTCGGTCTCAAATTTTGTCACAATATTAAAAATTGGACTAGCTTAACGTGGGAATTGGATTCGTGTCATTTAGAGCTCTAAATAAAAAGTTATGGATAATTTTGTGCGGACATGTCATGTTAGTAGGCAACTTAATATGACTATTGTAAACTGATCATTATTGCTCATTGAGTAAGGGCTTATAAGTTAAGCATAATCATGGCATCACACAGTTTTGGTTAGATTGGATTACTTGTATTCTTTTTTCGTATTTATTTCTGTTTCAAATTTTTTCACAATATTGAAAATTGAGCCAGCTTAACGTGGGCGTTGCATTCGTATCATTATGAGCTCTAAATCAAAAATTACGAACGATTTAGTGCGGACATGTCAAATTGATCGGCGAGTTAAAATGATCTATCTTAACTGATCATTGGTGCCCATAAAGTAAAGGGTTACAAATGAAGCAAAATGCATGGCATCACGCCGTACGGGACAGACTGGATTACATGGATGCTTTATCGTATTTATTTCTCTTTAACATTTTGTCACAATATAGAAAATTTAGCTAGCTTAACGTGGGCATTGGATTCGTGTCAGTCTCAGCTATAAATCATAAGTTACGGATGATTTAGTGCAGACATGTCAAGTTGATCAGCCTGTTAAAGTGATCATTCTAATATGATCATTGGTGCTCATTGAGTAAAGGCATACAAAAGAAGCATAATGCATGGCATCACGCAGTTTTGGCTAAATTGGATTACTTGGACACTTTTTCATATCTCTTTCTATCTCAAATTTTCTCACAATATTGAATATTAGGCTAGCTTAACATGGGAATTGGATTCGTGTCATTCACAGCTCTAAATCAAAATTTATGGATGATTTTATGCGGACATGTCAAATTGATCGGCTAGTTAAAGTGATCATTCTAAGCTG
Organism: Pugionium dolabratum; assembly: GCA_018901945.1. Taxonomy (NCBI): domain Eukaryota; kingdom Viridiplantae; phylum Streptophyta; class Magnoliopsida; order Brassicales; family Brassicaceae; genus Pugionium; species Pugionium dolabratum. Next base: position 48,107 of record JAEVFF010000534.1, read on the forward strand.
ATCAATAGTGGTCATTAAGTAAAGGCTTATAAATGTAACATAATACATGCCATCATGCAGTTCGGAATAGATTGGATTATTTGGACGCTCTGTCATATCTATTTGTCGTAAATTTTGTAACAATACAGAAATTTGAGTTAGCTTAACTTGGGCATTGGATTCGTGTCATTCTGAGCTCTAAATGAAAGTTAAGTATGATTTAGTCCGGATATGTCAAGTTTATCGACTAGTTAAAATGGTCAGTCTTAACTGATCATTGGCGCTTATTGAGTAAATGCCTATAAATGAAACATAATGCGTGGCATCACACAGTTCAGGATAGATTGGATTACTTGGACGTTTTTCGTCTCTCTTTCTATCTATAATTTTATCAAAATATAGAAAACTAAGCTAGCTAATTGGATTCGTGTCATTCAGAGCTCCAAATCATAAGTTACAGATGATTTAGTGCGAACATGTCAAGTTGATCAGCAAGTTAAAATGATCATTCTTAACTAATAATTGGTGTTCATTGATTAAAAGCTTATAAATGAAGCATAATGCATAGCATCATACAATTTGGGATAGATTGGATAACTTGGACGATTAATGTCTCTATTTTTGTCTATGATTTTTTTCAAAATATAAAAGATTGAGCTAGCTTAACGTGGACATTGGATTCGTGTCATTCCGAGCAGTAAATCATCACTTACGGACGATTTAGAGCGAACATGTCAAGTTGATCGGCCAGTTAAAGTGATCATTCTAAACTGATCATTGGTACAGATTAAGTAAACACCTATAAAAGAAGAATAAAGCATGGTATCACGAAATTTGGGATAGATTGGATTACTTGGATGCTATGTAGTCTCTATTTCTATCTCAAATTTAGTTAAAATATAGAAAATTGAGCTAGCTTAACGTGGGCATTGGATTCATTTCATCCCGAGGTCTAAATCAAAAGTTATATACAATTTAGTGCGGACATGTCATGTTGATATGCCAGTTAATATGACTATTCTAAATTGATCATAATCATGGTATCACGCAGTTTTGGTTAGATTGGATTACTGGGATGCTATTTCGTATCTATATCTGTCTCAAATTTTTGTCATAATATAGAAAATTGAGCCAACTTAACGTGGCCATTGGATACGTGTCATTCTGAGATTTAAATAAAAAGTTACGAACGATTTAGTGCTTTCATGTCAAGTTATTGGCCAGTTAAAATGATCAATCTTAACTGATCAGTGGTGCCCATCAAGTAAAGGCTTATAAATGAAGCATAATGCATGGCATCTCGTAGTACGGGATAGACTGGATTACTTGGACGCCTTGTCGTATTTATTACGGCCTAAAATTTTGTCACAATATAGAAACTTGAGCTAGCTTAATGTGGGCATTGGATTCATGTCTGTCTGAGCTCTAAATCATAAGTTACATATGATTTAGTGCAGAAATGTCAAGTTGATCGGCCAATTAAAATGATCTTTCTTAACAGATCACTGGTGCGCTCATTGCTTAAAAGGTTATAAGTGAAGCATAATGTATGGCATCACGCACTTTGGAATAGATCGGATTATTTAGACACTTTGTCGTCTCTATTTCTGTGTATATTTTTTCAAAATATAGAAAATTGAGGTAGTTTAACGTGGGCATTGGATTCGTGTCATTCTCAGCTCTAAATCATAAGTTACGGACAAATTAGTGCGGACATGTAAAGTTGCTAGGGCAGTTAAAGTGATCATTCTAAACTGATCATTGGTGTTGATAAAGTAAATGCTTATAAATGAAGCTTAAAGCATGGCATTACAAAGTTCCGGGTAGATTGGATTACTTGGACGGTCTGTCATCTCTACTTTTATCTCAAATTTTGAAAAATAAAGACAATTGAGCTAGCTTAACATGGGCATTGGATTCGTGCCATTCCAAGGTCTAAATCAAAAGTTACATACGATTTAGTGCGGACATGTCAAGATGATAGGCCAGTTAATATGATTATTCTAGCTCATTAATTAAAAGCTTATAAATGTAGCATAATGAATGCCATCATGCAGTTCGGGATAGATTGGATTACTTGGAGACTTTTTCGGACCAATTTTTGTTTTAATTTTTTTCAGAATATAGAAAATTGAATTAGCTTAACATGGCCATTGGATTCGTGTCATTCGGAGCTATAAATCAAAAGTTACGAACGATTTGGTGCGGACATGTCAATTTGATCATCAAGTTAAAATTATACTTCTTAACTGATCATTGATGCTTATTGAGTAAGGGCTTATAAATGAAACATACTGCATAGCATCACACAGTTCGGGATAGATTGAATTACTTGGACACTTTGTCTTATCTATTTATATCTCACTTTTTATCACAATATAGAAAATTGAGGTAGCTAAATGTGGACATTGGATTCGTGTCATTCAAAGCTCCAAATCATAAGTTACAGATGATTTGGTGCGGAAATGTCAAGTTGATGAGCAAGTTAAAATGATTGGTGCTCATTGATTGAAAGCTTATAAATGAAGCATAATGCATAGCATCACACAGTTTGGGATCGATTGGATTACTTGGACGATTTGCTGTCTCTATTTTGGTCTATAATTTTTTCAAAATATAGAAAATTAAGCTAGCTTAATGTGGGCATTTGATTCGTGTCATTCTGAGCACTAAATCATAAGTTACAGACGATTTAGTGCGAACATGTCAAGTTGATCAGCCAGCTAAAGGGATCATCCTAAACTGATCATTGGTACAGATTAAGTAAACACTTATAAAAGAAGAATAAAGCATGGTATCACGAAATTTGGGATAGATTGGATTACTTGGGTGCTATGTCGTCTCTATTTCTATCTCAAATTTTGTCAAAATATAGAAAATCGAGCTAGCTTAACGTGGGAATTGGATTCATGTCATTCCGAGGTCAAAATCAAAAGTTACATACAATTTAGTGTGGACATGTCATTTTGATAGGCCAGTCAATATGACAATTCTAAACTGATCAATAGTGCTCATTGAGTAAGGGCTTATAAGTTAAGCATAATCATGGTATCACGCAGTTTTGGATAGATTGGATTACTTGGACGCTTTTTTGTATCTATTTTTGTCTCAAATTTTGTCACAATATAGATAATTGAGCCAGCTTAACGTGGGCATTGGATTCGTGTCATTCAGAGCTCCAAATGATAAGTTAGAGATGATTTACTGCAGACATGTCAAGTTGATCAGCAAGTTAAAATGATCATTCTTAACTAATAATTGGTGCTCATTGATTAAAAGCTTATAAATGAAGCATAATGCATAGCATCACACAGTTTGGCATAGATTGGATTACTTGGAAGATTTGTTGTCTCTATTTTTGCCTATAATTTCTTCAAAATGTAGAAAATTAAGCTAGCTTTACGTGGGCATTGGATTCGTGTCATTCTGAGCACTAAATCATAAGCTACGGACGATTTATTGTGAATATGTCAAGTTGATCGGCCAACTAAGGTGATCATCCTAAACTAATCATTGGTACAGATTAAGTAAACACTTATAAAAGAAGAATAAAGCATGGTAACACGAAATTTGGGATAGATTGGATTACTTGGATGCTATGTCGTCTCGATTTCCATCTCAAATTTTGTCAAAATATAGAAAATTGAGCGAGTTTAATGTGGGCATTGGATTCATGTCATTCCGAAGTCTAAATCAATACATACAATTTAGTGCGGACATGTCATGTTGATAGGCCAGCTAATATGACTATTCTAAACTGATCATTAGTGTTCATTGAGTAAGGGATTATAAGTTAATCATAATCATGGTATCACACAATTTTGGTTAGATTAGATTACTTGGACGCTTTTTTGTATCGATTTCTGCATCAAATTTTTTCACAATACAGAAAATTGAGCCAGCTTAACGTGAGCATTGGATTCGTGTCATTTTGAGCTCTAAATCCAAAGTTACGAACGATTTAGTGCAAACATGTGAAGTTGATCAGCGTGTTAAAATGATCAATCTTAACTGATAATTGGTTCCCATAGAGTAAAGGCTTATTATATATGAAGCATAATGCATGGCATCACGCAGTACGGATAGACTGGATTACTTGGACGCTTTGTCGTATTTATTTCTATTTTAAATTTTGTCACAATATAGAAAATTGAGCTAGCTGAACGTGGGCACTTGACTCATGTCAATCTGAGCTCTAAATCATAAGTTACGGATGATTTAGTGTAGACATGTCAAGTTGATCGGCCAATTAAAATGATCTTTCTTAACGGATCACTGGTGCTCATTGTTTAAAACCTTATAAGTGAAGCATAATGCATGGCATCACGCACTTTGGAATAGATTGGATTATTTAGCGCTTTGTCGTCTCTAGTGCAGTCTATAATTTTGTCAAAATATAGAAAATTGAGGTAGCTTAACGGGGGCATTGGATTCGTGTCATTCTTAGCTCTAAATCATAGGTTACGGGTGAATTAGTGCGGAAATGTAAAGGTGCTAGGCCAGTTAAAGTGATCATTCTAAACTGATCATTGGTGCTGATAAAGTGAATGCTTATAAATGAAACATAAGGCATGGCACTACGAAGTTCCGGATAGATTGGATTACTTGGACACTCTGTCGTCTCTTCTTCTATCTCAAATTTTGTCAAAATATAGAAAATTGAGCTAGCTTAACATGTGCATTAGATTCGTGTCATTCTGAGCTCTATATTAAAAGTTACGAACGATTTAGTGCATATATGTCAAGTTGATCGGATAGTTAAAATGATTATTTTGAACTAATCATTGGTGCTCATTGAGTAAAAGCTTATAAATGTAACATAATCTATGGCATCACGTATTTCGGGATAGATTGGATTACTTGGTTACTTTGTCGTATCAATTTCCGTCTCTATTTTTGTCACAATATAAAAAATTGAGCTAGCTTTACGTGGGCATTGGATTCATGTCTTTCTCAGCTCTAAATCTAAAGTTATGCACCATTTAGTGTGGAAATGTCAAGTTGATCGGAAAGTTAAAATGATCATTTTAACTGATAATTGGTGCTCATTGATTAAAAGCTTATAAATAATGCATAATGCATGGCATCCTGCAGTTTGGGATAGATTGGATTAGTTGGAAGCTTTGTCGTCTCTAATTCTGTCTATAATATTTTTCAAAATATAGAAATTTGAGCTAGCTTAACATGGGCATTGGCTTCATGTCATTCTGAGCTCTAAATCATAAGTTACAAACGATTTAGTGCGGACATATCAAGTTGATCGGTCATTTAAAGTGATCATTCTAAACTGATCATTGGTTCAGATTAAGTAAACGCTTATAAAAGATGCATTACTTGGACACTTTGCGTCTCTATTTCTATAGATTAAAGGCTTGTAAATGAAGCATAATGCATGACATAACCCAGTTTGCGATAGGTTGGAATACTTAACATGGACATTGGATTTGAGTCATTATGAGCTATAAATCACAAGTTATGTACGATTTATTGTAAACATGTCAAGTTGATCGCTTGTTAAATTGATCATTCTAAACTGATCATTGCTGCTCATTGAGTAAAGGCTTATAAATGAAGCATAATGCATGACATCACGCAGTTTTGGATAGATTTGATTACTTGGAGGACTTATCGAAGCAATTTTAGTCTTCAATTTAATCACAATATAAAACATTGAGCTAGCTTAACATGGGCATTGGATTCGTGTCATTCCGAGGTCTAAATAAGAAGTTATGGACGGTTTACAACGGACATGTCAAGTTGATCGATCAGTTAAAATGATCATTCTTAACTGATCATTGGTGCTCACTGAGTAAAGGCTTATAAATAAAGCATAATGCATGGCATCACGCACTTTGGGATAGATTGGATAACTTGGATACTTTGTCATATCTATTTCTGTTTCCAATTTTGTCACAATATAGAAAGTTGAGCTAGATTAATGTGGGCATTGGATCCGTGTCATTCTGAGCTCTAAATCAAAAGTTACGGTCGAGTTAGTGCGGACATGTCAAGTTGATCGCCGAGTTAAAGTGATCAATCTAAACTGATCATTGGTGCTCATTAAGTAAACACTTATAAATGAAGCATAAAGCATGACATCATATAGTTTGGGATAGATTGAATTACTTGGGCACTTTGTCGTATCTAGTTCTGTTTCAAATTTTGTCAAACCATAAAAGATTGAGCTAGCTTAACGTGGGCATTGGTTCGTGTCATTCCGAGCACTAAATCAAAAGTTACAGACGATGTAGTGCGGACATATGAAGTTGATCAGCCTGTTAAAGTGATCATTCTAAGCTGATCATTGGTGCTCATTGAGTAAAGGCTTATAAATGAAGCAAAATGCATGACATCACGTAGTTTTGGCTAGCTTACTTGAACGCTTTTTTGTATCTATTTTGGTTTTAAATTTTGTCAGAATATAGAAAATTGAGCTAGGTTAACATGGGCATTGGATTCGTGATATTCTCAGCTTTAAATCAAATGTTATGGACGATTTAGTGCGTACATGTCAAGTTGATCGCCTAGTTGAAGTGATCATTCGAAACTGATCATTGGTGGTCATTAAGAAAACACTTTTAAATGAAGCATAATGCATGATATCACGCAGTTCGGAATAGATTGGATTACTTGGACGCTTTGTCATATCTATTTTTGTCTCAAATTTTGTCATAATATAGAAAAAACATATCTCGCTTAACGTGGGCATTGGATTCGTGTTATTATGATCTCTAAATCAAAAGTTATGGACAATTTAATGTAGACATGTCAACTTGATCGACCAGTTAAATTGATCATTCTAAACTGATCATTGATGCTCATTTAATAAAGGCTTATAAATGAAGCAGAATGCATGACATCGCATAGTTTTGGAAATATTTGATTACTTGGAGGACTTGTTTAAGCAATCTTAGTCTTAAAATTTATCACAATATAAAAGAATTGAGCTAGCTTCACTTGGGCATTGAATTCGTATCATTGTGAGCTCTAAATCAAAAGTTACGAACGATAGTGTGGAAATGTTAGGTTGATCAGCCAGTTAAAGTGATCATTCTAAATTGATCATTGGTGCTCATTGAGTAAAAGCATATAAATGAAGCATAATGCATGGTATCACGCAGTTCGGGATAGACTGGATTACATAGACGATTTTTCATATCTAATTCTATCTCAAATTTTTGACAATATAAAAACTGAGCTAGCTTACACCGGGCATTGGATTCTTGTCATTTTAAGCTCTAAATCAAAAGTTACTGACCATTTAGTGTGGACATGTCAAGTTGCTCGACGAGTCAGAGTGATCATTCAAACCTGATAATTGGTGCTCATTGAGTAAAGGCTTATAAATGAAACATAATGCATGATATAATGCAGTTTGGGATAGATTGGATTACTTGGACACTTTGTTGTATCTATTTCTATCGCAAATTTTGTCACAATATAGAAAATTGAGCTAGATTAACGTGGGCCTTGGATTCGTGTCATTCTGAGCTCTAAACAGAAGTTACAGACGATTTAGTGCGGAAATGTCAAGTTGATCGGCCAATTAAAGGGATCATTCTTAACAGATTATTGGTGCTCATTGACTAAAGGCTTATAAATGAAGCAAAATGCATGGCATCATGCCGTTTTCGGTAAATTGGATTACTTGAACGTTTTTTTGTATCTATTTCTGTCTCAAATTTTGTCACAATATAGAAAATTGAGCTAGCTTAACATGGGCATTGGATTCATGTCATTCTAAACTTTAATTCAAAAGTTAGGGACGATTTAATGCGGACATGTCAAGTTGATCGGCCAGTTAAAGTGATCATTCTCAACTGATCATTGGTGCTCATTGAGTAAAGGCTTATAAATGAAGCATATGCATGGCATCACGCAGGTTTTTCTCAAATTTTTTCATAATATAGAAAATTGAGCTACCTTAACATGGGCATTGGATTCGTGTTATTGTTAACTCTAAATCAATAGTTACGTTCAATTTAGTGCAGATATGTCAAGTTGATCGCCTAGTTAAAGTGACCATTCTAAACTTATCATTGGTGCTCATTAAGTAAACGCTTATAAATGAAGCATAAAGCATTGCATGATGCAGTTTTAGATAGCATGAATTACTCGGACGCTTTGTCGTATCTATTTCTGTCTCAAATTTCTTTACAATATAAAAAATTGAGCTAGCTTAATGTGGGCTTGGATTCGTGTCATTCTGAGCTGTAAATCAAAAGTGATAGACAATTTTGTGCGGATATGTCAAGATCGGCCAATTACATTGATCATTCTAAACTGATCATTGGTGCTCGTTGAGTAAAGACTTATAAATGAAGCATAAGGCATGGCATCACGCAGTTCGGATTAGATTGGATTAGATGGACGCTTTGTTGTATCTATTTCTGTCTCAAACTTTGTCAAAATATAGAAATTTGAGCTAGATTAACGTGGGCATTGGATTCGTGTCATTCTAAGCTCTAAATCAAAAGTTATGGACGATTTGGTTTAGACATGTTGAGTTTTGGCCAGGTTAAGTGATAATTCCAAACTGATCATTGGTGCTGATTGAGTAAAGGCATATAAATGAAGCATAATGCATGCCATCATGCAGTTCGAGATAGATTGGATTACATGGACGCTTTTTTGTATCTATTTCTGTCTCTAATTTTGTCACAATATAGAAAATTGAGCTTCCTTAACATGGGCATTGGATTCGTGTCATTCTGAGCTTTAAATCAAAAGCTATGGACTTTTTAGTGCAGACATGTCATGTTGATCATCAAGTTAAAGTGATCATTCTAAACTGATCATTGGTGCTCATTGAGTAAAGGCTTATAAATGAAGCATAAAGCATGACATCTCGCAGTTTGGGATAGATTGGTTTGCTTGGACGGTTTGTCCTATCAATTTCGTGTTATTTTGATCTCTAAATCAAAAGTTATGGATGATTTAGTGTGGACATGTCAAGTTGATCTCCTAGTTAAAGTGATAATTCTAAACTGATCATTGGTACTCATTAAGTAAACCCTTATAAATGNCAATTTTAGTCTTCAATTTTATCACAATATAAAACATTGAGCTAGCTTAACGTGGGCATTGGATTCGTGTTATTCTGAGCTCTAAATCATAAGTTACAGATGATTTAGTGTAGACATGTCAAGTTGATCTCCTAGTTAAAGTGATCATTCTAAACTGATCATCGGTACTCATTATGTAAACCCTTATAAATGAAGCATAACGCATGGCATCATAGAGTTTGGGATAGAGTGGATTACTTGGATGCTTTGTCGTATCTAGTTCTATCTCAAAATTTTTCACAATATAAAAAAATGAGCTACCTTATTGTGGGCATTGGATTCGTGTTACTCTGAACTCTAAATCAATAGTTAGTTACACAATTTAGTGCGGACATTTGAAGTTTATGGGCCAGTTAAAGCGATCATTCTAAAGTTATTATTGGTGCTCATTGAGTAAAGGCATATAAATGAAGCATATTTCATGGATGCGTTTTCGTATCTATTTCTATCTCAAATTTTGTCACAATATAGAAATCAAGCAAGCTTAACGTGGGCGTTGGATTCGTGTCATTCTGAGCTCTAAATCATTAGTTACGGACGATTTAGTGCGGACATGTCAAATTGATCCGCATGTTAAAATGACAATTCTAAACTGATCATTGGTGCTGATTGAGTTAAGGCTTATAAATGAAGCATAATGCATGACATCATGAAGTTCGTGAGATTGGGTTACTTGGACACATTGTCGTATCTATTTCTTTCTCAAACTTTTTCACAATATAAAAGATTGAGCTAGCTTAACGTGGGCATTGGATTGGTGTCATTATGAGCTATAAATCAAAAGTTATGGACGATTTAGTGTAGACATGTCAAGTTAATCGGGCAGCTAAATTGATTATTCTAAACTGATCATTGGTGCTTATTGAGTAGGGGCTTATAAATGAATCATAATGCATGGCATCACGCAGTTTTGGCTAGAGATTACTTGAACGCTTTTCTTATCTGTTTATGTCTCAAATTTTGTCAAAATATAGAAAATTGAGCTAGCTTAACGTGGGCATTGGATTTGTGTCATTATGAGCTATAAATCAAAAGTTATGGACGATTTAGTGCAGCCATGTCAAGTTGATCGCCCAGTTAAATTGATCATTCTAAACTGATCATTGCTGCTTATTGAGTAAAGGCTTATAAATGAAGTATAATGCATGGCATCACGCAGTTTTTGATTGACTGGATTACTTGAACGCTTTTTCTTATCTCTTAATGTTTCAAATTTTTTCACAATATAGAAAATTTGGCTAGCTTAACGTGGGCATTGGATTCATGTCAATCTGAGCTCTAAATCATAAGTTACGGATGATTTAGTGCAGACATGTCAAGTTGATCGGCCAATTAAAATGATCTTTCTTAACTGATCATTGGTGCTCATTGCTTAAAACCTTATAAGTGGAGCATAATGCATGGCATCAGACACTTTGGAATAGATTGGATTATTTAGACACTTTGTCGTCTATTGCAATCTATAATTTTGTCAAAATATAGAAAATTGAGGTAGCTTAAAGGGGGCATTGGATTCGTGTCATTCTTATAAATGAAACATAAAGCATGGCATTACGAAGTTCCAGATAGATTGGATTACTTGGACTCTCTGTCGTCTCTATAGCTATCTCAAATTTTGTCAAAATATAGAAAATTGAGCTAGCTTAACATGGGCATTGGATTCGTCTCATTGAGAGCTCTATATTAAAAGTTACGAACGATTTAGTGCATACATGTCAAGTTGATCGGATAGTTAAAATGATTACTCTGAACTGATCATTGGTGCTCATTGAGTAAAGGCTTATAAATGAAACATAATCCATGGCATCACGCATTTCGGGATAGATTGGATTACTTGGATACTTTGTCGTATCAATTTCTGTCTCAATTTTTGTCACAATATAAAAAATTGAGCTAGCTTAACGTGGGCATTGGATTCATGTCTTTCTCAGCTCTAAATCTAAACTTATGTACCATTTAGTGTGGAAATGTCAAGTTGATCGGAAAGTTAAAATGATCATTTTAACTGATAATTGGTGCTCACTGATTAAAAGCATATAAATAAAGCATAATGCATGGCATCCCGCAGTTTGAGATAGATTGGATTAGTTGAAGGCTTTGTCGTCTCTAATTCTGTCTACAATATTTTTCAAAATATAGAAATTTGAGATAGCTTAACATGGGCATTGGCTTCATGTCATTTAGAGCTCTAAATCATAAGTTACAAACGATTTAGTGCGGACATATCAAGTTGATCTGTCAGTTAGAGTGATAATTCTAAACTGATCATTGGTTCAGATTAAGCAAACGCTTATAAAAGATGCATTACTTGGACACTTTGCGTCTCTATTTCTATAGATTAAAGGCTTGTAAATGAAGCATAATGCATGACATAACCCAGTTCGTGATAGGTTGGAATACTTGGATGCTTTGTCGTATCTATTTTTGTCTCAAATTTTTTCACAATATAGAAAATTGAGCAAGCTTAACGTGGGCATTGGATTCGTGTCATTCTGAGCTCTAAATCATAAGTTACGGACGATTTAGTGCGGCTATGTCAAGTAAATCGGCCAGTTAAAGTGATCATTCTAAACTGATCATTACTGCTCATTGAGTAAAGGGTTATAAATGAAGCAAAATGCATGACATCACGCAATATTGGCTACCTTGGATTACTTGAACGCTTTTTTGTACCTATTTCAATCTCAAATTTTGTCACAATATAGAAAATTGAGCTAGCTTAATGTGCACATTGGATTTGGGTCATTATGAGCTGTAAATCAAAAGTTATGGATGATTTAGTGCCGAAATGTCAAGGTGATCGCTTGTTAAATTGATCATTCTATGCTGTTCATTGCTGCTCATTGAGTAAAGGCTTATAAATGAAGTATAATGCATGACATCACACAGTTTTGGATAGATTTGATTACTTGGAGGACTTGTCGAAGCAATTTTGGTCTTCAATTTTATCACAATATAAAACATTGAGCTAGCTTAACATGGGCATTGGATTCGTGTCATTCCGAGGTCTAAATAAAAAGTTACGGACGGTTTACAACGGACATGTCAAGTTGATCGATCAGTTAAAATGATAATTCTTAACTGATCATTTGTGCTCATTGATTAAAGGCTTATAAATAAAGCATAATGCATGGCATCACACACTTCGGGATAGATTGGATAACATGGATGCTTTGTCATATCTGTTTGTGTTTCAAATTTTGTCACAATATAGAAAATTGAGCTAGCTCAATGTGGGCATTGGATTCGTGTCATTCTGAGCTCTAAATCAAAAGTTATGGTCGATATAGTGCGGACATGTCAAGTTGATCGTCTAGATAAAGTGATCAATCTAAACTGATCTTTGGTGCTCATTAAGTAAACACTTATAAATGAAGCATAAAGCTTGACATCATGTAGTTTGGGATAGATTGAATTACTTGGGCACTTTGTCGTATTTAGTTCGGTTTCAAATTTTGTCAAACCATAAAAGATTGAGCTAGCTTAACGTGGGCATTGGTTCGTGTCATTCTGAGCACTAAATCAAAAGTTACAGACGATGTAGTGCGGACATATGAAGTTGATCGGCCTGTTAAAGTGATCATTCTAAACTAATCATTGGTGCTCATTGTGTAAAGGCTTATAAATGAAGCAAAATGCATGGCATCACGTAGTTTTGGCTAGCTTGAATTACTTGAACGCTTTTTCGTATCTATTTTGGTTTTAAATTTTGTCACAATATAGAAAATTGAGCTAGGTTAACGTAGGCATTGGATTTGTGATATTTTGAGCTTTAAATCAAATGTTAAGGACAGTTTAGTGCGGACATGTCAAGTTGATCGCCTAGTTGAAGTGATCATTCGAAACTGATCATTGGTGCTCATTAAGTAAACACTTATAAATGAAGCATAATGCATGATATCACGCAGTTCGGTATAGATTGGATTACTTGGACGCTTTGTCATATCTGTTTTTCTCTCAAATTTTGTCACAATATAGAAAACATAGCTCACTTAACGTGGGCATTGGATTCGTTTTATTATGAGCTCTAAATCAAAAGTTAAGGACAATTTAGTGCAGACATGTCAAGTTGATCGACCAGTTAAATTGATCATTCTAAACTGATCATTGATGCTTATTTATTAAAGGCTTATAAATGAAGCATAATGCATGACATCACATAGTTTTGGAAAGATTTGATTACTTGGAGGACTTGTTTAAGCAATTTTTGTCTTAACATTTATCACAATATAAAAGAATTGAGCTAGCTTCACGTGGGCATTGAATTCGTATCATTGTGAGCTCTAAATCAAAAGTTACAAACGATTTAGTGCGGAAATGTTAAGTTAATCGGCCCGTTAAAGTGGCCATTCTAAACTGATCATTGGTGCTCATTGAGTAAAAGCATATAAATGAAGCATAATGCATGACATCACGTAGTTTTGGAAATATTTGATTGCTTGGTTGAAGCAATTTTAATGTTAAAATTTATCACAATAAAAACAAATTGAGCTAGATTAACGTGGGCATTGGATTCGTGTCAGTATGAGATCTAAATCAAAAGTTATGGACGATTTAATGTGGACATGTCAAGTTGATCGGCCATTTAAATTTATCATTCTAAACTGATCATTGGTGCTCATTGAGTAAAGACTCATAAATGAAGCATAATACATAACATCAAGTTGATCGCCTAGTTAAAGTTATCATTCAAAACTGATCATTTGTGCTCACTGAGTAAAGGCTTATAAATGAAGCATAATGCATGGCATCACGCAGTTTGGGATAAATTGGATTACATGGACGCTTTGTCGTATCAATTTATGTCTCAAATTTTGTCACAATATAGAAAATTGCGCTAGTTTAACGTTGGCATTGGATTCGTACTAGTCTGACCTCTAAATCAAAAGTTCGGACGATTTAGTGCGGACATGTCAAGTTGATCGGCCAGTTAAAGTGATCATTCTTAAATGATCATTGGTGCTCATTGAGTAAAGGCTTATAAATGAAGATTAATGCTTATCAGCACGTAGTTCGGGATAGATTGGATTACATGGATGTTTTGTCGTATCTATTTTTGTCTCAAATTTCGCCACAATATAGAAAATTGAGCTATCTTAACCGGCGCACTGGATTCGTGTCATTCTGAGCCCTAAATCAAAAGTTTGGAACGATTGTGGACATGTAAAGTTGATCGGCCAGTTAAAGTGATCATTCTAAACTGATCATTGGCGATCATTGAGTAAAAGGCTTACAAATGAAGCATAATGCATGACATCACGCTGTTCTAGATAGATTGGATTACTTGAACGCTTTTTCGTATCTATTTCTGTCTCAAATTTTGTCACAATATAGAAAATTGCGCTAGATTAACGTGGGCAATGGATTCGTGTCATTCTGAACTCTAAATCAGAAGATACGGACGATTTAGTACGGACATGTCAAGTTGATCGGCCAATAAAGGTGATCATTCTAAACTGATCATTGGGGCTCATTTAGTTAAGCCTATAAATGATGCATAATGCATGACATCATGTAGCTCGGGATAGATTGAATTACTTGGATGCTTTATAGTATCTTTTTATGCCTCAAATTTTGTCACAATATAGAAATTTGAGCTAGCTTAAAGTGGGCATTGGATTCATATCATTCTTAGCTCTAACTAATTAGTACGGATATGTCAAATTGATCGGCCAGTTAAAGTGATCATTTTTAACTGATCATTGGTGCTCATTGAGTAATGTCTTATAAATGAAGCATAATGCATGGCATCACACAGTTTGGGATAGATTGGATTACATGGCCGATTTGTCGTATCTATTTCTGTCTCAAATTGGGTCACAATATAGAAAATTGAGCTAGTTTAATGTGGGTATTGGATTCGTGTTATTCCAAGCTCTAAATCAAAAGTTATGGAAAATTTGGTGCAAACATGTCCAGTTGATCACCCAGTTAAAGTTATCATTTTAAACTGATCATTGGTGCTCATTGAGAAAAAGCTTATAAATGAAGCATAATGCATGACATCACGTAGTTCAGGATAGATTGGATTATTTGGATGCTTTGCATATCTGGTTCTGTCTCAAACTTTCTAACAATATATAAAATTGAGCTAGCTTAACGTGGGCATTGGATTCATGTCATTCTGAGCTCTAAATCAAAAGTTACTTACGATTTAGTGCAGACATGTCAAGGTTATCGGCCAGTTAAAGTGATCATTCTTAACTGATCATTGCTGCTCATTGAGTAAAGGCTTATAAATGAAATATAATGCATGGCATCATGCAGTTTTGGTTAGATTGGATTACTTGTAGGCTTTTCCGTATCTAGTTCTGTTTCAAATTTTGTCACTATATAGTAAATTGAGCTATCGTAACGTGGGCATTGGAATCGTATTATACTGAGCTCTAAATCAAAAGTTATGGACAATATAGTGCAGACATGTCAAGTTGATCCCCCAGTTAAAGTTATCATTCTAAACTGATCATTGGTGCTCATTGATTAAAGTTTTATAAATGAAGTATAATACATGACATCACGTAGTTTTGGAAAGAGTTGATTACTCGGAGGACTCGTTGAAGCAATTTCAATGTTAAAATTTATCACAATAAAAAGAATTAAGATAGCTTAACGTGGGCATTCGATTCGTGTTAGTTTGAGCTTTAAATCATAAGTTATGGACGATTTAGTGAGGACATGTCTAGTTGATCGGCCATTTAAAGTGATCATTCTTAACTGATCATTGGTGCTCATTGAGTAAAGGGTTATAAATGAAGCATAATGCATAGCATCATGCATTTCGGGATAGATTGGCTTACTTGGACGCTTTGTCGTGTCAATTTCTGTCTCAAATTTTTTCACAATATAGAAAATTGAGCTAGTATAACATGGACATTGGATTCGTTCCAGTGTGACCTCTAAATAAAAAGTTCGAAAGATTTAGTGCAGACATGTCAAGTTGATCGGCCAGTTAAAGTGATCATTCTTAACTGATTATTGGTGCTTATTGAGTAAAGACTTATAATTGAAGTATAATGCATGGGATTACGAAGTTTGGGATAGATTAGATTACATGGACACTTTTTCATATCTATTTCCGTCTCAAATTTTGTCACAGTACAGAAAATTGAGCTAACTTAACGTGGGCATTGGATTCGTATCATTTTGAGCTATAAATCAAAAGTTACACACGATTTAGTGCAGTGCGGACATGTCAGGTTCATCAGCCAGTTAAAGTGATCATTCTTAACTGATCATTGGTGCTCATTAAGTAAAAGCTTATAAATGAAGCATAAAGCATGATGTCACGCAGTTTGGTATAGATTAAATTATTTGGATGCTTTGTGGTCTCTATTTCTGTCTCAAATTTTGCCAAAATATATAACATTGAGCTAGCTTAACGTGGGCATTGAATTCGTGTCATTCTAGCGTCTAAATCAAAGTTAGAGACAATTTAGTGCGGAAATGTCAAGTTGATCTGCCAGTTAAAGTCATCATTTTAAACTGATCATTGGTGCTCATTGAGTAAAGGCTTATAAATGAAGCTTAATGCATGGCATCATGCAGTTTTGGCTAGATTGGATTCCTTGAACGCTTTTTTGAATCTATTTCTATCTCAAATTTTGTCACAATATAGAAAATCGAGGTAGCTTAGTGTGGGCATTGGATTCGTGTCATTCGGAACTCTAAATCAAAAGTTATGGACGATTTTGTGCGATCATGTCAAGTTGATCAGCCAGTGAAACTGATCATTCTAAACTGATCATTGGTGGTCATTGAGTAAAGGCTTATTAATGAAGCATAATGCATGGCATTACACAGTTTTGGATAGATTGGATTATTTGGACACTTTATTGTATCTATTTCTTTCTCAAATTTGATTACAACATAGAGAATTGAGCAAGCTTATAATGGGCATTGGATTCGTGTCATTCTATGCTCTAAATCATAAGTTTGGGATGATTTCGTGCGGACATGTCAAATTTTGTCACAATATAGAAAATTGAGCTAACTTAACGTGGGCATTGGATTCGTATCATTTTGAGCTATAAATCAAAAGTTACACACGATTTAGTGCAGTGCAGACATGTCAGGTTCATCAGCCAGTTAAAGTGATCATTCTAAACTGATCATTGGTGCTCATTAAGTAAAAGCTTATAAATGAAGCATAAAGCATATGAAATGTTGTCAGGATGTAATCGAGTTTGCATCGTATGAAATGTTGTCAGGATGGACAACGCATGGTAGACTATCTTGTCCAATTTGTATGGATGATACGAAGGCATTTCAATTACCAAATGATAGAAACACGTGTTGGTTTGATTGTCATAGAAGGTTTCTTCCTAAGGTTTCTTCCAAATGGTAGAATGACTATCCTCCACAACATACTTTGAATGATACATCCACCTATATTGCACAGGTCCACCCAATTCAGCTTTGTGTCGCAGATGTATAGGTAGGTGCTCCATGACGTCGAAAATACAGGTCGAAAGATCTTCTCCATATTGCAAAAAATTATGACTATGTTTTCCTTCAGAATATTGACACGGCTTTGTTGCAATGATCTGGAGCATAGATATCGGAGAAATCCTCCAATCCCTACATTAAAATCTAGTAATTAGTACATGCAATTATTAATATTTTACTTACCTAAAATATAAAATATGTTTAATAGTACATACCTGATAATGCTAGATAAACGTTTCATGGTAAAAGTTATGCAAATATAAAAGGGAGAAGCCTCTCCATAAGAACATGGCAGCCATGGCTTTTCATGCCCGACAACTTTAGTCCATCCATATCCACACAATTTGCTAAATCTGCCGTGTAGCCATCCGGAAATTTGACATCATTTTTGATACATTTCAATAAGCGTTCTTTAGCTTTTTGTGTCAATCTAAATATAGAGAATGGAGCATTACCTCGACCATACACGTGCAACACTTTTCGTGAGAAAAACTTCGCAATATCCAACCTTGAGTTAACTGTATTTTTTTATTTATCCTTGACATTCATAATAGTATTAATGATGTTATCGAAGAAATTCTTCCCTATATGCATCACATCAAGATTATGTCATTGGTTAAGATCCATCCAACATATCCGTCCAGCATGGCAACTCCCAAAATATGCTTTCTTTGTGCCAATTATACCAGCTTCATAACCTTTTTCTTTAGTTTCATGACCGTTTCCACCGCAGTCAGAAGTTCGTAGAGGATGATAGTTTTTATTAGCTTGTATAAAACTTGTTCGTCTGTCAATGGTTGTGGAGGATAGTCATTCAAAGCATGTTGCCCTTTAAAAAATTTGTTTGATTTTACCATAACGGATGACCCTTAGGAAGAAACCTTCTATGACAATCAAACCAACACGTGTTTCTACCATTTGGTAATTGAAATACCTTCGTATCATCCATACAAATTGGACAAGATAGTCTACCATGCGTTGTCCATCCTGACAACATTTCTTACGCTGCAAAATCACTTACATCCACTGTTGATCGGCCAGTTAAAGTGATCGTTCTAAACTGATCATTGGTGATCATTGAGTAAAAGGCTTACAAATGAAGCATAATGCATGACATCACGCTGTTCTCGATAGACTGGATTACTTGAACGCTTTTTCGTATCTATTTCTGTCTCAAATTTTGTCACAGTATAGAAAAATGCGCTAGATTAACGTGGGCAATGGATTCGTGTCATTCTGAACTCTAAATCAAAAGATACGGACGATTTAGTACGGACATGTCAAGTTGTTCGGCCAGTAAAAGTGATCATTCTAAACTGATCATTGTGGCTCATTTAGTAAAGCCTATAAATGATGCATAATGCATGACATCATGTAGCTCGGGATAGATTGAATTACTTGGATGCTTTATAGTATCTTTTTATGCCTCAAATTTTGTCACAATATAGAAAATTGAGCTAGCTTAAAGTCGGCATTGGATTCTTATCATTCTTAGCTCTAACTCATTAGTACGGACATGTCAAATTGATCGGCCAGTTAAAGTGATCATTTTTAACTGATCATTGGTGCTCATTGAGTAATGTCTTATAAATAAAGCATAATGGATGGCATCACGCAGTTCGGGATAGATTGGATTACATGGACGATTTGTCGTATCTATTTCTACCTCAAATTTGGTCACAATATAGAAAATTGAGCTTGTTTAATGTGGGTATTGGATTCATGTTATTCCGACCTCTAAATCAAAAGTTATGTACAAATTGGTGCAAACATGTCCAGTTGATCACCCAGTTAAAGTTATCATTCTAAACTGATCATTGGTGCTCATTTAGAAAAAGCTTATAAATGAAGCATAATGCATGACATCACGTAGTTCAGGATAGATTGGATTATTTGGATACTTTGCGTATCTGGTTCTGTCTCAAACTTTCTAACAATATAGAAAATCGAGCTAGCTTAACGTGGGCATTGGATTCGTGTCATTCTGAGCTCTAAATCAAAAGTTACGTACGATTTAGTGCAGACATGTCAAGGTTATCAGTCAGTTAAAGTGATCATTCTTAACTGATCATTGGCGCTCATTGAGTAAAGGCTTATAAATGAAATATAATGCATGGCATCATGCAGTTTTGGTTAGATTGGATTACTTGTAGGCTTTTCCGTATCTAGTTCTGTTTCAAATTTTGTCACAATATAGAAAATTGAGCTATCGTAACGTGGGCATTGGATTCGTATTATTCTGAGCTCTAAATCAAAAGATATGGAGAATTTAGTGCAGACATGTCAAGTTGATCCCCCAGTTAAGTTGATCATTCTAAACTGATCATTGGTGCTCATTGATTAAAGTTTTATAAATGAAGTATAATACATGACATCATGTAGTTTTGGAAAGAGTTGATTACTCGTTGAAGCAATTTTAATGTTAAAACTTATAACAATAAAAAGAATTGAGATAGCTTAACGTGGGCATTCGATTCGTGTTAGTTTGAGCTTTAAATCATAAGTTATGGACGATTTAGTGTGGAAATGTCTAGTTGATCGGCCACTTAAAGTGATCATTCTTAATTGATCATTGGTGCTCATTGAGTAAAGGGTTATAAATGAAGCATAATGCATAGCATCATGCAGTTCGGGATAGATTGGCTTACTTGGACGCTTTGTAGTGTCTATTTCTGTCTCAAATTTTTTCACAATATAGACAACTGAGCTAGTATAACGTTGACATTTGGATTCATTCCAGTGTGACCTCTAAATAAAAAGTTCGAAAGATTTAGTGCAGACATGTCAAGTTGATCGACCAGTTAAAGTGATCATTCTTAACTGATTATTGGTGCTGATTGAGTAAAGGCTTATAATTGAAGTATAATGCATGGCATTACGAAGTTCGGGATAGATTAGATTACATGGACACTTTGTCATATCTATTTCCGTCTCAAATTTTGTCACAATATAGAAAATTGAGCTAACTTAACGTGGGTATTGGATTCGTATCATTTTGAGCTATAAATCAAAAGTTACACACGATTTAGTGCAGTGCGGACATGTCAGGTTCATCAGCCAGTTAAAGTGATCATTGGTGCTCATTAAGTAAAAGCTTATAAATGAAGCATAAAGCATGACGTCACGCACTTTTGTATTGATTAAATTACTTGGATGCTTTGTGGTCTCTATTTCTGTCTCAAATTTTGCCAAAATATAGAAAAATGAACTAGCTTAATGTGGGCATTGGATTCGTGTCATTCTAGCCTCTAAATCAAAAGTTAGAGACAATTTAGTGCGGAAATGTCAAGTTGATCTGCCAGTTAAAGTGATCAATTTAAACTGATCATTGGTGCTCATTAAGTAAAAGCTTATAAATGAAGATTAATGCATGGCATCATGCAGTTTTGGCTAGATTGGATTCCTTGAACACTTTTTTGAATCTATTTCTATCTCAAATTTTGTCACAATATAGAAAATCGAGGTAGTTTAGTGTGGGCATTGGATTCGTGTCATTCGGAACTCTAAATCAAAAGTTATGGACGATTTTGTGCAATCATGTCAAGTTGATCGGCCAGTTAAACTGATCATTCTAAACTGATCATTGGTGCTCATTGAGTAAAGGCTTATTAATGAAGCATAATGCATGGCATCACACGGTTTTGGATAGATTGGATTATTTGGACACTTTATCGTATCTATTTCTTTCTCAAATTTGATTACAACATAGAGAATTGAGCAAGCTTATAATGGGCATTGGATTCGTGTCATTCTAAGCTCTAAATCAAAAGTTTGGGACGATTTCGTGCGGACATGTCAAATTTTGTCACAATATAGAAAATTGAGCTAACATAACGTGGGCATTGGATTCGTATCATTTTGAGCTATAAATCAAAAGTTACACACGATTTAGTGCAGTGTGGACATGTCAGGTTCATCAGCCAGTTAAAGTGATCATTCTAAACTGATCATTGGTGCTCATTAAGTAAAAGCTTATTAATGAAGCATAAAGAATGATGTCACGCAGTTTGGTATAGATTAAATTACTTGGATGCTTTGTGGTCTCTATTTCTGGCTCAAATTTTGCCAAAATATAGAAAATTGAGCTAGCTTAACGTGGGCATTGGATTCGTGTCATTTTGAGGTCTATATCAAAAGTTACGGACGATTTAATGCGGACATGTCAAGTTGTTCGGCCATTTAAAGTGATCATTCTAAACTGATCATTGGTGCTCATTGAGTAAATGTTTATAAATGAAGCATAAGGCATGGCATCACGCTGTTTAGGATATATTGGATTATTTGGACGCTTTGTCCTATCTAGTTCTATCTCAAATTTTGTTACAATATAGGAAATTGAGCTAGCTTAATGTGGGCATTGGATTCGTGTGTTTCTCTGGTCGAAATTGAAAGTTACACACGATTTAGTGTGGACGTGTCAAGTTGATCGGACAGTTAAAGTGATCATTCTAAACTGATCATTGGTTCTCATTAATTAAAGGCTATCAATGATGCATAACGCATGACATCACGTAGCTTGGGATAGATTAGATTACTTGCACACTTTTTCGTAACTATTTCTGCCACAAATTTTGTCACAATGTAGAAAATTGAGCTAACTTAACGTGGTTATTGGACTCGTATCATTCGGAGCTCTAACTCATAAGTTATCAACGATTAAGTGCAGACATGTCAAGTTGATCAGCCAGTTAAAGTGATAATTCTTAACTGATCATTGATGCTCATTGAGTAAAGGTTTAAAAATTAAGCATAATGCATGGCACCACGCAGTTTGGGATAGATTGGATTATATGGATGCTTTTTTGTATCTATTTTTGTCTCAAATTTTGTTTCAATATAGAAAATTGAGCTCTCTTAACGTGGGCATTGGATTCGTGTCATTCTAAGCTATAAATCAAAAGTTACCGACGATTTAGTGCGGACATGTCAAGTTGATCAGCCAGTTAAAATGATCATTATAAACTGATCATTGGTGGTCATTGAGTAAAGGCTTATAAATGATTAATAATGCATGACATCACACAGTTCAGGATAGATTGGATTACTTGGACGCTTTGTCGTATCTATTTCTGATGCAGGAACAAAAGGACTTGTTCGAGCAAGGGGAAATGCTGGAGAGACTCTAGCTGGCTGTACATCACTTTCTAGAGACTCAAGAGTGATGGGCTGATGGTGACCCTTCAGCTAGCTGTAGAGCACTTTCTGGAGGATCTAAGTGAGGATTGAGTAGAGAGGTGGATCGAGAGACGCCACACAGATTATGGAAGGTCTGTGATAAGTCTAAAGCACTCAAGCTTCAAGGATTCTCACACAAGAAGGCTGGAGGCGTCACCTCCTTTCAAAGGAAGAAAAACTAGGTTTTTATTTCATAAAACTTAAGTGATTACATGCTGAGAAGGATCTTTATATACTAGTCCAGCAGCAGGTGCCTTCTTGGTCTGAAAATACATTGTAATGAAAGGACTAAAGCAAAAATAACAACAAGACATTAGGACCTAATGACAAATAAAAGACTCTTGAACTTAACAGTCACATTCCTGCAAAAACAAGAAAATAAACTTGTTAATTCAAACATAAGAATTTTAAATACGCACCTTGGTCTATTGTAGCTCCTTATAATGCCTTTTTAAGTTTGTTTAGCAATGATGAACAAGGTTGTATCTCTGAAGCCATTTAAAACTGGAAGCAGTGAAATTGTGGTAGTCTTTAGTTGTTCATAGTCTCCTTCTTGTAATTCTTTAGTAAGTTCAGCTTCATGGAATCCTCCATCTTTTATGCTTGTTATGAGACTCTCGACAGACTTGTTGAACATCTTACTAAGGTTTCTTGTGCCTGATCTTGTTCTTGGAGCTTGTCTCATAATAGGTATATTAATGGGCTCTTCCTCGGCTTCTAGTGAGCTACTATTGATGTCCTCATCATCTCCTCCCTCTTGGAAAGGTTATGTCCTCAGAACAGGTACATATGCATGAAAAGGAGCAAGTTCAGTAATATTAAAAGTAGGAGATATGGTCATCTCACCTGGCAGCTCAAGCTTATAGGCATTGTTGTTGATCTTCTCTAAAACACGAAAAGGACCTTCTCCTCTTGGGGAAAGCTTGGATTTCCTTTGGTTGGGGAATATTTCATGTCTCATGTGCAGCCATACCCAATCTCCAGGTTCAAATGATATGTCTTTTCGGTGTTTATCTGCATTTCTTTTGTACTGCTCGGTTCACTTTTCCAAGTTTTCCTTGACCTTTTGATGAATGTTCTTAACATAATCTTCCCTGGTTTCTCCTTCACTAGACATAACATCTTGAGGTAAAGGTATAAGATATAGTGGGGTAGTAGGAGTAAATCCATAAACCACTTCAAAAGGAGAAAGTTTAGTTGCTGAATGTTTAGCATGATTATAAGCAAACTCAATGTACGGTAAGCAAGACAACCAGTTTCTTAGATTCTTACCGACCGTGGCTCTCAACAATGTTGAAAGGGTTCGGTTTACTATCTCTGTTTGGCCATAGGTCTGTGGGTGGCAAGTAGTTGAGAAGAGCAGCTTAGTTCCCAATTTTTTGCATAATGTCTTCCAGAAATGACTTAGAAATTTGGTGTCACGATATGAAACGATTGTTCTAGGAACTCCATGTAGGCGCACTACTTCTTTAAAAAAAATATCGGCTATTTGTGTAGCATCATTGGTCTTGTTACATGGTATAAAATGAGCCATCTTTGAGAACCTGTCTACGATTACAAAGATAGAATCCTTGTGGTTGATCTTCGGCAGACCTAAGACAAAGTCCATAGATATATCTACCCAAGGTAGGTTAGGAATGGGCAAAGACATATAACAACCATAGGGGTGTGACCTGGATTTTGCTTTCAAGCAAGTGATGCACTTAGCACAGAATCTTTCAACATCTCGTTTTAGATGTGGCCAGTAGAAATGTTCCATAAGTACACTCAATGTCTTATCTCGGCCAAAATGACCCAGGAGTCCTCTTCCATTAGCTTTTCCAATCAATAGTTCTCTCATTGATCCCTGAGGAATACAAATACGCTTTTCCTTAAACAAAAATCCATCATGTTGATAAAACATACCAGATGCAGCCTTGTTGGTCTCCTTAAACAGTTCTTGAAAATCTGGATCAGTTTCATACATTGCCTTGATGTGTTCAAATCCCATAATCTTAGCTTCCATTGTGCTGATGAGAGCATGTCTCCTTGATAAAGCATCAGCCACAACGTTATCTTTACCTTTCTTATATTTGATCACATAGGGAAAAGTCTCCACAAACTCAAGCCACTTTGCATGCCTCTTCTTAAGCTTAGTTTGTCCTCTTAAGTGCTTGAGCGTCTCATGATCTGTATGAATAACAAACTCCTTTGACAGTAGGTAATGTTGCCAAGTTTCAAGAGACCTTAGCAAAGCATAGAGCTCCTTATCATATGTGGGATAGTTAAGTGAAGCTCCACTAAGTTTCTCACTGAAGTAAGCCACTGGTTTTCCTCCTTGCATTAGGACAGCTCCTATACCTGTTCCAGAAGCATCACATTCAATTTCAAAGGTTTTATCAAAGTTAGGAAGTACCAAAACAGGCGCATGTGTGAGGCTATCTTTCAGCTTGTTGAATGCCTTCTCTTGTGCTGGTCCCCATTTGAACTCCACATTATTCTTAATTACTGAAGTTAGGAGTGCACAACAATACTAAAGTCTTTGACAAATCTTCTATAGAAACTAGCCAATCCATGGAAACTCCTCACATGTCCGATTGTTGTTGGGGTTGGCCAATCTTGAATTGCTTTGATCTTTTCTTCATCGACCTTTAAGCCCTGAGAACTTACAACAAATCCTAGGAATACACAGTGCATAAAGTACATTTCTTAAGGTTAGCATAAAGGTTTTCAGCTTTAAGCGTTTCAAGTACCTGCTCAAGATGTTGTAAGTGATATTCAAGATTAGAGCTATAGATTAGAATGTCATCAAAATAAACTACTACGAACTTACAGATAAATGCTCTTAGGACGTGGTTCATGAGTCTCATGAAAGTACTTGGAGCGTTTGTGAGTCCAAATGGCATGAATAGCCATTCATACAACCCTTGTTTGGTTTTAAACGCTGTCTTCCATTCGTCACCTTCTTTCATTCTCACCTGATGATATCCACTTCTTAGATGAATTTTTGAGAAGATAGTTGCTCCATTGAGTTCATCTAGCATGTCATCAAGTCTTGGAATTGGATGTCGGTATTTGACAGTGATATTGTTGATTGCTCTACAATCAACAGACATTCTCCAAGTTCCATCTTTCTTAGGCACTAGAAGAACAGGAACAGCACATGGGCTTAGACTTTCTCGGATATAGCCCTTAGACATTAGGTCTTGTACTTGTCTTTCCAGCTCCTTTGCTTTTTCTGGATTCACTCTATAGGCAGATCGGTTTGGCAATGGTGCTCTAGGAACAAGATCAATCTGATGCTCGATTCCTCTTATAGGTGGCAATCCTGGTGGTATCTCTTCTGGAAAAACATCAGTGAATTTGTCAAGAAGCTCTAGAACAGCAGCAGGGAGTTCCTCCTTTTCTTGTCCTGAAAACAACACTTCTTTAAAGTTCATTAGTAGCACCTCTTCTATAGAATCAAGAGATTTCAAAACAGTGGCAGGTGTTACATAAAGGTTAGTTTTATTTAGCTTTTCTCCTTTAGACATAGTTTGTTGCATCTCATGCACTTCCTGTGGAGTTAAAGGTGCTAAGCTATGTTTCTTGTTATTGTGCATGAAGGTATAGTGATTGGTGCGTCCATTGTTTAATGTTTCTTTGTAAAATTGCCATGGACGACCTAGAAGTAGATGTCCAGCTTGCATAGGCACCACATCACACACAACTTGATCTGCATACTTGCCTATGCTGAATGGTATGGTGACTTGTTCTGCGATATTTAGCTCAGTTTCATCGTTCAGCCATTTGAGCTTGTATGGTCGAGGATGCTTTGTCTTTTGTAACCCTAGCTTATCAACCAAATACTTGCTGGTTAAGTTAGTACAAGAACCACCATCTATGATCAAGCTACATACCTTAGAGTATATTGTGCACCGAGAATGGAAAATGTTTTCTCTTTGTATAGTTTCTGGTTGAAAAAGAGCACTGAGGGATCTTCTTGTAACTAGAAGCTCTCCGGTATCAGGATAGTCAACAACTTCTTCCTACGAGTTTTCTGGTTCATACTCGTCTTCATCTTGAGACTCGTATTCGCCATTTGATTTAAGGATCATAACTCTCTGGTTTGGGAATTCTCTTGCATAATGGCCTTTTCCCTGACATTTAAAACAGGTTATGTCACGAGATCTTTGAGTTGGAGTTTTACCTTGCTCTGGTTTATTGTTTTTAGACGTTTCAGCAATGGATTTCTTGAATCTGGATTCTATGTCGATGGCCTTTCCTTTGTCCAGAGCCTTTTCAGGTTGTTGATTCCAGGTAGACTTGCTACGATTTACTGAGATAGTCTTCCTTTTTATGTGCTGCTCGGCTGAACCGCAAGATGCAGCAACTCGCCCAAATCATGATAGGTTTGTCTCTCCACTTTTCTAGCAATTCGATCTTGCAGACCATCTAGGAATTGAGCCATCAAAGTTTCTTCTGAATCTTCAGTCTCCAACCTGTTTCTAAGCATTTCAAACTCATCAAAGTATTCTTCAGCAGATTTAGAACCTTGAGTTAGTTTTCTAAATTTCTTCTGCAACTCTCTGTAGTTGTATGCAGGGACATATCTCCTCCTTAGTTGGAACCTCATGTCTTCCCAAGTAGTTATCTGACCATGTCTATGTATTCTTCTTTCAGACACATCTCTGTCCCACCAAGCTAGAGCGCTTTCAGTGAGTTGAGCAGCCGCTAGAGACACTTTTCTCTGATCTGAGTAGTTGTAATACTCAAATATGTATTCCATACGCCTTTCCCAATCAAGGTAGGCATCTGGATTAACCTTTCCAGCAAAGGTTGGTGCTCTGAGCTTTACGTCTCTGTTTCCATGCCAAGATTCTTCTACTCTATCTCTGTCACGTTGATATTGTCTTCTTGGTCTATGATTATGATCAGGTTCTGGTGGAAAATCATCTTCTAAGTCAGCTATTTCATCCTCCTCATGATTCACATGTTGGGCATTCGCATTTCTGATAGGATTTCAGCAAATTGGTGGTGGTTGTTCTATTCTTGTCATGCGATCGCCTAGGTTCTGAAGTTGAATCTGAATAGCAGCAAGCATCTGAGCAACATTCACATCTACTGGTTCTCCCATAGTCACACAATCTGTCTCACACTAAACAAACACATCAATTGCAAAAGAAGTCGAATACACACAATCAAAACCAACTTAAAATGGACAGAACTAGTTGCAGCAGCAAAGGAAGTCGAATAGACACAATCAAAACAACTGAAAATCGACAAATCTAGTTGCAGCAGCAAAGGAAGTCAAATAGACACAATCAAAAACAACTAAAAATTGACAGATCTAGTTGCAGCAGCAAGGAAGTCGAATAGACACAATCAACACAACTGAAAATCGACAGATCTAGTTGCAGAAGCACAAGCCATCAACAACTAAGGATGTTACTGGTTTCTAACACACAAAAACAACAGATTGGGGTTCGATTTTTATGGGTTTTATGAAGAGATGCTGATGGACAGCAAGTTAACAAAGCAATGACAGAGTAAAAAAACGAAAATGGGGGTAGATAAACCTGAATAGGAGCGATTAAGCTCTGATACCAGATGATGCATGAACAAGAGGACTTGTTCGAGCAAGGGGAACTGCTGGAGAGACTCTAGCTGGCTGTACAGCACTTTCTAGAGACTCAAGAGTGATGGGTTGATGGTGACCCTTCAGCTTGCTGTAGAGCACTTTCTGGAGGATCTAAGTGAGGATTGAGTAGAGAGGTGGATCGAGAGACGCCACACAGATTATGGAAGGTCTGTGATAAGTCTAGAGCACTCAAGCATCAAGGATTCTCACACAAGAAGGGTGGAGGCATCGCCTCCTTTCAAAGGAAGAAAAACTAGATTTTTATTTCATAAAACTTAAGTGATTACATGCTTAGAAGGGACTTTATATACTAGTCCAACAGCAGGTGCCTTCTAGGGCTGAAAATACATTATAATGAAAGGACTAAAGCAAAAATAACAACACATTAGGACCTAATGACAAATAAACTTAACAGTCACATTCCTGCAAAAACAAGAAAATAAACTTGTTAATTCAAACATAAGAATTTTAAATACGCACCTTGGTCTCTTGTAGCTCCTTATAATGCCTTCTTAAGTTTGTTTAGCAATGATGAACAAGGTTGTATCTCTGAAGTCTTGTAAAACTGGAAGGAGTGAAATTGTGGTAGTCTTTAGTTGTTCATAGTCTCCTTCTTTTAATTCTTTAGTAAGTTCAGCTTCATGGAATCCTCCATCTTCTATGATTGTTATGAGACTCTCAACAGACTTGTTGAACATCTTACTAAGGTTTCTTGTGCCTGATCTTGTTCTTGGAGCTTGTCTCATAATAGGTATATTAATGGGCTCTTCCTCAGCTTCTAGTGAGCTAGTATTGATGTCCTCATCAATTTCTGTCTCAATTTTTTGACATTATAGAAAATTGATCTAGTGTAACGTGGGCATTGGATTCTTGCCTGTCTGATCTCGAAATCAAAAGTTAGGACGATAAAATGCGGACATGTCAAGTTGATCAGCAAGTTAAAGTGATCATTCTTACCTGATCATTGGTGCTCATTGAGTAAAGCCTTATAAATGAAGCATAATGCATGGAATCACAAAGTTCAGGATTAATTGGATTACATGGACGCTTTTTGTATCGATTTCGGTCTCAAATTTTGTCACAATATAGAAAGTTGAGCTAGTTTAACGTGGGGATTAGATTCTTGTCTTTCTTAGCTCTAAATTAAAAGTTACAGACGATTTAGTGCGGACATGTCCAGTTGATCGGCCAATTAAAGTGATCATTCTAAACTGATCATTGGTGCTCATTGAATAAAAGGCTTACAAATGAGGCATAATGCATGACATCACACAGTTCGGGATAGATTGGATTACTTGGACGCTTTGTCATATCTAGTTCTGTCTCAAATTTTGTTACAATATAGAAAATTCAGCAAGCTTAACGTGGGCATTGGATTCTTGTTATTCTGAGTTCTGAATCAAAAGATACAGAATATTTAGTGCAGACATGTCAAGTTGATTGGCCACTTAATGTGATCATTCTAAACTGATCATTGCTTCTCATTGAGTAAAGGCTTACAAATGAAGCATGATGCATGGAATCACAAAGTTCGGGATAGATTGGATTACATGGATGCTTTGTCGTATCTATTTTGGTCTCAAATTTTGTCAAAATATTGAAAATTGAGCTAGCTTAACGTGGTCATTGGATTCGTGTCATTCTGAGCTCTAAATCAAAAGTTACGCACGATTTAGTGCGGATATTTCAAGTTGATCGGCCAATCACTATGATCATTCTAAACTGATCATTGGTGCTCATTGAGTAAAGGCTTATAAATTTTGCATAATGCATGACATCACGCAGTTCAGGATAGATTAGATTACTTGGACAATTTGTCGTATCTATTTATGTCTCAAATTTTTTCACAATATAGTAAATTGTTCTAGTTTAACGTGGGCATTGGATTCGTGCCAGTCTGACCTCTAAATCAAAAGTTCGGACGATTTAATGCCGATATCTCAAGTTAATCTACCATTTAAAGTGATCATTATAAACTGATCATTGCTGCTGATGGAGGAAAGGCATATAAATGAAGCATAATGCATAGCATCACACAGTTAGGGATAGATTGGATTACATGGACGCTTTGTCGTATCTATTTCTGTCTCAAATTTTGTCGCAATATAGAAAATTGAGATAGCTTAACCTGGACATTGGATTCGTGTTATTCTGAGCTCTATATCAAAAGATACGGATGATTTAGTGCGGATATTTAGTGTCAAGTTGATCGGCCAGTTAAAGTGATCATTCTAAACTGATCATTGGTGCTCATTGAGTAAAAGCTTATAAATGAAGCATAATGCATGACATCACGTAGTTCAGGATAGATTGGATTATTTGGACGCTTTGCCATATCTATTTCTGTCTCAAATTTTTTCACAATATAGAAAATTGATCTAGCTTAACGTGGGCATTGGATTCGTGTCATTCTAAGCTCTAAATCAAAAGTTACAAATGATTTAGTGCAGACATGTCAAATTGATCGGGTAGTTAAAGTGATCATTCTTAACTGAGCATTGGTGCTCACTGAGTAAATGCTTATAAATGAAGCATAAAGCATGGCATCACGCACTTTTGGTTAGATTGGAGTACTTGAACGCTTTGTCTTAATTTATCTTATCTATTTCTGTCCCAAATTTTGTCACAATATAGAAAATTGAGCTAGATTAACGTGAGCAATTTAGTGTAGACATGTCCAATTGATTGCGCAGTTGAAGTGATCATTCTAAACTGATCATTGGTGTTCATTGATTAAAGTCTGATAAATGAAGTATAATGCATGATATCATGTACTTTTAGAAAGACTTGATTACTTGAAGGACTGCTTGAAGCAATTTTAATGTTAAAATTTATCGCAATAAAAACAAATTGAGATAGCTTAACGTGGGCATTGCATTTGTGTCAGTCTGATCTCTAAATCAAAAGTTATGCACGATTTAGTGTGGACATGTAAAGTTGATCGGCCATTTAAAGTGATCATTCTAAACTGATCATTGTTGCTGATTGAGGAAAGGCATATAAATGAAGCATAATGCATAGCAACACGTAGTTTGGGATTGATTGGATTACATGGACGCTTGGTCGTATCTATTTATGTCTCAAATTTTGTAACAATATAGAAAATTGAGCAAGCTTAACGTGGGCATTGGATTCGTGTTATTCTAAGGTTTAAATCAAAAGTTATGGACAATTTAGTGCAGACTTGTCCAGTTGATTGCCTAGTTAAAATGATCATTCTTAACTGATCATTGGTGCTCATTTATTAAATGCATATAAATGAAGTATAATGCATGACATCACGCACTTTTAGAGAGATTTGTTTAATTGGAGGACTGCTTGAAGCAATTTAAATGTTAAAATTTATCACAATAAAATAAAATTGCGATAGCTTAACGTGGACATTTGATTCGTGTCCGTCTGATCTCTAAATCAAAAGTTACGCACGATTTAGTTCGGACATCTCAAGTTGATCGGCCATTTAAAGTGATCATTCTAAACTGATCATTGCTGCTGATTGAGGAAAGGCATATAAAAGAAGCATAATGCATAGCATCGCACAATTAGGGATAGATTGGATTACATGGACGCTTTGTCGTATCTATTTCTGTCTCAAATTTTGTCGCAATATAGAAAATTGAGATAGCTTAACCTGGACATTGGATTCGTGTTATTCTGAGTTCTTAATCAAAAGTTATGGACAATTTAGTGCAGACATGTACAGTTGATTGCCCATTTAAAGTGATCATTCTAATCTGATCATTAGTGCTCATTGATTAAAGGCTTATAAATGAAGTATAATGCATGACATCACGTACCTTTAGAAAGATTAGATTACTTGGAGGACTTCTTAAAGCAATTTTAATGTTAAAATTTATCACAATAAAAACAAATTGAGATAGCTTAACGTGGGCATTGGATTCGTGCCAGTATGATCTGTAAATCAAAATTTATGCACGATTTAGTTCGGACATGTCAAATTGATCGGCCATTTAAAGTGATCATTCTAAACTGATCGTTGCTGCTGATTAGTAAAGGCATATAAATGAAGCATAATGCATAGCATCACACAGTTCGGGATAGATTGGATTACATGGACGCTTTGTCGTATCTATTTATGTCTCAAATTTAGTCACAATATTGAAAATTGAGCTAGCTTAACGTGGGCATTGGATTCGTGTTATTTTGAGCTCTATATCAAATCGGCCAATTAAAGTGATCATTCTAAACTGATCATTGGTGCTCATTGAATAAAAGGCTTACAAATGAGGCATAATGCATGACATCACACAGTTCGGGATAGATTGGATTACTTGGACGCTTTGTCATATCTAGTTCTGTCTCAAATTTTGTTACAATATAGAAAATTCAGCAAGCTTAACGTGGGCATTGGATTCTTGTTATTCTGAGTTCTAAATCAAAAGTTACAAATGATTTAGTGCAGACATGTCAAATTGATCGGCTAGTTAAAGTGATCATTCTTAACTGAGCATTGGTGCTCACTGAGTAAATGCTTATAAATGAAGCATAAAGCATGGCATCACGCACTTTTGGCTAGATTGGAGTACTTGAACGCTTTGTCTTATCTATTTTGTCCCAAATTTTGTCACAATATAGAAAATTGAGCTAGATTAACGTGAGAAATTTAGTGTAGACATGTCCAATTGATTGCGCAGTTGAAGTGATCATTCTAAACTGATCATTGGTGTTCATTGATTAAAGTCTGATAAATGAAGTATAATGCATGATATCATGTACTTTTAGAAAGACTTGATTACTTGGAGGACTGCTTGAAGCAATTTTAATGTTAAAATTTATCGCAATAAAAACAAATTGAGATCGCTTAAAGTGGGCATTGCATTTGTGTCAGTCTAATCTCTAAATCAAATGTTATGCACGATTTAGTGTGGACATGTCAAGTTGATCGGCCATTTAAAGTGATCATTCTAAACTGATCATTGTTGCTGATTGAGGAAAGGCATATAAATGAAGCATAATGCATAGCATCACGTAGTTCGGGATAGATTGGATTTCATGGACGCTTTGTCGTATCTATTTATGTCTCAAATTTTGTCACAATATTGAAAATTGAGCTAGCTTAACGTGGGCATTGGATTCGTGTTATTTTGAGCTCTATATAAAAAGATACGGATGATTTAGTGCGGACATGTCAAGTTGATCGGCCAGTTAAAGTGATCATTCTAAACTGATCAATGGTGCTCATTGAGTAAAAGTTTATAAATGAAGCATAATGCATGACATCACGTAGTTTAGGATAGATTGGATTATTTGGACGCTGTGCCATATCTATTTCTGTCTCAAAATTTTTCACAATATAGAAAATTGATCAAGCTTAACGTGGGCATTGGATTCGTGTCATTCTAAGCTCTAAATCAAAAGTTACAAATGATTTAGTGCAGACATGTCAAATTGATCGGCTAGTTAAAGTGATCATTCTTAACTGAGCATTGGTGCTCACTGAGTAAATGCTTATAAATGAAGCATAAAGCATGGCATCACGCACTTTTGGTTAGATTGGAGTACTTGAACGCTTTGTCTTAATTTATCTTATCTATTTCTGTCCCAAATTTTGTCACAATATAGAAAATTGAGCTAGATTAACGTGAGCAATTTAGTGTAGACATGTCCAATTGATTGCGCAGTTGAAGTGATCATTCTAAACTGATCATTGGTGTTCATTGATTAAAGTCTGATAAATGAAGTATAATGCATGATATCATGTACTTTTAGAAAGACTTGATTACTTGGAGGACTGCTTGAAGCAATTTTAATGTTAAAATTTATCGCAATAAAAACAAATTGAGATAGCTTAACGTGGGCATTGCATTTGTGTCAGTCTGATCTCTAAATCAAAAGTTATGCACGATTTAGTGTGGACATGTAAAGTTGATCGGCCATTTAAAGTGATCATTCTAAACTGATCATTGTTGCTGATTGAGGAAAGGCATATAAATGAAGCATAATGCATAGCAACACGTAGTTCGGGATTGATTGGATTACATGGACGCTTGGTCGTATCTATTTATGTCTCAAATTTTGTAACAATATAGAAAATTGAGCAAGCTTAACGTGGG
Source organism: Pugionium dolabratum (assembly GCA_018901945.1). Lineage (NCBI taxonomy): Eukaryota > Viridiplantae > Streptophyta > Magnoliopsida > Brassicales > Brassicaceae > Pugionium > Pugionium dolabratum. The sequence goes on from JAEVFF010000534.1 coordinate 82,444, forward strand.
CATTGGATTCGTGTTATTCTAAGGTTTAAATCAAAAGTTATGGACAATTTAGTGCAGACATGTCGAGTTGATTGCCCAGTTAAAGTGATCATTCTAAACTGATCATTGGTGCTCATTGATTAAATGCTTATAAATGTAGTATAATGCATGACATCACGTACTTTTAGAAAGATTTGATTAATTAGAGGACTGCTTGAAGCAATTTTAATGTTAAAATTTATCACAATAAAAGCAAATATCGATAGCTTAACGTGGGCATTGGATTCGTGTCCGTCTGATCTCTAAATCAAAAGTAATGCACGATTTAGTGCGGACATCACAAGTTGATCGGCCATTTAAAGTAATCATTCTAAACTGATCATTGCTGCTGATTGAGGAAAGGCATATAAATGAAGCATAATGCATAGCATCACACAGTTGGATTACATGGACGCCTTGTCGTATCTATTTCTGTCATAAATTTTGTTGCAATATAGAAAATTTAGATAGCTTAACCTCGACATTGGATTCGTGTTATTCTGAGCTCTGAATAAAGTTATGGACAATTTAGTGTAGACATGTCCAGTTGATTGCCCATTTAAAGTGATGATTCTAAACTGATCATTAGTGCTCATTGATTAAAGGCTTATAAATGAAGTATAATGCATGACAGTACGTACCTTTAGAAAGATAAGATTACTTGGAGGACTGCTTAAAGCAATTTTAATGTTGAAATTTATAACAATAAAAACAAATTGAGATAGCTTAACGTGGGCATTGGATTCGTGCCAGTATGATCTCTAAATCAAAAGTTATGCACGATTTAGTTCGGACATGTCAGATTGATCGGCCATTTAAAGTGATCATTCTAAACTGATCATTGCTGCTGATTGAGTAAAGGCATATAAATGAAGCATAATGCATAGCATCACGCAGTTCGGGATAGACTGGATTACATGGATGCTTTGTCGTATCTATTTATGTCTCAAATTTTGTCACAATATTGAAAATTGAGCTAGCTTAACATGGGCATTGGGTTCGTGTTATTTTGAGCTCTATATCAAAAGATACGGATGATTTAGTGCGGATATGTCAAGTTGATCGGCCAGTTAAAGTGATCATTCTAAACTGATCATTAGTGCTCATTGAGTAAAAGCTTATAAATGAAGCATAATGCATGACAACACGTAGTTCACGATAGATTGGATTATTTGGACGCTTTGCCATATCTATTTCTGTCTCAAATTTTTTCACACTATAGAAAATTGATCTAGCTTAACGTGGGCATTGGATTCGTGTCATTCTAAGCTCTAAATCAAAAGTTACAAATGATTTAGTGCAGACATGTCAAATTGATCGGCTAGTTAAAGTGATCATTCTTAACTGAGCATTGGTGCTCACTGAGTAAATGCTTATAAATGAAGCATAAAGCATGGCATCACGCACTTTTGGTTAGATTGGAGTACTTGAACGCTTTGTCTTAATTTATCTTATCTATTTCTGTCCCAAATTTTGTCACAATATAGAAAATTGAGCTAGATTAACGTGAGAAATTTAGTGTAGACATGTCCAATTGATTGCGCAGTTGAAGTGATCATTCTAAACTGATCATTGGTGTTCATTGATTAAAGTCTGATAAATGAAGTATAATGCATGATATCATGTACTTTTAGAAAGACTTGATTACTTGGAGGACTGCTTGAAGCAATTTTAATGTTAAAATTTATCGCAATAAAAACAAATTGAGATCGCTTAAAGTGGGCATTGCATTTGTGTCAGTCTAATCTCTAAATCAAATGTTATGCACGATTTAGTGTGGACATGTCAAGTTGATCGGCCATTTAAAGTGATCATTCTAAACTGATCATTGTTGCTGATTGAGGAAAGGCATATAAATGAAGCATAATGCATAGCATCACGTAGTTCGGGATAGATTGGATTTCATGGACGCTTTGTCGTATCTATTTATGTCTCAAATTTTGTCACAATATTGAAAATTGAGCTAGCTTAACGTGGGCATTGGATTCGTGTTATTTTGAGCTCTATATAAAAAGATACGGATGATTTAGTGCGGACATGTCAAGTTGATCGGCCAGTTAAAGTGATCATTCTAAACTGATCAATGGTGCTCATTGAGTAAAAGTTTATAAATGAAGCATAATGCATGACATCACGTAGTTTAGGATAGATTGGATTATTTGGACGCTGTGCCATATCTATTTCTGTCTCAAAATTTTTCACAATATAGAAAATTGATCTAGCTTAACGTGGGCATTGGATTCGTGTCATTCTAAGCTCTAAATCAAAAGTTACAAATGATTTAGTGCAGACATGTCAAATTGATCGGCTAGTTAAAGTGATCATTCTTAACTGAGCATTGGTGCTCACTGAGTAAATGCTTATAAATGAAGCATAAAGCATGGCATCACGCACTTTTGGTTAGATTGGAGTACTTGAACGCTTTGTCTTAATTTATCTTATCTATTTCTGTCCCAAATTTTGTCACAATATAGAAAATTGAGCTAGATTAACGTGAGCAATTTAGTGTAGACATGTCCAATTGATTGCGCAGTTGAAGTGATCATTCTAAACTGATCATTGGTGTTCATTGATTAAAGTCTGATAAATGAAGTATAATGCATGATATCATGTACTTTTAGAAAGACTTGATTACTTGGAGGACTGCTTGAAGCAATTTTAATGTTAAAATTTATCGCAATAAAAACAAATTGAGATAGCTTAACGTGGGCATTGCATTTGTGTCAGTCTGATCTCTAAATCAAAAGTTATGCACGATTTAGTGTGGACATGTCAAGTTGATCGGCCATTTAAAGTGATCATTCTAAACTGATCATTGTTGCTGATTGAGGAAAGGCATATAAATGAAGCATAATGCATAGCAACACGTAGTTCGGGATTGATTGGAATACATGGACGCTTGGTCGTATCTATTTATGTCTCAAATTTTGTCACAATATAGAAAATTGAGCAAGCTTAACGTGGGCATTGGATTCGTGTTATTCTAAGGTTTAAATCAAAAGTTATGGACAATTTAGTGCAGACATGTCGAGTTGATTGCCCAGTTAAAGTGATCATTCTAAACTGATCATTGGTGCTCATTGATTAAATGCTTATAAATGTAGTATAATGCATGACATCACGTACTTTTAGAAAGATTTGATTAATTGGAGGACTGCTTGAAGCAATTTTAATGTTAAAATTTATCACAATAAAAACAAATATCGATAGCTTAACGTGGGCATTGGATTCGTGTCCGTCTGATCTCTAAATCAAAAGTAATGCACGATTTAGTGCGGACATCACAAGTTGATCGGCCATTTAAAGTGATCATTCTAAACTGATCATTGCTGCTGATTGAGGAAAGGCATATAAATGAAGCATAATGCATAGCATCACACAGTTAGGGATAGATTGGATTACATGGACGCCTTGTCGTATCTATTTCTGTCATAAATTTTGTTGCAATATAGAAAATTTAGATAGCTTAACCTCGACATTGGATTCGTGTTATTCTGAGCTCTTAATCAAAAGTTATGGACAATTTAGTGTAGACATGTCCAGTTGATTGCCCATTTAAAGTGATGATTCTAAACTGATCATTAGTGCTCATTGATTAAAGGCTTATAAATGAAGTATAATGCATGACAGTACGTACCTTTAGAAAGATAAGATTACTTGGAGGACTGCTTAAAGCAATTTTAATGTTGAAATTTATAACAATAAAAACAAATTGAGATAGCTTAACGTGGGCATTGGATTCGTGCCAGTATGATCTCTAAATCAAAAGTTATGCACGATTTAGTTCGGACATGTCAGGTTGATCGGCCATTTAAAGTGATCATTCTAAACTGATCATTGCTGCTGATTGAGTAAAGGCATATAAATGAAGCATAATGCATAGCATCACGCAGTTCGGGATAGACTGGATTACATGGACGCTTTGTCGTATCTATTTATGTCTCAAATTTTGTCACAATATTGAAAATTGAGCTAGCTTAACATGGGCATTGGGTTCGTGTTATTTTGAGCTCTATATCAAAAGATACGGATGATTTAGTGCGGATATGTCAAGTTGATCGGCCAGTTAAAGTGATCATTCTAAACTGATCATTAGTGCTCATTGAGTAAAAGCTTATAAATGAAGCTTAATGCATGACATCACGTAGTTCACGATAGATTGAATTATTTGGACGCTTTGCCATATCTATTTCTGTCTCAAATTTTGTCACAATATAGAAAATTGATCTAGCTTAACGTGGGCATTGGATTCGTGTCATTCTAAGCTCTAAATCTATAGTTACAAATGATTTAGTGCAGACATGTCAAATTGATCGGATAGTTAAAGTGATCATTCTTAGCAGAGCATTGGTGCTCACTGAGTAAATGCTTATAAATGAAGCAAATGCATGGCATCACGCACTTTTGGCTAGATTGGAGTACTTGAACGTTTTGTCATAATTTATCTTATCTATTTCTGTCCCAAATTTTGTCACAATATAGAAAATTGAGCTAGATTAACGTGGGCAATTTAGTGTAGACATGTCCAATTGATTGCGCAGCCAAAGTGATCATTCTAAACTTATCATTGGTGTTCATTGATTAAAGTCTGATAAATGAAGTATAATGCATGATATCACGTACTTTTAGAAAGATTTGATTACTTGGAGGACTGCTTGAAGCAATTTTAATGTTAAAATTTATCGCAATAAAAACAAATTGAGAAAGCTTAACGTGGGCATTGCATTCGTGTCAGTCTGATCTCTAAATCAAAAGTTATGCATGATTTAGTGCGGACATGTCAAGTTGATCAGCCATTTAAAGTGATCACTCTAAACTGATCGTTGTTGCTGATTGAGGAAAGGCATATAAATGAAGCATAATGCATAGCATCACGCAGTTCGGGATTGATTGGATTACATAGACGCTTTGTCGTATCTATTTCTGTCTCAAATTTAGTCACAATATAGAAAATTGAACAAGCTTAACGTGGGCATTGGATTCGTGTTATTCTGAGTTTTAAATCAAAAGTTATGGACAATTTAGTGCAGACTTGTCCAGTTGATTGCCTAGTTAAAATGATCATTCTAAACTGATCATTGGTGCTCATTTATTAAATGCATATAAATGAAGTATAATGCATGACATCACGTACTTTTAGAGAGATTTGTTTAATTGGAGGACTGCTTGAAGCAATTTTAATGTTAAAATTTATCACAATAAAATAAAATTGCGATAGCTTAACGTGGACATTTGATTCGTGTCCGTCTGATCTCTAAATCAAAAGTTACGCACGATTTAGTTCGGACATCTCAAGTTGATCGGCCATTTAAAGTGATCATTCTAAACTGATCATTGCTGCTGATTGAGGAAAGGCATATAAAAGAAGCATAATGCATAGCATCGCACAATTAGGGATAGATTGGATTACATGGACGCTTTGTCGTATCTATTTCTGTCTCAAATTTTGTCGCCATATAGAAAATTGAGATAGCTTAACCTGGACATTGGATTCGTGTTATTCTGAGTTCTTAATCAAAAGTTATGGACAATTTAGTGCAGACATGTACAGTTGATTGCCCATTTAAAGTGATCATTCTAATCTGATCATTAGTGCTCATTGATTAAAGGCTTATAAATGAAGTATAATGCATGACATCACGTACCTTTAGAAAGATTAGATTACTTGGAGGACTTCTTAAAGCAATTTAAATGTTAAAATTTATCACAATAAAAACAAATTGAGATAGCTTAACGTGGGCATTGGATTCGTGCCAGTATGATCTGTAAATCAAATTTATGCACAATTTAGTTCGGACATGTCAAGTTGATCGGCCATTTAAAGTGATCATTCTAAACTGATCATTGTTGCTGATTGAGGAAAGGCATATAAATGAAGCATAATGCATAGCATCACGTAGTTCGGGATAGATTGGATTTCATGGACGCTTTGTCGTATCTATTTATGTCTCAAATTTTGTCACAATATTGAAAATTGAGCTAGCTTAACGTGGGCATTGGGTTCGTGTTATTTTGAGCTCTATATAAAAAGATACGGATGATTTAGTGCGGAAATGTCAAGTTGATCGGCCAGTTAAAGTGATCATTCTAAACTGATCAATGGTGCTCATTGAGTAAAAGTTTATAAATGAAGCATAATGCATGACATCACGTAGTTTAGGATAGATTGGATTATTTGGACGCTTTGCCATATCTATTTCTGTCTAAATTTTTTCACAATATAGAAAATTGATCTAACTTAACGTGGGCATTGGATTCGTGTCATTCTAAGCTCTAAATCAAAAGTTACAAATGATTTAGTGCAGACATGTCAAATTGATCGGCTAGTTAAAGTGATCATTCTTAACTGAGCATTGGTGCTCACTGAGTAAATGCTTATAAATGAAGCATAAAGCATGGCATCACGCACTTTTGGTTAGATTGGAGTACTTGAACGCATTGTCTTAATTTATCTTATCTATTTCTGTCCCAAATTTTGTCACAATATAGAAAATTGAGCTAGATTAACGTTAGCAATTTAGTGTAGACATGTCCAATTGATTGCGCAGTTGAAGTGATCATTCTAAACTGATCATTGGTGTTCATTGATTAAAGTCTGATAAATGAAGTATAATGCATGATATCATGTACTTTTAGAAAGACTTAATTACTTGGAGGACTGCTTGAAGCAATTTAATGTTAAAATTTATCGCAATAAAAACAAATTGAGATAGCTTAACGTGGGCATTGCATTTGTGTCAGTCTAATCTCTAAATCAAAAGTTATGCACGATTTAGTGTGGACATGTCAAGTTGATCGGCCATTTAAAGTGATCATTCTAAACTGATCATTGTTGCTGATTGAGGAAAGGCATATAAATGAAGCATAATGCATAGCAACACGTAGTTCGGGATTGATTGGATTACATGGACGCTTTGTCGTATCTATTTATGTCTCAAATTTTGTCACAATGTAGAAAATTGAGCAAGCTTAACGTGGGCATTGGATTCGTGTTATTCTAAGGTTTAAATCAAAAGTTATGGATAATTTAGTGCAGACATGTCGAGTTGATTGCCCAGTTAAAGTGATCATTCTAAACTGATCATTGGTGCTCATTGATTAAATGCTTATAAATGTAGTATAATGCATGACATCACGTACTTTTAGAAAGATTTGATTAATTGGAGGACTGCTTGAAGCAATTTTAATGTTAAAATTTATCACAATAAAAACAAATATCGATAGCTTAACGTGGGCATTGGATTCGTGTCCGTCTGATCTCTAAATCAAAAGTAATGCACGATTTAGTGCGTACATCACAAGTTGATCGGCCATTTAAAGTGATCATTCTAAACTGATCATTGCTGCTGATTGAGGAAAGGCATATAAATGAAGCATAATGCATAGCATCACACAGTTAGGGATAGATTGGATTACATGGACGCCTTGTCGTATCTATTTCTGTCATAAATTTTGTTGCAATATAGAAAATTTAGATAGCTTAACCTCGACATTGGATTCGTGTTATTCTGAGCTCTTAATCAAAAGTTATGGACAATTTAGTGTAGACATGTCGAGTTGATTGCCCATTTAAAGTGATGATTCTAAACTGATCATTAGTGCTCATTGATTAAAGGCTTATAAATGAAGTATAATGCATGACAGTACGTACCTTTAGAAAGATAAGATTACTTGGAGGACTGCTTAACGCAATTTTAATGTTGAAATTTATAACAATAAAAACAAATTGAGATAGCTTAACGTGGGCATTGGATTCGTGCCAGTATGATCTCTAAATCAAAAGTTATGCACGATTTAGTTCGGACATGTCAGATTGATCGGCCATTTAAAGTGATCATTCTAAACTGATCATTGCTGCTGATTGAGTAAAGGCATATAAATGAAGCATAATGCATAGCATCACGCAGTTCGGGATAGACTGGATTACATGGATGCTTTGTCGTATCTATTTATGTCTCAAATTTTGTCACAATATTGAAAATTGAGCTAGCTTAACATGGGCATTGGATTCGTGTTATTTTGAGCTCTATATCAAAAGATACGAATGATTTAGTGGGGATATGTCAAGTTGATCGGCCAGTTAAAGTGATCATTCTAAACAGATCATTAGTGCTCATTGAGTAAAAGCTTATAAATGAAGCATAATGCATGACATCACGTAGTTCACGATAGATTGGATTATTTGGACGCTTTGCCATATCTATTTCTGTCTCAAATTTTGTCACAATATAGAAAATTGATCTAGCTTAACGTGGGCATTGGATTCGTGTCATTCTAAGCTCTAAATCTATAGTTACAAATGATTTAGTGCAGACATGTCAAATTGATCGGATAGTTAAAGTGATCATTCTTAGCAGAGCATTGGTGCTCACTGAGTAAATGCTTATAAATGAACCAAATGCATGGCATCACGCACTTTTGGCTAGATTGGAGTACTTGAACGTTTTGTCATAATTTATCTTATCTATTTCTGTCCCAAATTTTGTCACAATATAGAAAATTGAGCTAGATTAACGTGGGCAATTTAGTGTAGACATGTCCAATTGATTGCGCAGCCAAAGTGATCATTCTAAACTTATCATTGGTGTTCATTGATTAAACTCTGATAAATGAAGTATAATGCATGATATCACATACTTTTAGAAAGATTTGATTACTTGGAGGACTGCTTGAAGCAATTTTAATGTTAAAATTTATCGCAATAAAAACAAATTGAGAAAGCTTAACGTGGGCATTGCATTCGTGTCAGTCTGATCTCTAAATCAAAAGTTATGCACGATTTAGTGCGGACATGTCAAGTTGATCAGCCATTTAAAGTGATCACTCTAAACTGATCATTGTTGCTAATTGAGGAAAGGCATATAAATGAAGCATAATGCAAAGCATCACGCAGTTCGGGATTGATTGGATTACATAGACGCTTTGTCGTATCTATTTCTGTCTCAAATTTAGTCACAATATAGAAAATTGAACAAGCTTAACGTGGGCATTGGATTCGTGTTATTCTGAGTTTTAAATCAAAACTTATGGACAATTTAGTGCAGACTTGTCCAGTTGATTGCCTAGTTAAAATGATCATTCTAAACTGATCATTGGTGCTCATTTATTAAATGCATATAAATGAAGTATAATGCATGACATCACGTACTTTTAGAGAGATTTGTTTAATTGGAGGACTGCTTGAAGCAATTTTAATGTTAAAATTTATCACAATAAAATAAAATTGCGATAGCTTAACGTGGACATTTCATTCGTGTCCGTCTGATCTCTAAATCAAAAGTTACGCACGATTTAGTTCGGACATCTCAAGTTGATCGGCCATTTAAAGTGATCATTCTAAACTGATCATTGCTGCTGATTGAGGAAAGGCATATAAAAGAAGCATAATGCATAGCATCGCACAATTAGGGATAGATTGGATTACATGGACGCTTTGTCGTATCTATTTCTGTCTCAAATTTTGTCGCAATATAGAAAATTGAGATAGCTTTAACCTGGACATTGGATTCGTGTTTTTCTGAGTTCTTAATCAAAAGTTATGGACAATTTAGTGCAGACATGTACAGTTGATTGCCCATTTAAAGTGATCATTCTAATCTGATCATTAGTGCTCATTGATTAAAGGCTTATAAATGAAGTATAATGCATGACATCACGTACCTTTAGAAAGATTAGATTACTTGGAGGACTTCTTAAAGCAATTTAAATGTTAAAATTTATCACAATAAAAACAAATTGAGATAGCTTAACGTGGGCATTGGATTCGTGCCAGTATGATCTGTAAATCAAAATTTATGCACAATTTAGTTCGGACATGTCAAGTTGATCGGCCATTTAAAGTGATCATTCTAAACTGATCATTGTTGCTGATTGAGGAAAGGCATATAAATGAAGCATAATGCATAGCATCACGTAGTTCGGGATAGATTGGATTTCATGGACGCTTTGTCGTATCTATTTATGTCTCAAATTTTGTCACAATATTGAAAATTGAGCTAGCTTAACGTGGGCATTGGATTCGTGTTATTTTGAGCTCTATATAAAAAGATACGGATGATTTAGTGCGGAAATGTCAAGTTGATCGGCCAGTTAAAGTGATCATTCTAAACTGATCAATGGTGCTCATTGAGTAAAAGTTTATAAATGAAGCATAATGCATGACATCACGTAGTTTAGGATAGATTGGATTATTTGGACGCTTTGCCATATCTATTTCTGTCTAAATTTTTTCACAATATAGAAAATTGATCTAACTTAACGTGGGCATTGGATTCGTGTCATTCTAAGCTCTAAATCAAAAGTTACAAATGATTTAGTGCAGACATGTCAAATTGATCGGCTAGTTAAAGTGATCATTCTTAACTGAGCATTGGTGCTCACTGAGTAAATGCTTATAAATGAAGCATAAAGCATGGCATCACGCACTTTTGGTTAGATTGGAGTACTTGAACGCTTTGTCTTAATTTATCTTATCTATTTCTGTCCCAAATTTTGTCACAATATAGAAAATTGAGCTAGATTAAAGTGAGCAATTTAGTGTAGACATGTCCAATTGATTGCGCAGTTGAAGTGATCATTCTAAACTGATCATTGGTGTTCATTGATTAAAGTCTGATAAATGAAGTATAATGCATGATATCATGTACTTTTAGAAAGACTTGATTACTTGGAGGACTGCTTGAAGCAATTTTAATGTTAAAATTTATCGCAATAAAAACAAATTGAGATAGCTTAACGTGGGCATTGCATTTGTGTCAGTCTGATCTCTAAATCAAAAGTTATGCACGATTTAGTGTGGACATGTCAAGGTGATCGGCCATTTAAAGTGATCATTCTAAACTGATCATTGTTGCTGATTGAGGAAAGGCATATAAATGAAGCATAATGCATAGCAACACGTAGTTCGGGATTGATTGGAATACATGGACGCTTGGTCGTATCTATTTATGTCTCAAATTTTGTCACAATATAGAAAATTGAGCAAGCTTAACGTGGGCATTGGATTCGTGTTATTCTAAGGTTTAAATCAAAAGTTATGGACAATTTAGTGCAGACATGTCGAGTTGATTGCCCAGTTAAAGTGATCATTCTAAACTGATCATTGGTGCTCATTGATTAAATGCTTATAAATGTAGTATAATGCATGACATCACGTACTTTTAGAAAGATTTGATTAATTGGAGGACTGCTTGAAGCAATTTTAATGTTAAAATTTATCACAATAAAAACAAATATCGATAGCTTAACGTGGGCATTGGATTTGTGTCCGTCTGATCTCTAAATCAAAAGTAATGCACGATTTAGTGCGGACATCACAAGTTGATCGGCCATTTAAACTGATCATTCTAAACTGATCATTGCTGCTGATTGAGGAAAGGCATATAAATGAAGCATAATGCATAGCATCACACAGTTGGATTACATGGACGCCTTGTCGTATCTATTTCTGTCATAAATTTTGTTGCAATATAGAAAATTTAGATAGCTTAACCTCGACATTGGATTCGTGTTATTCTGAGCTCTGAATAAAGTTATGGACAATTTAGTGTAGACATGTCCAGTTGATTGCCCATTTAAAGTGATGATTCTAAACTGATCATTAGTGCTCATTGATTAAAGGCTTATAAATGAAGTATAATGCATGACAGTACGTACCTTTAGAAAGATAAGATTACTTGGAGGACTGCTTAAAGCAATTTTAATGTTGAAATTTATAACAATAAAAACAAATTGAGATAGCTTAACGTGGGCATTGGATTCGTGCCAGTATGATCTCTAAATCAAAAGTTATGCACGATTTAGTTCGGACATGTCAGATTGATCGGCCATTTAAAGTGATCATTCTAAACTGATCATTGCTGCTGATTGAGTCAAGGCATATAAATGAAGCATAATGCATAGCATCACGCAGTTCGGGATAGACTGGATTACATGGACGCTT
>JAEVFF010000534.1:94531-110206 GCA_018901945.1 Pugionium dolabratum
AATCAAAAGTTATGGACAATTTAGTGCAGACTTGTCCAGTTGATTGCCTAGTTAAAATGATCATTCTTAACTGATCATTGGTGCTCATTTATTAAATGCATATAAATGAAGTATAATGCATGACATCACGCACTTTTAGAGAGATTTGTTTAATTGGAGGACTGCTTGAAGCAATTTAAATGTTAAAATTTATCACAATAAAATAAAATTGCGATAGCTTAACGTGGACATTTGATTCGTGTCCGTCTGATCTCTAAATCAAAAGTTACGCACGATTTAGTTCGGACATCTCAAGTTGATCGGCCATTTAAAGTGATCATTCTAAACTGATCATTGCTGCTGATTGAGGAAAGGCATATAAAAGAAGCATAATGCATAGCATCGCACAATTAGGGATAGATTGGATTACATGGACGCTTTGTCGTATCTATTTCTGTCTCAAATTTTGTCGCAATATAGAAAATTGAGATAGCTTAACCTGGACATTGGATTCGTGTTATTCTGAGTTCTTAATCAAAAGTTATGGACAATTTAGTGCAGACATGTACAGTTGATTGCCCATTTAAAGTGATCATTCTAATCTGATCATTAGTGCTCATTGATTAAAGGCTTATAAATGAAGTATAATGCATGACATCACGTACCTTTAGAAAGATTAGATTACTTGGAGGACTTCTTAAAGCAATTTTAATGTTAAAATTTATCACAATAAAAACAAATTGAGATAGCTTAACGTGGGCATTGGATTCGTGCCAGTATGATCTGTAAATCAAAATTTATGCACGATTTAGTTCGGACATGTCAAATTGATCGGCCATTTAAAGTGATCATTCTAAACTGATCGTTGCTGCTGATTAGTAAAGGCATATAAATGAAGCATAATGCATAGCATCACACAGTTCGGGATAGATTGGATTACATGGACGCTTTGTCGTATCTATTTATGTCTCAAATTTAGTCACAATATTGAAAATTGAGCTAGCTTAACGTGGGCATTGGATTCGTGTTATTTTGAGCTCTATATCAAATCGGCCAATTAAAGTGATCATTCTAAACTGATCATTGGTGCTCATTGAATAAAAGGCTTACAAATGAGGCATAATGCATGACATCACACAGTTCGGGATAGATTGGATTACTTGGACGCTTTGTCATATCTAGTTCTGTCTCAAATTTTGTTACAATATAGAAAATTCAGCAAGCTTAACGTGGGCATTGGATTCTTGTTATTCTGAGTTCTAAATCAAAAGTTACAAATGATTTAGTGCAGACATGTCAAATTGATCGGCTAGTTAAAGTGATCATTCTTAACTGAGCATTGGTGCTCACTGAGTAAATGCTTATAAATGAAGCATAAAGCATGGCATCACGCACTTTTGGCTAGATTGGAGTACTTGAACGCTTTGTCTTATCTATTTTGTCCCAAATTTTGTCACAATATAGAAAATTGAGCTAGATTAACGTGAGAAATTTAGTGTAGACATGTCCAATTGATTGCGCAGTTGAAGTGATCATTCTAAACTGATCATTGGTGTTCATTGATTAAAGTCTGATAAATGAAGTATAATGCATGATATCATGTACTTTTAGAAAGACTTGATTACTTGGAGGACTGCTTGAAGCAATTTTAATGTTAAAATTTATCGCAATAAAAACAAATTGAGATCGCTTAAAGTGGGCATTGCATTTGTGTCAGTCTAATCTCTAAATCAAATGTTATGCACGATTTAGTGTGGACATGTCAAGTTGATCGGCCATTTAAAGTGATCATTCTAAACTGATCATTGTTGCTGATTGAGGAAAGGCATATAAATGAAGCATAATGCATAGCATCACGTAGTTCGGGATAGATTGGATTTCATGGACGCTTTGTCGTATCTATTTATGTCTCAAATTTTGTCACAATATTGAAAATTGAGCTAGCTTAACGTGGGCATTGGATTCGTGTTATTTTGAGCTCTATATAAAAAGATACGGATGATTTAGTGCGGACATGTCAAGTTGATCGGCCAGTTAAAGTGATCATTCTAAACTGATCAATGGTGCTCATTGAGTAAAAGTTTATAAATGAAGCATAATGCATGACATCACGTAGTTTAGGATAGATTGGATTATTTGGACGCTGTGCCATATCTATTTCTGTCTCAAAATTTTTCACAATATAGAAAATTGATCAAGCTTAACGTGGGCATTGGATTCGTGTCATTCTAAGCTCTAAATCAAAAGTTACAAATGATTTAGTGCAGACATGTCAAATTGATCGGCTAGTTAAAGTGATCATTCTTAACTGAGCATTGGTGCTCACTGAGTAAATGCTTATAAATGAAGCATAAAGCATGGCATCACGCACTTTTGGTTAGATTGGAGTACTTGAACGCTTTGTCTTAATTTATCTTATCTATTTCTGTCCCAAATTTTGTCACAATATAGAAAATTGAGCTAGATTAACGTGAGCAATTTAGTGTAGACATGTCCAATTGATTGCGCAGTTGAAGTGATCATTCTAAACTGATCATTGGTGTTCATTGATTAAAGTCTGATAAATGAAGTATAATGCATGATATCATGTACTTTTAGAAAGACTTGATTACTTGGAGGACTGCTTGAAGCAATTTTAATGTTAAAATTTATCGCAATAAAAACAAATTGAGATAGCTTAACGTGGGCATTGCATTTGTGTCAGTCTGATCTCTAAATCAAAAGTTATGCACGATTTAGTGTGGACATGTAAAGTTGATCGGCCATTTAAAGTGATCATTCTAAACTGATCATTGTTGCTGATTGAGGAAAGGCATATAAATGAAGCATAATGCATAGCAACACGTAGTTCGGGATTGATTGGATTACATGGACGCTTGGTCGTATCTATTTATGTCTCAAATTTTGTAACAATATAGAAAATTGAGCAAGCTTAACGTGGGCATTGGATTCGTGTTATTCTAAGGTTTAAATCAAAAGTTATGGACAATTTAGTGCAGACATGTCGAGTTGATTGCCCAGTTAAAGTGATCATTCTAAACTGATCATTGGTGCTCATTGATTAAATGCTTATAAATGTAGTATAATGCATGACATCACGTACTTTTAGAAAGATTTGATTAATTAGAGGACTGCTTGAAGCAATTTTAATGTTAAAATTTATCACAATAAAAGCAAATATCGATAGCTTAACGTGGGCATTGGATTCGTGTCCGTCTGATCTCTAAATCAAAAGTAATGCACGATTTAGTGCGGACATCACAAGTTGATCGGCCATTTAAAGTAATCATTCTAAACTGATCATTGCTGCTGATTGAGGAAAGGCATATAAATGAAGCATAATGCATAGCATCACACAGTTGGATTACATGGACGCCTTGTCGTATCTATTTCTGTCATAAATTTTGTTGCAATATAGAAAATTTAGATAGCTTAACCTCGACATTGGATTCGTGTTATTCTGAGCTCTGAATAAAGTTATGGACAATTTAGTGTAGACATGTCCAGTTGATTGCCCATTTAAAGTGATGATTCTAAACTGATCATTAGTGCTCATTGATTAAAGGCTTATAAATGAAGTATAATGCATGACAGTACGTACCTTTAGAAAGATAAGATTACTTGGAGGACTGCTTAAAGCAATTTTAATGTTGAAATTTATAACAATAAAAACAAATTGAGATAGCTTAACGTGGGCATTGGATTCGTGCCAGTATGATCTCTAAATCAAAAGTTATGCACGATTTAGTTCGGACATGTCAGATTGATCGGCCATTTAAAGTGATCATTCTAAACTGATCATTGCTGCTGATTGAGTAAAGGCATATAAATGAAGCATAATGCATAGCATCACGCAGTTCGGGATAGACTGGATTACATGGATGCTTTGTCGTATCTATTTATGTCTCAAATTTTGTCACAATATTGAAAATTGAGCTAGCTTAACATGGGCATTGGGTTCGTGTTATTTTGAGCTCTATATCAAAAGATACGGATGATTTAGTGCGGATATGTCAAGTTGATCGGCCAGTTAAAGTGATCATTCTAAACTGATCATTAGTGCTCATTGAGTAAAAGCTTATAAATGAAGCATAATGCATGACAACACGTAGTTCACGATAGATTGGATTATTTGGACGCTTTGCCATATCTATTTCTGTCTCAAATTTTTTCACACTATAGAAAATTGATCTAGCTTAACGTGGGCATTGGATTCGTGTCATTCTAAGCTCTAAATCAAAAGTTACAAATGATTTAGTGCAGACATGTCAAATTGATCGGCTAGTTAAAGTGATCATTCTTAACTGAGCATTGGTGCTCACTGAGTAAATGCTTATAAATGAAGCATAAAGCATGGCATCACGCACTTTTGGTTAGATTGGAGTACTTGAACGCTTTGTCTTAATTTATCTTATCTATTTCTGTCCCAAATTTTGTCACAATATAGAAAATTGAGCTAGATTAACGTGAGAAATTTAGTGTAGACATGTCCAATTGATTGCGCAGTTGAAGTGATCATTCTAAACTGATCATTGGTGTTCATTGATTAAAGTCTGATAAATGAAGTATAATGCATGATATCATGTACTTTTAGAAAGACTTGATTACTTGGAGGACTGCTTGAAGCAATTTTAATGTTAAAATTTATCGCAATAAAAACAAATTGAGATCGCTTAAAGTGGGCATTGCATTTGTGTCAGTCTAATCTCTAAATCAAATGTTATGCACGATTTAGTGTGGACATGTCAAGTTGATCGGCCATTTAAAGTGATCATTCTAAACTGATCATTGTTGCTGATTGAGGAAAGGCATATAAATGAAGCATAATGCATAGCATCACGTAGTTCGGGATAGATTGGATTTCATGGACGCTTTGTCGTATCTATTTATGTCTCAAATTTTGTCACAATATTGAAAATTGAGCTAGCTTAACGTGGGCATTGGATTCGTGTTATTTTGAGCTCTATATAAAAAGATACGGATGATTTAGTGCGGACATGTCAAGTTGATCGGCCAGTTAAAGTGATCATTCTAAACTGATCAATGGTGCTCATTGAGTAAAAGTTTATAAATGAAGCATAATGCATGACATCACGTAGTTTAGGATAGATTGGATTATTTGGACGCTGTGCCATATCTATTTCTGTCTCAAAATTTTTCACAATATAGAAAATTGATCTAGCTTAACGTGGGCATTGGATTCGTGTCATTCTAAGCTCTAAATCAAAAGTTACAAATGATTTAGTGCAGACATGTCAAATTGATCGGCTAGTTAAAGTGATCATTCTTAACTGAGCATTGGTGCTCACTGAGTAAATGCTTATAAATGAAGCATAAAGCATGGCATCACGCACTTTTGGTTAGATTGGAGTACTTGAACGCTTTGTCTTAATTTATCTTATCTATTTCTGTCCCAAATTTTGTCACAATATAGAAAATTGAGCTAGATTAACGTGAGCAATTTAGTGTAGACATGTCCAATTGATTGCGCAGTTGAAGTGATCATTCTAAACTGATCATTGGTGTTCATTGATTAAAGTCTGATAAATGAAGTATAATGCATGATATCATGTACTTTTAGAAAGACTTGATTACTTGGAGGACTGCTTGAAGCAATTTTAATGTTAAAATTTATCGCAATAAAAACAAATTGAGATAGCTTAACGTGGGCATTGCATTTGTGTCAGTCTGATCTCTAAATCAAAAGTTATGCACGATTTAGTGTGGACATGTCAAGTTGATCGGCCATTTAAAGTGATCATTCTAAACTGATCATTGTTGCTGATTGAGGAAAGGCATATAAATGAAGCATAATGCATAGCAACACGTAGTTCGGGATTGATTGGAATACATGGACGCTTGGTCGTATCTATTTATGTCTCAAATTTTGTCACAATATAGAAAATTGAGCAAGCTTAACGTGGGCATTGGATTCGTGTTATTCTAAGGTTTAAATCAAAAGTTATGGACAATTTAGTGCAGACATGTCGAGTTGATTGCCCAGTTAAAGTGATCATTCTAAACTGATCATTGGTGCTCATTGATTAAATGCTTATAAATGTAGTATAATGCATGACATCACGTACTTTTAGAAAGATTTGATTAATTGGAGGACTGCTTGAAGCAATTTTAATGTTAAAATTTATCACAATAAAAACAAATATCGATAGCTTAACGTGGGCATTGGATTCGTGTCCGTCTGATCTCTAAATCAAAAGTAATGCACGATTTAGTGCGGACATCACAAGTTGATCGGCCATTTAAAGTGATCATTCTAAACTGATCATTGCTGCTGATTGAGGAAAGGCATATAAATGAAGCATAATGCATAGCATCACACAGTTAGGGATAGATTGGATTACATGGACGCCTTGTCGTATCTATTTCTGTCATAAATTTTGTTGCAATATAGAAAATTTAGATAGCTTAACCTCGACATTGGATTCGTGTTATTCTGAGCTCTTAATCAAAAGTTATGGACAATTTAGTGTAGACATGTCCAGTTGATTGCCCATTTAAAGTGATGATTCTAAACTGATCATTAGTGCTCATTGATTAAAGGCTTATAAATGAAGTATAATGCATGACAGTACGTACCTTTAGAAAGATAAGATTACTTGGAGGACTGCTTAAAGCAATTTTAATGTTGAAATTTATAACAATAAAAACAAATTGAGATAGCTTAACGTGGGCATTGGATTCGTGCCAGTATGATCTCTAAATCAAAAGTTATGCACGATTTAGTTCGGACATGTCAGGTTGATCGGCCATTTAAAGTGATCATTCTAAACTGATCATTGCTGCTGATTGAGTAAAGGCATATAAATGAAGCATAATGCATAGCATCACGCAGTTCGGGATAGACTGGATTACATGGACGCTTTGTCGTATCTATTTATGTCTCAAATTTTGTCACAATATTGAAAATTGAGCTAGCTTAACATGGGCATTGGGTTCGTGTTATTTTGAGCTCTATATCAAAAGATACGGATGATTTAGTGCGGATATGTCAAGTTGATCGGCCAGTTAAAGTGATCATTCTAAACTGATCATTAGTGCTCATTGAGTAAAAGCTTATAAATGAAGCTTAATGCATGACATCACGTAGTTCACGATAGATTGAATTATTTGGACGCTTTGCCATATCTATTTCTGTCTCAAATTTTGTCACAATATAGAAAATTGATCTAGCTTAACGTGGGCATTGGATTCGTGTCATTCTAAGCTCTAAATCTATAGTTACAAATGATTTAGTGCAGACATGTCAAATTGATCGGATAGTTAAAGTGATCATTCTTAGCAGAGCATTGGTGCTCACTGAGTAAATGCTTATAAATGAAGCAAATGCATGGCATCACGCACTTTTGGCTAGATTGGAGTACTTGAACGTTTTGTCATAATTTATCTTATCTATTTCTGTCCCAAATTTTGTCACAATATAGAAAATTGAGCTAGATTAACGTGGGCAATTTAGTGTAGACATGTCCAATTGATTGCGCAGCCAAAGTGATCATTCTAAACTTATCATTGGTGTTCATTGATTAAAGTCTGATAAATGAAGTATAATGCATGATATCACGTACTTTTAGAAAGATTTGATTACTTGGAGGACTGCTTGAAGCAATTTTAATGTTAAAATTTATCGCAATAAAAACAAATTGAGAAAGCTTAACGTGGGCATTGCATTCGTGTCAGTCTGATCTCTAAATCAAAAGTTATGCATGATTTAGTGCGGACATGTCAAGTTGATCAGCCATTTAAAGTGATCACTCTAAACTGATCGTTGTTGCTGATTGAGGAAAGGCATATAAATGAAGCATAATGCATAGCATCACGCAGTTCGGGATTGATTGGATTACATAGACGCTTTGTCGTATCTATTTCTGTCTCAAATTTAGTCACAATATAGAAAATTGAACAAGCTTAACGTGGGCATTGGATTCGTGTTATTCTAAGGTTTAAATCAAAAGTTATGGATAATTTAGTGCAGACATGTCGAGTTGATTGCCCAGTTAAAGTGATCATTCTAAACTGATCATTGGTGCTCATTGATCATTGGTGCTCATTGATTAAATGCTTATAAATGTAGTATAATGCATGACATCACGTACTTTTAGAAAGATTTGATTAATTGGAGGACTGCTTGAAGCAATTTTAATGTTAAAATCTATCACAATAAAAACAAATATCGATAGCTTAACGTGGGCATTGGATTCGTGTCCGTCTGATCTCTAAATCAAAAGTAATGCACGATTTAGTGCGGACATCACAAGTTGATCGGCCATTTAAAGTGATCATTCTAAACTGATCATTGCTGCTGATTGAGGAAAGGCATATAAATGAAGCATAATGCATAGCATCACACAGTTAGGGATAGATTGGATTACATGGACGCCTTGTCGTATCTATTTCTGTCATAAATTTTGTTGCAATATAGAAAATTTAGATAGCTTAACCTCGACATTGGATTCGTGTTATTCTGAGCTCTTAATCAAAAGTTATGGACAATTTAGTGTAGACATGTCGAGTTGATTGCCCATTTAAAGTGATGATTCTAAACTGATCATTAGTGCTCATTGATTAAAGGCTTATAAATGAAGTATAATGCATGAAAGTACGTACCTTTAGAAAGATAAGATTACTTGGAGGACTGCTTAAAGCAATTTTAATGTTGAAATTTATAACAATAAAAACAAATTGAGATAGCTTAACGTGGGCATTGGATTCGTGCCAGTATGATCTCTAAATCAAAAGTTATGCACGATTTAGTTCGGACATGTCAGATTGATCGGCCATTTAAAGTGATCATTCTAAACTGATCATTGCTGCTGATTGAGTAAAGGCATATAAATGAAGCATAATGCATAGCATCACGCAGTTCGGGATAGACTGGATTACATGGATGCTTTGTCGTATCTATTTATGTCTCAAATTTTGTCACAATATTGAAAATTGAGCTAGCTTAACATGGGCATTGGGTTCGTGTTATTTTGAGCTCTATATCAAAAGATACAGATGATTTAGTGCGGATATGTCAAGTTGATCGGCCAGTTAAAGTGATCATTCTAAACTGATCATTAGTGCTCATTGAGTAAAAGCTTATAAATGAAGCATAATGCATGACATCACGTAGTTCACGATAGATTGGATTATTTGGACGCTTTGCCATATCTATTTCTGTCTCAAATTTTGTCACAATATAGAAAATTGATCTAGCTTAACGTGGGCATTGGATTCGTGTCATTCTAAGCTCTAAATCTATAGTTACAAATGATTTAGTGCAGACATGTCAAATTGATCGGATAGTTAAAGTGATCATTCTTAGCAGAGCATTGGTGCTCACTGAGTAAATGCTTATAAATGAAGCAAATGCATGGCATCACGCACTTTTGGCTAGATTGGAGTACTTGAACGTTTTGTCATAATTTATCTTATCTATTTCTGTCCCAAATTTTGTCTCGATATAGAAAATTGAGCTAGATTAACGTGGGCAATTTAGTGTAGACATGTCCAATTGATTGCGCAGCCAAAGTGATCATTCTAAACTTTTCATTGGTGTTCATTGATTAAAGTCTGATAAATGAAGTATAATGCATGATATCACGTACTTTTAGAAAGATTTGATTACTTGGAGGACTGCTTGAAGCAATTTTAATGTTAAAATTTATCGCAATAAAAACAAATTGAGAAAGCTTAACGTGGGCATTGCATTCGTGTCAGTCTGATCTCTAAATCAAAAGTTATGCATGATTTAGTGCGGACATGTCAAGTTGATCAGCCATTTAAAGTGATCACTCTAAACTGATCGTTGTTGCTGATTGAGGAAAGGCATATAAATGAAGCATAATGCATAGCATCACGCAGTTCGGGATTGATTGGATTACATAGACGCTTTGTCGTATCTATTTCTGTCTCAAATTTAGTCACAATATAGAAAATTGAACAAGCTTAACGTGGGCATTGGATTCGTGTTATTCTGAGTTTTAAATCAAAAGTTATGGACAATTTAGTGCAGACTTGTCCAGTTGATTGCCTAGTTAAAATGATCATTCTAAACTGATCATTGGTGCTCATTTATTAAATGCATATAAATGAAGTATAATGCATGACATCACGTACTTTTAGAGAGATTTGTTTAATTGGAGGACTGCTTGAAGCAATTTTAATGTTAAAATTTATCACAATAAAATAAAATTGCGATAGCTTAACGTGGACATTTGATTCGTGTCCGTCTGATCTCTAAATCAAAAGTTACGCACGATTTAGTTCGGACATCTCAAGTTGATCGGCCATTTAAAGTGATCATTCTAAACTGATCATTGCTGCTGATTGAGGAAAGGCATATAAAAGAAGCATAATGCATAGCATCGCACAATTAGGGATAGATTGGATTACATGGACGCTTTGTCGTATCTATTTCTGTCTCAAATTTTGTCGCAATATAGAAAACTGAGATAGCTTAACCTGGACATTGGATTCGTGTTATTCTGAGTTCTTAATCAAAAGTTATGGACAATTTAGTGCAGACATGTACAGTTGATTGCCCATTTAAAGTGATCATTCTAATCTGATCATTAGTGCTCATTGATTAAAGGCTTATAAATGAAGTATAATGCATGACATCACGTACCTTTAGAAAGATTATATTACTTGGAGGACTTCTTAAAGCAATTTAAATGTTAAAATTTATCACAATAAAAACAAATTGAGATAGCTTAACGTGGGCATTGGATTCGTGCCAGTATGATCTGTAAATCAAAATTTATGCACAATTTAGTTCGGACATGTCAAGTTGATCGGCCATTTAAAGTGATCATTCTAAACTGATCATTGTTGCTGATTGAGGAAAGGCATATAAATGAAGCATAATGCATAGCATCACGTAGTTCGGGATAGATTGGATTTCATGGACGCTTTGTCGTATCTATTTATGTCTCAAATTTTGTCACAATATTGAAAATTGAGCTAGCTTAACGTGGGCATTGGATTCGTGTTATTTTGAGCTCTATATAAAAAGATACGGATGATTTAGTGCGGAAATGTCAAGTTGATCGGCCAGTTAAAGTGATCATTCTAAACTGATCAATGGTGCTCATTGAGTAAAAGTTTATAAATGAAGCATAATGCATGACATCACGTAGTTTAGGATAGATTGGATTATTTGGACGCTTTGCCATATCTATTTCTGTCTAAATTTTTTCACAATATAGAAAATTGATCTAACTTAACGTGGGCATTGGATTCGTGTCATTCTAAGCTCTAAATCAAAAGTTACAAATGATTTAGTGCAGACATGTCAAATTGATCGGCTAGTTAAAGTGATCATTCTTAACTGAGCATTGGTGCTCACTGAGTAAATGCTTATAAATGAAGCATAAAGCATGGCATCACGCACTTTTGGTTAGATTGGAGTACTTGAATGCTTTGTCTTAATTTATCTTATCTATTTCTGTCCCAAATTTTGTCACAATATAGAAAATTGAGCTAGATTAACGTGAGCAATTTAGTGTAGACATGTCCAATTGATTGCGCAGTTGAAGTGATCATTCTAAACTGATCATTGGTGTTCATTGATTAAAGTCTGATAAATGAAGTATAATGCATGATATCATGTACTTTTAGAAAGACTTGATTACTTGGAGGACTGCTTGAAGCAATTTTAATGTTAAAATTTATCGCAATAAAAACAAATTGAGATAGCTTAACGTGGGCATTGCATTTGTGTCAGTCTGATCTCTAAATCAAAAGTTATGCACGATTTAGTGTGGACATGTAAAGTTGATCGGCCATTTAAAGTGATCATTCTAAACTGATCATTGTTGCTGATTGAGGAAAGGCATATAAATGAAGCATAATGCATAGCAACACGTAGTTCGGGATTGATTGGATTACATGGACGCTTGGTCGTATCTATTTATGTCTCAAATTTTGTAACAATATAGAAAATTGAGCAAGCTTAACGTGGGCATTGGATTCGTGTTATTCTAAGGTTTAAATCAAAAGTTATGGACAATTTAGTGCAGACATGTCGAGTTGATTGCCCAGTTAAAGTGATCATTCTAAACTGATCATTGGTGCTCATTGATTAAATGCTTATAAATGTAGTATAATGCATGACATCACGTACTTTTAGAAAGATTTGATTAATTGGAGGACTGCTTGCAGCAATTTTAATGTTAAAATTTATCACAATAAAAACAAATATCGATAGCTTAACGTGGGCATTGGATTCGTGTCCGTCTGATCTCTAAATCAAAAGTAATGCACGATTTAGTGCGGACATCACAAGTTGATCGGCCATTTAAAGTGATCATTCTAAACTGATCATTGCTGCTGATTGAGGAAAGGCATATAAATGAAGCATAATGCATAGCATCACACAGTTAGGGATAGATTGGATTACATGGACGCCTTGTCGTATCTATTTCTGTCATAAATTTTGTTGCAATATAGAAAATTTAGATAGCTTAACCTCGACATTGGATTCGTGTTATTCTGAGCTCTTAATCAAAAGTTATGGACAATTTAGTGTAGACATGTCCAGTTGATTGCCCATTTAAAGTGATGATTCTAAACTGATCATTAGTGCTCATTGATTAAAGGCTTATAAATGAAGTATAATGCATGACAGTACGTACCTTTAGAAAGATAAGATTACTTGGAGGACTGCTTAAAGCAATTTTAATGTTGAAATTTATAACAATAAAAACAAATTGAGATAGCTTAACGTGGGCATTGGATTCGTGCCAGTATGATCTCTAAATCAAAAGTTATGCACGATTTAGTTCGGACATGTCAGATTGATCGGCCATTTAAAGTGATCATTCTAAACTGATCATTGCTGCTGATTGAGTAAAGGCATATAAATGAAGCATAATGCATAGCATCACGCAGTTCGGGATAGACTGGATTACATGGACGCTTTGTCGTATCTATTTATGTCTCAAATTTTGTCACAATATTGAAAATTGAGCTAGCTTAACATGGGCATTGGGTTCGTGTTATTTTGAGCTCTATATCAAAAGATACGGATGATTTAGTGCGGATATGTCAAGTTGATCGGCCAGTTAAAGTGATCATTCTAAACTGATCATTAGTGCTCATTGAGTAAAAGCTTATAAATGAAGCATAATGCATGACATCACGTAGTTCACGATAGATTGGATTATTTGGACGCTTTGCCATATCTATTTCTGTCTCAAATTTTGTCACAATATAGAAAATTGATCTAGCTTAACGTGGGCATTGGATTCGTGTCATTCTAAGCTCTAAATCAAAAGTTACAAATGATTTAGTGCAGACATGTCAAATTGATCGGATAGTTAAAGTGATCATTCTTAGCAGAGCATTGGTGCTCACTGAGTAAATGCTTATAAATGAAGCAAATGCATGGCATCACGCACTTTTGGCTAGATTGGAGTACTTGAACGTTTTGTCATAATTTATCTTATCTATTTCTGTCCCAAATTTTGTCACGATATAGAAAATTGAGCTAGATTAACGTGGGCAATTTAGTGTAGACATGTCCAATTGATTGCGCAGCCAAAGTGATCATTCTAAACTTTTCATTGGTGTTCATTGATTAAAGTCTGATAAATGAAGTATAATGCATGATATCACGTACTTTTAGAAAGATTTGATTACTTGGAGGACTGCTTGAAGAAATTTTAATGTTAAAATTTATCGCAATAAAAACAAATTGAGAAAGCTTAACGTGGGCATTGCATTCGTGTCAGTCTGATCTCTAAATCAAAAGTTATGCACGATTTAGTGCGGACATGTCAAGTTGATCAGCCATTTAAAGTGATCACTCTAAACTGATCGTTGTTGCTGATTGAGGAAAGGCATATAAATGAAGCATAATGCATAGCATCACGCAGTTCAGGATTGATTGGATTACATAGACGCTTTGTCGTATCTATTTCTGTCTCAAATTTAGTCACAATATAGAAAATTGAACAAGCTTAACGTGGGCATTGGATTCGTGTTATTCTGAGTTTTAAATCAAAACTTATGGACAATTTAGTGCAGACTTGTCCAGTTGATTGCCTAGTTAAAATGATCATTCTAAACTGATCATTGGTGCTCATTTATTAAATGCATATAAATGAAGTATAATGCATGACATCACGTACTTTTAGAGAGATTTGTTTAATTGGAGGACTGCTTGAAGCAATTTAAATGTTAAAATTTATCACAATAAAATAAAATTGCGATAGCTTAACGTGGACATTTGATTCGTGTCCGTCTGATCTCTAAATCAAAAGTTACGCACGATTTAGTTCGGACATCTCAAGTTGATCGGCCATTTAAAGTGATCATTCTAAACTGATCATTGCTGCTGATTGAGGAAAGGCATATAAAAGAAGCATAATGCATAGCATCACACAATTAGGGATAGATTGGATTACATGGACGCTTTGTCGTATCTATTTCTGTCTCAAATTTTGTCGCAATATAGAAAATTGAGATAGCTTAACCTGGACATTGGATTCGTGTTATTCTGAGTTCTTAATCAAAAGTTATGGACAATTTAGTGCAGACATGTACAGTTGATTGCCCATTTAAAGTGATTATTCTAATCTGATCATTAGTGCTCATTGATTAAAGGCTTATAAATGAAGTATAATGCATGGCATCACGTACCTTTAGAAAGATTAGATTACTTGGAGGACTGTTTAAAGCAATTTTAATGTTGAAATTTATAACAATAAAAACAAATTGAGATAGCTTAACGTGGGCATTGGATTCGTGCCAGTATGATCTCTAAATCAAAAGTTATGCACGATTTAGTTCGGACATGTCAGATTGATCGGCCATTTAAAGTGATCATTCTAAACTGATCATTGCTGCTGATTGAGTAAAGGCATATAAATGAAGCATAATGCATAGCATCACACAGTTCGGGATAGACTGGATTACATGGATGCTTTGTCGTATCTATTTATGTCTCAAATTTTGTCACAATATTGAAAATTGAGCTAGCTTAACATGGGCATTGGGTTCGTGTTATTTTGAGCTCTATATCAAAAGATACGGATGATTTAGTGCGGATATGTCAAGTTGATCGGCCAGTTAAAGTGATCATTCTAAACTGATCATTAGTGCTCATTGAGTAAAAGCTTATAAATGAAGCTTAATGCATGACATCACGTAGTTCACGATAGATTGAATTATTTGGACGCTTTGCCATATCTATTTCTGTCTCAAATTTTGTCACAATATAGAAAATTGATCTAGCTTAACGTGGGCATTGGATTCGTGTCATTCTAAGCTCTAAATCTATAGTTACAAATGATTTAGTGCAGACATGTCAAATTGATCGGATAGTTAAAGTGATCATTCTTAGCAGAGCATTGGTGCTCACTGAGTAAATGCTTATAAATGAAGCAAATGCATGGCATCACGCACTTTTGGCTAGATTGGAGTACTTGAACGTTTTGTCATAATTTATCTTATCTATTTCTGTCCCAAATTTTGTCACGATATAGAAAATTGAGCTAGATTAACGTGGGAAATTTAGTGTAGACATGTCCAATTGATTGCGCAGCCAAAGTGATCATTCTAAACTTATCATTGGTGTTCATTGATTAAAGTCTGATAAATGAAGTATAATGCATGATATCACGTACTTTTAGAAAGATTTGATTACTTGGAGGACTGCTTGAAGCAATTTTAATGTTAAAATTTATCGCA